>OX387422.1:130256780-130680530 GCA_947563755.1 Lochmaea crataegi
ACATTGTTTATCACGGCGCAGCTAAGTTGGGGATTTTTACCTGGAAATAAGTTCGGAAGTTTTGAAACTTTGCAGGTTTGGATGTCCATAACTGAAATTCACAAAATGCACAATCCGAGACATGCCGCCGGCGCCGCCATCTTATGAAGATGGCGCCCAAAAAGAGTTTTTTTCCATTAATCTCCAAAACTGTGCATTTTCGAAAAAATATGTTGAGAGGAAAAAATTTCCTACAAGAAATGTTCCTAGCATATTTTTGCCAAAGGGAACCGTTAAGGCACAAATACCCTCGCCAATTTAAAAAGTTTTCTGTAGAGGCATCATTCATTCATTCATAAATTGGGTTGTGCTCATCAGCCCAGGCACTTGATCTGAATCTTTGTACCATATCCCATGTTATCTACTTCCATTCCAGTAGCTTCGTGTCTTCTATAAAGGTCACTAGTTTGACTGGAGGGATTTTCAGTAGTTGTGATGGTTGTATAACTTCCTCTCCAAAGTGCTTCCGTCTAAGTTCTTGTAAGTCCTCACAGAAGCAGAGTATGTGAGTAGGTGTTTCATAATCAAGTTCACATTTTCTGCACATAGGTTCACTAACTTTGCCCATATTGTACAGATGTTTCCTCAAGGTGCAGTGTCCAGTCACCAGGTCGGTAACTCTCTTCAAATGTCTCTTACCCAGTTTCAGTAGCCTGGTTGAGAGTTCCTTGTCTACCTTGTTCAGTAAACTTTTTGTATGAAGGTGCCCTCGTGTCACCCTCCATTTGAATTGGTGTTCCCTATCTAGCCAGTTTCCGATTTCCCCTCTTATGCAATCTTTTGTGATTCCACAAAACGGTTCCGAACCTATGAAGTCTCCTTTAGAGCCTTCTTTAGCTAACTGGTCCGCCATTTCGTTACCTGCAATACCCTCATGTGCCGGCACCCATATTAGAGACACTTTGTTGTCTCTTGCCAGCCTGTTGAGGGATTCTTTGCAGTTTTTCACCAGTCTAGACCTAGTTGTAGGATTACTGATAGCCTTAAGCAGAGCCTGGCTGTCAGTGAATATTTCAATTTTTTGTCCGGTATATCCTCTTCTGATGTTTTCATCAATACAGGCTATAGCGGCAATCGTCTCTGCTTGAAACACAGTCGTATATCGACCAAGGCTAAAGAACATTCTCTTTCTAGGTCCTTTTATACCAGCCCCAGTGCCATGGTTTGTTTTGGAGCCATCGGTGAACCAGATGATTTCTCCAGAATTACCTGGGTGCATCACCTGTTCCCTAGATGGGATGATGTTATTCACTCGCTCAGTGAATATATTCTCTGGTGTCATGCTATCAAAACTCATGTGAAATATGGGTTCGTCTAGTAATGTCCCAGTTGTATCAGTGTGTCCTTCTCGAACATTGTTCGGGGACCATAAGTCTCCCGATTTCAGCCTAAGAATTGCCATCATTGCCTCCGCCCTTATAAAAAGTTCTAGAGGAAGAAGTCCAATAAGGGCTTCCATTGATGCCGTCCCCGTGCTGTTCATTGCCCCGGTAATACCAAGAAGCGCTTGTCTTTGGATTGCAGTTAACATATTAACTGCAGAGGACACTTCTGTCCTCCTCCACCAGACTATTGTTCCATAGGTGATCGTTGGCCTTATCACAGTTGTGTAGAGCCAGTGAACCACCTCAGGTCGTATTCCCCAGATTTTGCCCATAACTCTTCTGCATTGTCAGAAAAGCCTAGTCGCCCTGGTAGTAATTTTTTCCAGGTGTGCCTTCCAATTCAGTTTGGAATCAAGGGTCACTCCCAGATATTTGACTTCTTTGGATATTTCTAGTTCTTCTCCGAACAACAGTACTCTACCCTGCGGGAGAACTCTTCTATTCGTGAAAGCAACTAGTTTGTTTTTTTTTGGATTAACTGAAAGGTCCTCTGTAAGGCACCATTCATCCACAACTCGCAGTGCTTCCTGTAGGACATTCATAACCACCTCCGGGAATTTCCCATTGGTGACAATCACTATGTCGTCCGCAAAACCCTGCGTCCATATGCCTTGATCATTCAACCTACAGATCAAGTCATCCACAACTAGGTTCCACAAAAGTGGTGAAAGTACTCCACCTTGAGGACATCCTTTAGTTGTCCTAACAGTGTATGTTTTATCATGCATATGTGCTGTTATTCTCCTATGCTCAAGCATGGATCCTATCCATTTGCATGTGGTACTGTTGATCCCTCTGTTTTTAAGGGATCTGTTAATTGATGACATTCTGTAGAGGCGAATTTCGGAAATAATAATATGTCCACTACACATATTATTTCCCCCAAATCTATTTTTTTAGGACTAAATATTTATCACGAAACAGTGGCATATCTTTTATTCAATTAATCGATTAATTCATTAATTAATCCATGTTAACAATAATTTCGATTTAAAATGCTGTACTTGTTTCCACACCACCCAAAAGATAGAGTACACGGCGCGGTTTTTTAACGTGGTTTCCCCTGTAGGCCTAATCCACTTGGGTACTAAATGTATCTTTAGCAAAGGCCAGACGGACCTGGCTCGTTGATTTCCATATCTTCAACGGGGAAAATGGTTACCTCAGCTTCAGAATCGATGTCAATTTCCTTCAACTTGTCGGATTCTCCTTCTGCAGTCGATAAAGAATCATCAAGCAGCGAATGGAGGTCTTCTTCATCGGATTCGTCCAGTGTCACTTGGCTGATATTTTCACAAGTCTTTCTATTGCACACACCGCAAATCATTAAACATCTCTGTTCTGCTTTCCTGCATCCGCAGGCTCTATCACAAGCCGCCTTGCACTTACAAGATTAAAAAGCAAGTAGTGCTTTGGAAGCAGGAACTTTTAAAGTAGTTACTGGAGTGAGGCCAGTTTGTGTTTTATTCCAACCTCAATCTTCAACTACTTTCGGACAGTCACGCCATAGTTGACCATATTAGTATGTTCCCAATGAATGCTGTCGTGCAGCTGCGTTTGTCGGTGGTAAGAATGCCAAATTAAATTTAATTTTCGTTACCGACTTCACAAAACACTGGTATCGATATTTATCAAGATTGATATTTGTGTCTTTAGATCCATAGAGTGCAAGGAGAAATTTCTCACCGGCAAAGGCAACTTGATCAGCGGTGGCATGTTTATTTTTAAAATCTTGAATATGACCTTGTAACTCTTCATGTTTTTCTAATGTTGTTAAAAACTTCATCTTTCCTTGGTTAAATAAGGCCGACGTCGTATCACCCCCACTTATTACGTGAAGGAACAAGATGTTATCCTTCACTACTTCGGTTCCTTTGAAACTTTGCGACGAATAAATATTTTGGGCCGTTTTTCCTCTCCCAGGCTTTAGGAGGTAAACATTATCATGAGTCTTGCACAGTGCTGCCAACAGAACAATGAGGTCAACATCCTCCCCAACAACAATGGCGTATTCATATGAAGATGACATCTTGATAGCTGTATTTATTATCAATGTGTCTGCATCTTCTGTAGCCTGAATTACGGTGAACTGCGCTTCTTCAAATTTCCGTTTCAAGATGGATATAAAGCGATCTTTGTTGACATCATTTGACAGCTGCACCTATGCTAGGAATGTGCCGGTTAGTCATCAAGCTATAAATATAACGAGAATCCAATTGAATAGCCCGTTTTATTATAAAAGATAAATTTATACGCATATATGGAGATAGTTAGGGGAAGTTTATAGAAATTAACAGAATATGTTGTCATTCAATCAGCTCTTGAGCCTAAACGGCTCACTTTAGCAAAAATATGCTGGGAACATTTCTTGTAGGAAATTTCTTCCTATTCAATTTGGTTTCAACATATTTTTTCCAAAAACACAGTTTTGGATATAAATGAAAAAAACTCTTTTTGGGCGCCATCTTGACAAGATGGCGGCGCCGGCGGCATGTCTCGGATTGTGCATTTTGTGAATTTTAGTTCTGGACATCCAAACCAACAAACCTGCAAAGTTTCAAAACTTCCGGACTTATTTCCAGGTAAGCCCTATTTTTGATCCCCAATGACTGGCTTATATAGCGAGATCCATAGTAATCAATGCAAATAAAATAACGGCGCAAGGAAATAATTATTTATTACTAAGGTATAGCAGTTAGTGCATAGTGTTAAATATTAAAAAAAAACAGTAAGATGTTTTATATTTTAATTAGACGTCCCTGAAGTAAATTTGAAAATAGTATTCAAATTTTGAACACCTTTTTTTATCAAACAAGAGCAGAATTCCTAATTTGATTATTATTTTCCCAAATTTACTTCACATACACAATATAAACAACCTACAAAAAATATAGCTAAAGCATTTAGAAAAGAAAAAAACGTTTTTCCTTCATTTGGTTGTATCGTTCATTTTATTGTTGGTGTGATTTGGAATTTGGTTTATTTAAGTTTATATTTGCTTGCAAACTTCTTTGCCTTTTTTTCTGGGAAATAGACTCATATTTCGAAGGTCCTCCTGCAGGTCGAATTTTTGAAGTAGGTTGAAAACCTATTTGCCTTTTTTGGAGGTGGGTATCGAATGAAAGAAATATAATAAATTAGCTGTTCAATTTTTTCTCTAATTAAGGATCGTTTTTTAAGGTATCTGGATTAATTGTTGGATTGTTAAAAATTGTTAAAAATTGTTAAAAATTGTTGAAAATTGTTAAAAATTGTTAAAAATTGTTAAAAATTGTTAAAAATTGTTAAAAATTGTTAAAAATTGTTAAAAATTGTTAAAAATTGTTAAAAATTGTTAAAAATTGTTGAAAATTGTTAAAAATTGTTAAAAATTGTTAAAAATTGTTAAAAATTGTTAAAAATTGTTAAAAATTGTTAAAAATTGTTAAAAATTGTTAAAAATTGTTAAAAATTGTTAAAAATTGTTAAAAATTGTTAAAAATTGTTAAAAATTGTTAAAAATTGTTAAAAATTGTTAAAAATTGTTAAAAATTGTTAAAATTTGTTAAAAATTGTTAAAAATTGTAAAAAATTGTTAAAATTTTGAAAAATGGTCAAAAATTGTTGAAACTTTGAAAAAAAAGGTCAATAATTATAAAGAACTGTCAAAAATGGTCAATAATTATAAAAAACTGTCAAAAATGGTCAATAATTATAAAAAACTGTCAAAAATGGTCAATAATTGTTGAAAATGGTTAAAATTTTTGAAAGATTGACAAAAATGGTCAATAATTTTCAGGAACTGTCAAAAATGGTCAATAATTGTTATACTTTGGAGAAATGGTCAATAATTATAAAAAAACTGTCAATAATTGTTGAAAATTGTCAAAATTTTTAAAAAATGGTCAAAAATTTTGAAAAATTGTCAAAAATGGTCAATAATTGTCAGAAACTGTCAAAAATGGTCAATAATTGTTAAAATTTTGAAAAACGGTCAAAAATTGTCAAAATTTTGAAAAAATGGTCAATAATTATAAAAAATGGTCAATAATTGTTAAGAATTCTCAAAATTTTTGAAAAATTGTCAAAAATGGCAATAATTGTTAAAATTTGGAGAAATGGTAAAAATTTTTGAAAAATTGTCAAAAATTATCAATAATTGTCAAAAATGGTCAATAATTGTTAACATTTGGAAAAATGCTCAAAAATTATCAAAATTTTAAAAAAATGGTCAATAATTATAAAAAACAGTCAAAAATGGTCAATAATTGTTAAAAATTCTCAAAATTTTTAAAAAATTGTCAAAAATGGTCAATAATTGTCAGAACCTGTCATAAATGCTCAAAAATGGTCAATAATTGTTAAAATTTGGAAAAATGGTCAAAATTTTTGAAAAAATGGTCAATAATTATCAAAAATTGTCAAAATTTTTGAAAAATGGTCAAAAATGGTCATTTTATTGTGCATAAGAAGCAAGCTTCTGTCGGCTGTCCGACGACCGCTCACCTTTTTTTTGGATTGGTGTAACACTAAAAAAATTAAAAATTAGACGGAAAATTTTCCTATTGCATATTTCTCAAAAGTCAATGGAAATCATCAACGTTATGGTCCCATTATTCAATGTTGAAAACTACAATAAATTTAAATTTGAACATTGATATAAGTAAATTTCATAAACTTATTACCTTCATAAAACGACAATCGGAGAAACATAAACCATAAAAATCAAAAATTTTCACAAGGGAACATATTTTGGATTTTATAAATGGAGCACCAGATAATGAATTTCTTATGATGAAGGTAGGCAATAATTCAAACACAATTATTAAAAAGAGAGATTATGTAATATATAATTAAGGGAAAGTATTTTTAATGTGGTCGTAAATAAAACATAGTATGATACTCATGCGTGAATTACTTTTGCGCACTCGTTGCGAAAAAAGGCACTAGCTACGCTCGTGCCTTTCATTTTCGCAACTCGTGCGCAAAAGTATCACTTCCCGCACTAGTATCATAAATAACTATTATTTCATACTGTGTTGTATTAAAAATGAAATTTTAATGTTTTATTTTAGATTACCTACCTGTATGTAGGTGTTAGCGTGTTTTCGATTCGTGTTTTATCGCATAGCTTTTGATTTAATTGCTTAGTGATGTAAAAACAAAAATAACAAATTTGACAGTTTGTCATCCCGTGCGTATTTTCGTAAAAAATGTAAGAAATCGAGCTAAAATGTGCTGAAGCAACCAGTAAATTGGTGCCTACCGGTTCTTCAGACCAAGCAACAAACTATATCTACCGCCACTACCGTGTCTAGTGAAGATTCTGTCAAAATTTTCGAAAAATGGTCAATAATTGTTAAAATTTGGAAAAATGGTCAACAATAATTGTATAATTTTAAAAAATGGTCAAAAATTGCCAAAATTTTTGAAAAATTGTCAAAAGTAGTCAATAATTGATAAAATTTTTAAAAAAAGGTCAATAATTATAAAAAACTGTCAAAAATTGTCAATAATTGTCAAATTTTTTGAAAAATGGTTTAAATTTATTGAAAAATTGTCAAAAATGGTCAATAATTATCAGAACCTGTCAAAAATGCTCAAAAATTGTCAGAAATGGTCAAAAATTGTTTAATATCTTAAAAAATGGTCAAAAATAGTCAATAACTGTTAAAATTTTGAAAAATGGTCAAAAATTGGAAAATGGTCAATAATTGTTAAAATTTTGGAAAATGGTCAAAAATAGTCAATAATTGATAAAATTTTGAAAAAATGGTCAATAATTATAAAGAACTGTCAAAAATGGTCAATAATTGTCAAAGTTTTTGAAAATTGGTCAAAATTTTTTGAAAAATTGTCGAAAATGGTCAATCATTGTCAGAAACTGTCAAAAATGGTCAAAAATTGTTTGAAAAAATGGTCAATAATTATAAAAAACTGTCAAAAATTGTCAATAATTGTTGAAAATTGTCGAAAATGGTCAATCATTGTCAGAAACTGTCAAAAATGGTCAATAATTGTTAAAATTTTAAAAAATGGTCAAAAATTGTTTGAAAAAATGGTCAATAATTATAAAAAACTGTCAAAAATTGTCAATAATTGTTGAAGATTGTCAAATTTTTTGAAAAATGGTTTAAATTTATTGAAAAGTTGTCAAAAATGGTCAATAATTGTCAAAACCTGTCAAAAATGCTTAAAAATTGTCAGAAATGGTCAAAAATTGTTAAATATTTCGAAAAATGGTCAAAAATTGTCAAATATTTTGGAAAATGGTCAATAATTGTTAAAATTTTGGAAAATGGTCAAAAATAGTCAATAATTGATAAAATTATGAAAAAATGGTCAATAATTATAAAAAACGGTCAAAAATGGTCAATAATTGTCAAAGTTTTTGAAAATAATATAAAATAATAATTGTTAAAATTTTGAAAAACGGTCAAAAATTGTCAATAATTATAAAAAACTGTCAAAAATGAACAACAATTGTTAAAAATTGTCAAAATTTTTGAAAAGTGGTCAATAATCGTTAAAATTTGGAAAAATGATCAGTGCAAACTATATCTACCGCCACTACCGTGTCTAGTGAAGATTCTGTCTCTAGAGGTATTCCTGCATTCAGCCGTACAGTTACTGTTAATATTAATTATAATTAGTTTTTATATGCTTGATTTTGTAGTTTTAAAGATAAAATCTTTCAAAAATGTGGATATTGTGTTTTTTTAAAGCAGTCCGGGAAGTAAAAATTTCCCGGACTCAGTACTGTAATGAGTTATTTCCCGGACTTAAATGAGTCTGAGAAATAGCTTATTACAGCACAGTATGAAATAAAAAACGTTATAAGCAAGTCGAGCGTTAGGAGGTACCATCCTTACCGTTATTCATAATAAATATACTATTGTTCTACGATATATTAGAGAGCTTTTGGAACCATTAACTTTGGCGTTTGTCATTCACGTTATCGTTATTTAGCGCAAGCGCATTAAGTAAAATGATCAACTTCAACTGACTTCAATGAGATCTTTATAAACAGTTTTTGAATCTTAACGCAATCTTTCCGTGGATAACGGAATACGTTATCGTAATTAACGTTAACGAAAGCTTCAAATTCTTCTGCGCATGCTCCGAATAGCGTTAACCGTAACGACAGAACGAATTAAGGGTTCCAAAACTCTCTATTATTTCCCATCATCAAATGTATTCAATTTTAAACAAATTTAAATAATATGGCAATCCTACGATTGAACTTTTATCCCGTAGCGATAAAATTCAATTTACTTAAAAGTGAATAGTGCACGGCAAATTAAAATTTAGAAGTTTCTAGTGTTTTATCTTTTTAATTGTGGCAATTATCACCTTAACACCTAATTGATGACTATAAAGAAGAATCGTTTCAACAAAAGTCGTATGTAACTACGAACGCGTAATTAAAACTTAGATCTAACTTATTCCAACTGTAATTTGAGAAAACGTGAAAACTTTCTACAAACATCCGGATAAACTTACCTAAACCTACGTGTTTTCTTCGTGTTTGAATTTATATTCCAGAGGTGCGCATTTAAAATTACTTTAGGACTTTCAAATTAGTTCTGTTATATATTGATGATGACAGGTTTATCTTTTTTATTTTTATTTTGATCAGAATTTTTTTTGGAGAATGAAAATTTTTTCTTTTACCCTGTATATTATTTGAAAAATATTTTACGTTACTCTTCAAAAGCGTTCTGTTTATTTATCAAATTATTTTCCTTTACATTCGATTTTCTAATTTTCGTCCAGCTTAAAATCACTCTGTAATATCCTATCTTCCGATAATTCGTGGATATGCTTAATTTCCTTGATCTCTATCACCTTAAAGTTTAATTAAATTTAAACCCTTCTATCCTCATGAGACACCTATGTCGACGGTAAAATTCAAAGTAAGAGAATTCATGTTCGAGAAACGACGCAACCCAATCAAAACCGCATTTAATATTCGAGAACGTTAAGAGACTCTTCAGTGACTATATTCCACGAACATAGACGTCTAAAGGATGGTCTTGAGCTGGAATGGCTACTACTACAAGGTCGCCATGTTGGGTCCGAAAAGTATTGGTAACAAAAGTCATTTAAGTTGGATATACTGTATTTAAAATCTCAGTTTCATGTCAAATTGTATTATTCATTTATGTTTTCAGTATGAAGGGTATTGTTCGAATGGTAGCCAATACAAATCTGCTCTTCTTATCTCTACCCCTCAGTATTCGGAATTATGTTTAAGTATTTCAATGGCTCCCACCACAGAACTAGGTTTTAGTTCTAACAAAAACAAACGAAATTGATATGACACATGACAGCTATCACCAACAAAAGTTAGACGTTTATGTATTTCGATGGCTTCCACCATAAAACTAGGGTTTAGTTTTATGATTCTAGCGAAAACAAGCAAAATTGATTTGACACATGGCAGCTGTCACCAACAAAAGTTGAGGGTTATATATTTCGATGGCCCTACCACAGAACTATGGTTAAGTTCTATGATTATAATAAAATGCAATCTTGTTGAAAGGCTAGCAAAGTTTCTGACATGATATAATCATTTTATAGTATTCGTATTATTTCGGGATCAATAGGTTCTCTGGGAAATTGTAGATAAGACTCACCATTTAAGTCTCCCTCAATAAAATATGGTCTCCAAAAATGCCACACATTGATATGAACATGACAACTATCACCAACAAAAGTTAGACGTTTATGTATTTCGATGGCTTCCACCATAAAACTAGGGTTTAGTTTTATGGTTCTAGCGAAAACAAGCAAAATTGATTTGACACATGGCAGCTGTCACCAACAAAAGTTGAGGTTTATATATTTCGATGGCCCTACTACAGAACTATGGTTAAGTTCTATGATTATAATAAAATGCAATCTTCTTTAGTATTCCTTCAAAACGCCTTGTTTGATTGTTCTTTTGCTTAAGAGTTTTTTTTTGGGGGAATTTAAAATAAAAAAAATATTTGTACAATATTGTGGACAAGGAAATTCCGAATGAACACCCTGTTAAAATTCTGACCTTTCCGAGCTCCAAGGATTACACCTCTTGCAATCTAACTTATCTTATCCATTAACACTACAATTTCGGACGTTCTCCCTAAAACTGTTGCCATTCTCTACCTCCCCCAGGCGAGGTCAACCGCACGCCATTTCATCTTACACAACTTTCGAATTCGATGCTCCATTTTGTTGCTACGATGGCTGCGAGAACGACAGCAAGAGGGACATCGGCCTCTAGAGGTGAACCGTAACAGCCGTTACTCCATTTCGCCATTGCGATATTCCCTCTGGGAGAAACATTAGTCTACGTCGGACTCCGTGTCAAGTGCTTAATCAAATGGATTGTATTAATCAATCTGGACTAGAAATCTTTTGCCAGTGCCATCTGACTTGTCGACGCATCTTAAGTTTTTAGTCACTTGCTTTTATTAGTATAAAGAGGATTATTTTGAAAATTAAATGAATACATTTTTATTCATATTACCACCAAGTTATAGGGTTTCTAGACTCATCAGTTTTAAAGGGGTTTATTTTAACTTTTGGTCGGCTTGACGTTAAAATGAAAACAAGACTTTGTTTTTCATAGGAGCCTTAGTGGTATGCAATTTTTTATACACACGTCCACAAGCAGCACTTTACGATTTTTAAGTGTGACAAACGTCATTACGAAATGTCAGAACTACCATAATCTCCAAAACGACACTCACTTTCAGTTACTTTCGGCTAACGTCACGAATTATTAATGGGGGACTTCGGTCCAAGTTACCAACCCGGGCAGTGATGAGCTCGTTGCTGAGGCTTGGAGGGGTTGGTTACCTGACGGGACGTGTGATAGTAGACTATAGAGGGAGGAGGTATGAGACGGAGGCTGGAGTGCCCCAGGTTTGATGAGGTTTGTGGGATAGAATGTGAAGAGGGATGTGAGATTACGGTGTATGCGGACGATGTGTATCTGGTATGTACGGCAAAGGGAGAGGCGGAGATAGAATGAAAGGCGGAGATAGAAAGAAAGGCGGAGAGAATGTGTAGGAAGATTGTGGAGAAGATAGAGCAGTGCGGACTAGAAGTGGCGGAAGATAGGACGGCGGGGTTGCTAGTGAAGGGACGGAGCAAGAAGAGGGAAGTGGGAGTGATGGTGAAGGGAAAGAGAACTCGTATGGAGGAGTCTGTGAAATACCTAAGGGTGTGGTTGGATGGCCAATTATTTTTCAAAACTCATATGTTAAAGGCGGCAGAGAAGGGGAAAGTGAGGACAGCATGGCTGGGGAGATTTTATTGTGAAAGGGCCGGGAGAGTGAAAGAGGAGGGTAATTGGTAGGACGGTAGAGCAGAGTATGCTGTACGGTGCGGAAGTGTGGGGTGAAAGAGTGGGGGTAAATACGAGGGTTAGGCCACTCCTGCGGGTGCAGAGAGGAATACTGCTGAGGGTGCTGCAGGGGTACAGGACAGTGGGTGGACTGGCAGCAGCGGTGCTGGCAAGGTCATACCCATTAGACGTTATGGCTAGAGCCTGGAACAAACGCTGGAGGGGTGCGACCAGAGAGGAAGTACAGGATTGGATGGAGGAGGAAATGGAGAGAAGGTGGGAGGAGTATGAGGGCGCGCTAAAAGAAGCGATTGGGAATAGGAGAGATTGGATGGACCGGAAATTCAGGGAGGTGAACTACTTCTTGACACATGTGTTCACTGGACTTGAGTCGAGAGTAGGGTACCTCCACAAGATTGGGAAAAGAAAGACTGGAGTGTGCGAGAGGTGTGAAGTGGAGGATGATGTGGGGCTTGTGTTCAGATTCTGGAGGAACGAGGAACTGCTGAAGAAGTTGGAGAGGAAACTAGGGAAGGCGGTGTACTGGAAGAACATGGTGGAGATAATGTTGAGGGGAGAAGAGGAATAGATGGAGGTGAGTGGCATAGTAGAGAGCATGGGAGAGAAGGACTCGATATGGCATGAGAGGTAGGAGTGATAGTAGGGAGAAGGCGACGGTGTGAGCGGAGAGTGTGCGAGGGACCGCCGCCCGTCTCGAAGTATGCTAGGGTAGTTTGAGGTGGGTTTGGTTGGTAGGCATCCCCTTGGGGATGAGTCCAACAATGTTTGGGTCCTGGACCCATTCGAACATGAGTTTCCCATCTCGACCCGAAAAAAAAAGTAGCCAACCCAAAAATTTTGGAATTTTCTACCACTGGGGAAAGAAAATTTCAGAACAAATTTGTTATGTTCAACTTCGCGTTGTTTATAAATATATGTAAACTGAGCCTCGGCTCTTTAAAACAGGTAATTGAATCTAAATATCGATATTTGTAAAAATCATGTCGCAATTGACCTTATTGACATGAAATCGAGTGCACCAACCCAACTTTCTGCCAATCAGACATGACTTTCACAAATATCGATGTTTGCATCAAATTACCCAATTTGAAGAGCCGAGGCTCCGTTTACGGATACTTATAAATAATACGAACCTTCACAATATGACAAATTCGTTCTGAAATTCCCTTTCCCCAGTGGTACAAATATATGACATTTTTTTGGGTTGGCAACTTGGACCGAAGTCCCTCATGGTTCATCAAAATAAACAAGGACGAACATTATGCGTAAAATTGTCAGCGATATTGCCATTTTTGATTTAAATGGTTTTATTGGTTTCTACGTATTAACCATAGTAATTTAAAAAAATACTAATATTATAGTAATTCTGTTCTTTATTTCATTATCCAAACAATTGAGATAGAAGTTATTGTCTAATAACTGACGGAATCGACTAATCTCCAAATACACATTGGCAACAAATAAGCATTTCATATCTGACATATAAATTATAGTGCTTATGAGCCAATTCACACAGAATTTCACGATACCGAATTTCCCTGAAATTCCACACCGTAATGGAAGTAGATATTCAGTATTTGAAAGCGTTTGCGGATTCCCATACAGTGAGTGCATCAACTCTGTGCCGAGCGATTACATTTTAAGATGGCTTGGCAATTTTCTGTCAAATATAGCTGGAACAGCAAAAGGCAACGACAAAGTTAGTTTTCGTTACGGCGGTAGTTCGAGCGCAAATAATCAAAATAAGATTTTTATAATTTTATTTATTCGAGAAGAGGATAAAACAAATAAAGAAAGTGAATCAAAAGAAACAGTATTTGGAAATATTTAAGAACCTCAAATCTTTTATAGAAACTATCGATACTTTGTACAGTAAAAAAACCAAACAATTGTAAGAGTAAGTACTGAGAAATAGGTGAATTATTCGTGTTGAAAGCATTTTCTTATACAGATCTTTAGGTTGAAAATATGATGTTTAGAAAATTTCATGACGCTATTTCAACTTGGAAGAATTATTTTATAAAAAAAAACCGAGTGTGCCAGTCGATTTCTCGTCCCTAAAACCCCCATTTTACCAATTTTTATCATTTTTCTTGTATAAATTGCTCTTCGCTAAAATGCTTGCAAATATCGACTCAAAATTCACTTGTAGATGTAAAATTTTCCCCTGAATCAATTGAACGTTCTATCTCTTCAATTAGTCGAGTTATGAGTATCTTTTGGTTTCAGAAAGTGGATTTTCGAATATTTTTACTACTTTTATATTTATTATTGATAACCAGACACCACTTGGTCAATCACGAGGTGACGCAGAGCTATACAGAGCATTTCAATGGAAACTATCCATCCCACATCATTCTGAAGGTGTCACTTTTATGAAAAAATGAAAAAACACGTCAAAAATCATATAAAGGGGGGCGTCTTTTTGCTCATATGTGTAGACATTATAACTTTAATCACTTCCCCCCTATGCTCACCGCTCCCAATTTTTTAAATGGCACACCTGGGAGTTACGGATAATTCCAATTTACTAATAGTAATATTTTAATTCGTAACAAATCAGCAAAACAATACTAAATTATTTTATAAGGTGCTCAAATTGGCTTCCATTGGTTTCCAAACAATGATACAATCGAGCCTCAAATGAGTTTAGAACATTATGTAAAATTTCTGGGGTTATTTGTCGACATTCTTGAATAATTCGCTGACGTAAATCATCTATAGATGCTGGCTGAGTGGCATACATTTTGGTTTTCAGATATCCCCATGAAAAAAAAAGTCTAGGGGGGTCAAATCAGGTGACCTAGGTGGCCATTCCAACATTGGTCCTCGTCTACCTATCCTCTGAGCAGGAAATGATTCGTTTAAAAACCGTCTTACATCATCGAGAGCGTAATGTGAAGGTGCCCATCTTGTTGAAACGCTAGCAAAGCTTCTGACTTGGTATAATCATTTTATAGTATCCGTGTTATTTCGGGATCAATAGCTTCTCTGAGAAATTGTGGATAAGACTCACCATTTAAGTCTCCCTCAATAAAATATGGTCACCAAAAATGCCACACGAGACGTTCAGTTTTTGTGGTGCTTGACATGAAACTCCCGTATTACGTGTGGGTCATTTTCTGCCGAATATCTACATTTATGTCTGTTTACTCCACCATTTAATGCAAATGAACATTCGTTGCAAAAGCAGATATTGTACAATAAAGCTGGAGTGTCGTGCAGTCGTTCACTCATCAATTCATAAAACTGTAGACGTCGGTCTAAATCCTCTTCATGTAGCTCTTGGACTAATTTAATTTTGTAAAGATGGAATTTGTGTTTATGTGAAATTATGAAAACACCCACTGCACTAGAAATTTGTGATATTGACTGCTGTTCTGCTAACGTGAGTTGTGCTAAAACGGCACCCTCTACCTATGACAATTAACACTAAATGCAATTGTTTTATAGTAGATGTAAATAATTCATCTACACTCTCTCTAATGACACTAATTTCGTTAAAATCGGTTGATCCAAACCAAAGTTATAGGTATTTATCCACAAACACTTCCCCACTCTCCCCCACCCTTTATTTGTAAAAATAAAAGAAAAAGTACCTAAACAAATTTGTGCGGAATTTAGGCCTCTTTCTAGTTTACTTATTTAACACTTGGTATAATTGGGCATATTTCACAAAAAACTGGTTTTTAAATTTTTCTTCACAGGTTACGCCCCCTAGCGGTTAACCTAGAAACTTGAAAGTTGTTTCCAGCGATTTCTCTTGGCCACTTTTACTAAGGAATTTTTTCTCCTAAAGTTATAACATGAAATAGTTTCTGATATATAGCCGACAGATCGACTTATTGGACCACCCGGTACAAACTGGTGCAGGGGAGAAAAGTGCTGGATTGGGTGCTATGAAAATAGTACCGGTTTACTTTTCGAACAGAACGTAGCTAAATTAACGGTCACTGGTTCACACCGTTATATGCTACGGTCTGAAAAATGGGTCAGGCCTTGAACAAAGTAAACCAAATCCGCGACAAAACAGCGCCTAGGGTCGGTTTTTTCCCAGAAACCGCTCTAAAAAGTACACACGCCGGTGCTAAACAGTAAAAAAGTGTTAGTGAGTCCTTTTAAATTCCCTTTCAACCATGCCTCAATCCAGGTTGAAACACAAACACGACAACACTTTTGAGGGATTTCCTCAACTTCCCTCTACTTCAAAATTTTCAAAAAACTCCAAACCACGACTTCTAGTGGAAATTCCTGAAACACCCGTATTTAAACCGAAATCTTCAACCTCCAAAACTTCAACCTCCCAATCTTCTGCCAAAAAAGCTTCCGAGACACCCTCCAGCAGCTCCAAAAAATCCAGAATACCCCCACTTATGGAATCTCCTGTTCCACGTCCCAATTCACCACATTACAAAAATATCCCTGACTACTCAACACTCTGCAAAAATCTCTCTCCAGAGCTAAAATCCTATCTCAATGAGTTGATGGCCGAATCAGAGCCAAACTCCATATTTTCCAAAAATTACAGCAAACCTTCCTATGCCCAGGCAGCCAAATCTCCGGCACCATCTATATCATCTTCCCGTTCTTCCCAGGCCTCCTCAGACCACGAAGCATCAAATCTCAGCCAAATCGACGAAGTAGGCTCTGTTCGGACTTCTTCGTCAAAATCTTCAACTAACAACAAACAACTCCGCTTCAAACCCTTAATTTACAAAACCTCCCACCTAAACTCTGCTTTCAGAAGGAACTTTTCATCCTTCTGAACAGAAACGAAATTCTCAGATGTAAAATCTCCTATTTAAAGGCCAACCCAAACCGCACTGCCCTCCTCAAAGTTCCGAAGGACATCTCCCCTAAAGAACTTCAACTCAGAATTCATAATGCCATCGGAGACAACAAAGTGTTATGCTTACCGCACCATCCAGAAGCTGCTGCCTCCATAAACAAGACTTCAGCCAACACCCACACTCCAAACTTCTTCTTCGTCATCAAGAATGATGACAAAAATATCTCCAACGAAGAAATCTTTGATCTTCTCAAATATCTTCAAATACATTTCCTAAAATGCTGGAGGATCGTCTCCAAAGCCACCAATTCTCCAACCTCCCTAATCAGAGCTATCACTAACTCTGAAACCCAACTTCACCCGGCACTCTCCAAAGGAATCTTCATTTACGGCCTAAACCATCGTTGCGAAATTTTCAATGAAAACCCTCTTCTACCTGTCCCAAAATATTGTACACGTTGTACAAACATAGGCCACTCCATATCCGAATGTAAAGCAAAACTGTGTCACGACCACAGATCCGGAAAATGTGACAAGGCAACGAAGCCTTGTTGCAGGAACTGTGATGGCGACCACACTACCTATGACCCAAAATGCCCGAAAAGGCAAACCACAACCACCAAACCCAAGGAGACAGCCCACATTACTCTTCCAAAACCTCCCATGCCATTCGACTTCCCTTCGGAAGTCCAGAAAATTCGAAACAGCGAAACTCCAGCGAAGAAACCGACTAAATAGTCGCAACGGACGGAGTTCCAGTCTGCAAGACGCAGACACAAAACACCGCACTTTTTAGTGCAAAAAAACACACACTTCAGGTACTTTTGAGTACCGGAAGTGTATCTACATTTATGAAATACAAACACAAACATCATTTCCCTTTCCTTTTCCGGGATGAGGATGCAGGTTTTCTGTGCATCTTAATTTCCGCAATGATCGGAACCGCAATACATTGCGAAAATTGACCAAATCAACCATACTTGGGTGCACAGCGACAGCTGTCCCTACCGCAACCGTAAATTCACTTGCCTTAAAACTTTTCAATTCAAACCCTGAAGAGGACTTAATCCTATAACAGGGTAGATTTCAATTTGCAATCCAATGAAGGATAGTTCAAAATTTTTCAATAGTAAAATCATTTGCGAACAAAAAATGCTATGAAAAAGCACGAGCAAAAATACAAGAAGCCATTCGGCTGCAGTGTGTCGGAAACTTTGTCCTCTCAATTGAGTAGGATAAGGTATACTTAAAAACGGAATGCCACTGGAATTAAACATCTAATTTCAAACAATTTTCTGGTGTAGCTAGTAATAGTTCAACTTTTCTTTGATACCTCCAAAGTGCTTAAATCCAAACAGCTTGTCAATGAACAATTTCCACATCAAACAAAGTTTTTTTTCCTCTCACAAATGCATAAAATTAAAATAATTATTTCCTACCATCTCTGCAATTGCATTATGTACATTTTTGTTGGCCTTTTCTCCTTATCGGCTTCATTTTTATGAGCTTATTTCGCTCGAGGTGTTAAGAAATATAAGTCCTATGTGCCTGCTTTTTATTATTATGTAAATAGGATTCGAATGGAGTCTGTAATTTTTAAGGAAAACCGGAAAATGCTCGAATAACTTCTCGAGGGAAAATTTAGAACGATACGAATTTCCATCACCTAAATGCACTTGACTCGAATAATAAGTTTTTTTAAAGAGAGAAAAATTTATAAACAAATCTCTTAATTCGTAGCTTTACTTTTTTTAGTGAAAAAAAGGAAAAAGTAAACAAATCTACGAAATCAGAGGAAACTTAGATTCTATTCATCGATTTGTGTATGTATTTCTATAATTCAGAATGAGTAGCTGAAAGAGGTCCACTAACAAATTTGGTACTATTTATAGAGTAAAAAAAGCGACAATTTTGGCTTCCCTCCTACTTTTTTCGACACAAGAGTAGCAACGGCCATCATTATGTCACGATAGTGATAGACCCTGGGAAATCTGAAGTATAATATGGTTATACCACCATCTAAGGCAGCGGTTCCAATTCTGCTTAGCGCACTGTCACCATCTTGAGTACTGGTCCGAATAGTGCTTATAGCGCTCTGAAAAGCTGCGCATATGCGTGCTCACTCCCTAAAATTTCATCAAAATCGGACGAAATTTGTTTTTGACCCCCCCTCGATGGTCCTGATAAAAATTTTGAGAATTAATTTTTAATGGGAAAAATCGATTTTGAAGAACGGAAATTATGCCCATCGTTTTCGGGGTCCTAAAAAGGTGCCCCATACCAAATTTGGTGAAATTCGTACGAAATTCAGGATTGGGCAAAATTTTACCCCCCTATTAAGGTACTTATACATAACGGGCAACTTGAGCTGGGTTTTTTTCGATGAAGGAAAAAAAAAACGAAAATTTGCAAGAGAGAGTTTATATAGAGGATCGAAAATGATTATGATTGACGTAATAGAGAAGATAAAAAAAAAATGTTTGGGGGTAGTTGGGGGGGGGGGGGGGGTAATTTATTTAAAAAAATTTTTGTTAGAATATCCAATGGTGGATCCATTAGGAAAAAGTGATGCGGATTTCGGGAAAAATAATGATTTTTACCCATCGGCGCTGCCACTGGAGTTATATAGGAAAATATAAAGGTAACTTTTTTATTTATGAAAATATGGAAAAATACCTAAATTCATAATTGAAGTATAGGTCGAGACCTACATATATACTATATAAAATATATAGGTGATGCGATTAAAAATTCGAGAAAAAGAGGAAAAAGTTTAAAAAAAAATAAAAATATTTTTTAAGAAAATTTTCATTATGCCCACGAAAATTTGCGGGTTCGAATCTATGGGAATTGATTTAAAAAAAATAAAAGTCGATATAGAGGGCGCCACAAGTGGCGCCAAATTTTGAGGTTAGAACATTATTTTCACTAATTTCGTAATATGCCGTTATAAACGATGCCTAAAAACACCATACGCGGTTTCCACCATCAATTCGGGGCCATAGTTGGGGGGATTTTGGAGGGGGGGGGTCAATTTTGAAAAAAAAAATTTTTGCATTATAAGCACCTCAAATGAGGAAGATTGCCCGAATATTATCGTTCCGAGTTGATATTTTGGCGGGTCTTGTACCCCAAAAAAGGGGGGGTAGGGGGGTGAAAATTTAGGGGCAAAGGAAGTTCGATACCGTCTTTCGCCTGGGGGTATTGAAAAAAATTTCAGAAAATTTTTTTTTTAACTCTCACATATTTTCGACTTTACCGGTATATATTTTCAGGTTGCCCCCCCTATTTTTGGGTTCTATAGCCTCGTACGATTTTTACGAATCGAATGGTTTTTGTTTCAACTCGATAGCTCAAATAATAAAAGAGCATGTACCGCCGGGTCCATAGATCTCTGATCGGGGGGGCGCGGTAGGGGGGCCTCACTCCAACTGAGGAAATTAAAATAAAAGACAAACAACGAGAAAACTTTTTTTATTCATATTCTAGCGGACAATATTGAACAGAAACGTTAGAAACTTTATTGTTCTGAACTGACCATATATGTTTTTATGCAAACTGGAGTCATCATAGTACCTCTACAAACTCGACACCAACATTTACTCTAAAATATTTCTGAGATACTGTCTCAGTTTAAAAATTGGCTTAACTAAAATGAAAATATTGGTACTTTTAGGGAGATTAATGATGCTACAGACATTCTAACAGTACTCTGGTTTGCATAAGAAAAGTACACTGCCCCAATTTTTGCCGATATTAATCCCCCTTTTTTTTTTGAAAATATAAATGAAAAAATAAATTAAAAAAAAAGTCGCCTGGTTTATTATTTATTAATATACTATCATTCTGGCTTCTGCGCTAAAGGCTGAGGATCAGCTTCTAACGGATTCTCAACTTTACCAATAAAAAGAATGGTACCACTGCTTTCCTCTTCAATGTAAAATATAAAAGGATGTGTAGCATGGAATGTTGACGTTTGTTCTCCAAATTTGTTACCAATTGTCAATTCTGAAAATCATTTAATTGTCATTTGTTATGTGTATATATCAAGGTAGTACCCATGGAAACTAGTCTCCATGGTAGTACCGTTCAACCTGATTGAAAAAATTATTTGAACATTTCACATACAAGTTGAACAGAACAGAGTAATTAGCAAATAATTGGGGAAAGGGTACTTTTTATCTCGTTGCTAATTACATGTGGCAACACCGTAAAGAGGTTAGAACGCGTGCGAGATTCAAATGTGAGCGGATCGGGGCGTGGAGTAGTAGAACTAACCTATTGACGACGAGAGAAAACCTCTCCAAAATTCATTATATGCATTAGAGGAACAATGAGAACATCTCCAACGGCGGCCATGGAAGTGATTTTCAACTTCACACCACTACATATGGTGTTGCAGAAAGAACAAGATACAGACTAAGTAAAGAGGGAATCTTAAAAAAAACCACCTCCTCACTTCTTAGAAATCAGAAAACCTGGGACATGCCACAAGATGGAAAAATATAACTTTTCAAAGAAATTCGTTACGGAATTAAGCAACAAGAAGGAATGAGATCCAAATACCATTACCAGACTTGGAAAGAATGCCATCCAATGGTACACAGACGGCTCAAAAGCAATACTGGGATAGGAGTGTACGGGCTAGGAACCAAACACTCTAAAAGCTTGGGAAATACCTCAAGTATCTCTCAACCTTTCATGCAAAGGATTATCATAATGTCTGATAGTCAAGCAGCCGTTAAAGCACTGAGCTCTTGTGTAATCAGTTCCAAAATAGTGTGGGAATGCCTAAACTGAATGAATTAGGCGAGAACAATATAGTCACCTTACTGTGGATTCCAGGACACATTGGAATAGAAGGAAATGAAATAGCAGATGAACTAGCAAAGAGGGGGGCTGAAACACCCTTTTGGGGGCCCGAACCCTTTTGCGGTATCAGGCCTAATGTAATATTGGAAGAAATTGGCAAAGCCGAAAAAAAGAGAAGATCTGACCATTGGAAAGATCTAGAAGGACTTAGACAATCAAAGATTCTTCTGGGTGACTACAACCTGTTGAGATCAAATGAGTCAAAGTAAATCTGCAATAAGAGTTTTAACAGGGATCCTTACGGGACATTGTTGCCTGAATGGGCACCTGAAAAAGCTCAAAATAGTGGAGGAAGAAGAATGTAGATTCTGTGGCATGGAAGAAGCAACCTCCATCCACATACTTGCGAGCTGCACAGCAATTCAGAACACATAGGAGATTACTGGATAGAAAAGGGATATTTACCTAAGTTAAAGCCAGTAGATATCCTAAAATTCCTTCGGGAAATAGGACTAAGGGGACTTTCCTCGGGAACTAAGTAGAACTAAGGGGGCACAATAGATCTTTTAGGTATCAGTGAAGTTTGTTCTTTCTTTCTGACGAAGTACTTTATTCATTTCAAACATTGTGTGGAGAATAAGGTAGAACTCAGGACGAGCAACGACGACTTCTTGCCATACATTTTGTCTTCGGTGCTCTTCATGATATCTATGAACTCCATTATCGAGGAGTGTCAAATTATGATAGATAATGGAAAACGTCAACTTTTCAGTTCAAATTTTGTTACTTTGTCACTCATTCTCTGAAAAGTACTTTTTTCTCCGTTGTAGACAAATAATTTTACCTGAATATTAATACTTATTTAAAAAATCCTTACCTGATGCAGCATAAACAACACTTCCGTATTCGTTAACTTCAATGCCAGATTTTTGTACAATGTCAGAAACCACTAATTTTCTCAAAATCGTGCTATTTCCTCTAGCAATTCCTGGAAAACTGGCTGTGTTTTGAAACATTTGAAGTAAACCAAACTGAAATTAGTTTCTATGAATATTCATTAAGTGGAGGTTGGGTTTTTGTTTAATGAGCTTTCTACCGTCCCATTCTCAGTTACCCGTTTCAAAGCTAATGTTTTTTAAAAGAAAAACACAAAGTTCTTTTATTGGATGAAATAGTCTATATAGGTATTCTCAACTCATTATTATATTATTTACTCCATAGAGACTTAGGTTACTAATCAAATACATCTACAGGATGGTTAGAAAGTCTGGAAATGCTCGTATTGCGAAACAAGCATAGATTTTAGAATAACTAGCAATGTTGCAAAATTCATTCATATTTCAGCTCAATCAACAACATATATTTCGACTTTTGATCGTCACTGATAACGCCTTTCAACGTAGATACGACTATGGAAGTAGAAAGTTTAAAATGAACTGAGTGAAGTGGCCAGAAGTTATGCTGGAATGCATTCAAATACTGGCATGGAAGCACCACTACTAAACTTATTTTGGAACAAAGCGAAAATAAAAACGTCGAGAAATTTCAGGGAATGACGGAAGGGATAGAAAATTCTGATTGATCCATTTTAAAACTAATCATGAAATCAAGAAAGATTTTTTCTGACATTTTTTGGAAGTTCGTTAATTCTTGCATTCGGAAATTATTGCGACTATAAAAGTTAGTTTTTAGTATTTTTTGACGTGGCTCTGTATAATGCGTGGGTTCTTTGAATCGATATCAATTAGCTGTATGGAATGAATGCGTGAACTGTATCTGCATTGATAAATATTCATACCTAATTGTTTATTTGTATTGTGAAATTGGAGAATCAGTTGGGCATTTTGTACTAATTGTTGGAACAATATATTTCTTTTAATTGGTTTAAATTTTTGATTTGCGACAAAACTAGGAATTCCATTCACTTACGTCTTGTAAAGTTTTGCTGTATCTAGCTTGGAAGTCGAATTTGAATTTTGGTATTTTTACGTTCACTGCTCGCTGGTCCATTAAAAATAATAAACTTTTGAGGTTATTTAAGTTGATTTGTTTTACCAAAGATGACAATCCACCTTTAGAATTTGGTAGGATTATAAACATCGAATAATGTCCACCCTGAAACATAACATATATACACTGCTCAACAATTGAAGTGGATCATATAAAAATTTCTGAATTTTCTTTGTAAATATTTGAAAGAGAAAACGGTATTTAAGTGGAATGAAAGTTTATTTAGAGAATAACAAAAGCAACCCAAAAAACAAATATCCAATAAAGAAAAATGGGTGTTTAAGAAAAAATCCCAAATTAAATAAAATAAAATCATACAAAGTTCCTTCATTATGCTATTTACAACGGCTGTTTGTGAAAATTAATACCGTGTAGGACCACCTTAATACTGTTACATAAAAAATGGTCAAAAATTGTGAAAATTGACAAAAATGGACAATTATTGTCAAAATTGGTCAATTATTGTCAAAATTGGTCAATAATTGTCAAAAATGGCCAATATTTGTCAAAAACTATAAAAAATTGTCAAAAATTGTTAAAGTTTTTGAAAAATTGTCAAATTTTTTGAAATATGGTAAAAAATGGTCAATAATTGTCAAAAATGGTCAAAAATTTCGAAAAATGGCCCATAATTGTCAACAATTGTCAATAAATATAAAAAATGGTCAATAATTTTGAAAAATGGTGTAAAATTTTAAAAAATTGTTAAAAATGGCCAAAAACTGTCAAAAATCTTTAAAAATTGTCATCATTTTGGAAAATGGTCTAAAATTATCAAAAATTGTTGAAAATTGTGAAAAACTGACAAAAATGGACAATTATCGTCAAAATTGGTCAAAAATTGTCAAAATTTTTGAAAAATTGTCAAAAATGGCCAATAATTTTCAAAAACTATTAAAAATGCTCAAAATTTTTCAAAAACTGTCAAAAATTGACAATTATTGTTAAAAATTGTCAAAATTTTGAAAAATAGTTGATAATTGTCAAAAATTGTTAAAGTTTTCGAAAAATTGTCGAAAATTTTGAAATATGGTCAAAATTGGTCAATAACTGTCAAAAATTTGGAAAAATGGTCCATAATTGTCAACAATTGTCAATATTGTCGAAAAATGTTATAAAATTTTGAAAAATGGTCAAAAATTATCAAAAATTTGGAAAAATGGTCAATAATTTTCAAAATTTGAAAAATGGTCAATAATTGTTAAAATTTTGAGAAATGGTCAATAATCGTCAAAAGTTGGCAAACTTTAGAAAAATAGTCAATAAATAATACGAGCCGTTTCCGAAAATCGATTTAAACACGTAATTTATAAAATCGATTTAGTAAAAATCGATTAATATTACAATAAAAATCGATTATAAGAAAATAATAATCGATTTATAAAAAAATCGATTATTTTTTAACATGATGAATAGCGAAAATGACGATTATTCTAGCACTCCTATTATAACCTAAGATAATATAAAAAACAGTTTTAATTATTAAAAGGGCGACTGTAGAAAAAATTATGTGTGTTTTTCGAGCGTAAAGTAAAATTAGCGCTTTCGAAAGATCGCCGCGCTCCGCTCCGCGTCGCGCGGCAACATTATTTCTCAAGCGGCAATCTGATACTTTACGCTCTAAATACACAAATAACTATTTTCAACTCCTATACTATAAGTTGTTAATTAAATGCAAATTTTCAGTTTCATGATGATACTCATTATAACACTGATTTTCATTATGAAACTGAAAAATTGACCAATAGAAAATCTAGATTTTTAAATAACCAAGTAGGCAGACCCAATATTTTCTGTAGAATGTTTGACAGTTTCTCAGAGATTCGTGTTTTATGACAGTTTCAATCTTTTGCGTTAGTCAAAAAGGTAGATACCTTCCACTTTTTAAAAGAAATGTTTAAAATGTAATTTATAATTTATCTTGTTTAATGTCACATATGAATCCGCTTATGTTTATTGTTAATAGTTAAATCAAGTTCATAGTTATTAAAGTGGTTATTTTGTAAGAATAAAAATTAAGTTGAAGAACTTATTTTTCTCTCATATTTTATTTCTTATTGTTTGTATAGAAAAGTATTAAAAAAAGCAATGTTGTTGAATTCAAATAAAATTTCTTGTTCGTAGAAAAAATAGTGTATGCAACTCTCTTGTAATGGTTATTAATTCACTCGCATTAACCGATGATTACATGATCTTTGCATAATATACTATTCATCATAGTTCAATAGATTTACTGAAGTAATAAGGTATAACAAGCGCCCTCTATTATTAAAGCTAAATTAAAATTAAAGATCGTGATCTTCATGCCAAAAAACGCAAATTTTAATACAACTTCGAACACTCTGCGTCTTGGGCTAAATATAATAATTATTTTTAGAATTTACAGTTTAGAAATTGGGCATATTCAATGAATAACCCTGTATACCACTCGGTCAGTATTATCAATTGATTATATTTTTAATAGTTATTTAATAAACTAGTTTGTTAATGAAGGCGATTAATAAACGAAACTGTTTAAAGCACGATCGAGCGATAGCGAGTGAGTACCTTTAATAGTTGAGTTTGTTAATCGCCCATTAACAAATGAGTTGATTACAATATTTTTTCGTTGACCATAAACTCTTTTTATCTACGACCACCATTAAAATTAAGCATTTACAAACTCATATAAATACGTGAAATTACATTTTGTACATACGTCTAAAGCGTGCGAAAAAGAACAATGCTTTTTAAATGGAAGTTTCATTATAACACCCAAAAGAGTGCGAAAAAGTACAATGCTTTTTAAATGGGATAATCATTATAACACTCTTTTTTATTTGTATATTTATTAAGATACCTTTGATAATTTTGTGTTTTGTGTTCTGTCAAAGGTTCTGTAATTGTAATAATTTTGTACTGTCATTAAGAAGTGTGAAACGTGAATGGTCAATAATTGTCAGAATCTGTCAAAAATTGTCAAAAATTGTCAAACATGGTCAAAAATTGTCAAAAATTGTCAAAAATTGTCAAAAATTGTCAAACATGGTCAATAATTGTCAAAACTGTCAAAATTGTTAAATATTTTAAAAAATGGTCAACAATAGTCAATAATTGTCTAAATTTTTGAAAGCTGTCAAAAATGGTCAATAATTATTAAAATTTTGAAAAATGGTCAAAAATTGTTAAAATTTTGAAAAAATGGTCAATAATTGTTAAAAATTGTCAAGATTTTTGAAAAATGGTCAAAATTTTTGAAAAATTGTCAAAAATGGTCAATAATTGTTAAAATTTGGAAAAATGGTCAATAATTGTTAAAATTTTGAAAAACGGTCTAAAATGGTCAACATTTTTGAAAAATTGTCAATAATTTTCAAAACTGTCAATAATTGTCAAAACTGTCAAAATTGGTCAATAATTGTCAAAAATGGTCAATAATTGTTAAAATTCGGAAAAATGGTCTAAAATGGTCAAAATTTTTGAAAAATTGTCAAAAATGAACAGTAATAATTGTCAAAATTGGTCAACATTTGTCAAAAATTGTCAATAATTGTTAAAATTTGAAAAAATGGTCAAAAATTTTGGAAAAATGGTTAATAATTGTCAAAATATGTCAAAATTTTTGAAAAATGGTCAAAAATTTCGAAAAATCGTCAAAAATGGTCAAATTGTCGAAAAAATGGTCAATAATTATAAAAAACTGTCAAAAATGATCAATAATTGTTAAAAATTGTAAAAATTTTTGAAAAATTGTCAAAAATGGTCAATAATTTTTAAAATTTGGAAAAATGGTCTAAAATGGTCAAAAATGGTCAAAAATTTTGAAAAAATGGTCAATAATTGTCAAAAATGGTCAACTTTTTTGAAATATGGAGAAAATTTTCGAAAAATCGTCAAAAATGGTCAAATTTTTGAAAAATTGGTCAATAATTATAAAAAACCGTCAAAAATGGTCAATGATTGTTAAAAATTGTCAAAATTTTTGGAAAATTGTCAAAAATGGTCAATAATTGTTAAAATTTGAGAAAATGGTCAATAATTGTTAAAATTTGGAAAAATTGTCTAAAATGGTCAAAATTTTTGAAAAATTGTCAATAATTGTTAAAATTTGAAAAAATAGTCAAAAAAGGTCAAAATTTTTGAAAAATTTTCAAAATTTTCGAGAAATGGTCAAAAATGGTTTATTATTAAATGGTTTATTGTGCATAAGAAGCAAGCTTCTGTCGGCGGTCCGACGACAGCTCACCTTTTTTTTGGATTGGTATAACACTAAAAAAATTAAAAATTAGACGGAAAATGTTCTTATTGCATATTTCTCGGAAAAGTCAATGGAAATCATCAACGTTATGGTTCCATTATTCAATGTTGAAAACTGCCGTAAATTTAAATTTAAACATTGATATAATACATTTTCAATTTCACGTAAAAATCACGCTGGCTAAAAATCTCACTTATCATTGAAAAATATAAAATGCGACTTGTCAAAAAAGTTGTCACTGTGAAAAAGTTATTGTAAATTCGTAATTGTGCAGTTGTGCAGTTAGAAAACCCTGCTGAAAATATGGAAAATGATTTAAACCTGAATATAAATCATGACGTTCATTACACAAACAATGTATCTGTTCCGTTCTTAAATTTGAACAATTGTAATATAAAGAATATTTTTATAAAAAACCAAAAATAATTATGCATTAAAATTGTAAATTAAAGTGTATGATGTTAGTCTGTGATTGTTTTTTTTTTCATTTTCATGACTATAGCTGGTTGTTTATATCAAAATATCATCAAAATGACTTGAAACAACTTGGAAAATATCCATAATGATATTGGTATATTGTCTATATCAAAATGTCATCAAAACGTCAAAATCACAAAAAGAGTGCGTTAATGAAAAAGAGTGCGTTAATGACGTCCATTAACGCATCCTTTTTTGAATAAAATAATTCATTAATATCGAAATTAATAAACGGTAACGAAAAAATCGCTTAACTGGCTTGATAAAATATCAAATAATATAGATATCTAACGGAGAAAACTTAAAATATCATTCAAATATTTACCTTGTACGGTAGTCGTATAATTTTAGCATCTAACATCGGAGATTCATGGAAATAAAACTTATCTTCAACAGACATAAAACGAGCTTGGATAGAAAAGAAATTGTTACCATCTGGAATGTAAAATTTATCCACAGTTTGGTTCGAAAATTGATATCTCCAACTTCCCTTGAAGTATATTGCGTTTACTATTACCATTATGGCTTCCGTAAGATCGGCTGAAGAAAAAAAGATTTAAACGTAAATAGATATAAAAATACGGGAAAAGCTGTAAAATATACGTAGGATAATATATTTTTTTTATCTAAAAGATTTCAGGCCCAAGAAGGGTTCCTATAAATTGGTGAAACAAACGGCAAAATTATTTTCCAGTATATTTGACGTATTATTTAACTAATATAACCAGAAATCACATGGATTTAGTTCCGGAGATAAAGGAAACCAGTGTTGCGGACCTCCCCGACCAATTGGTTGGGATAAGTGAAAATAGGAATAAAAAAAGTTTGTCAAGACAACAGAGATACTAAATAATATTTTTATTTCACAAAACTCAATCTCGTAAAGAAGATTTGATTTTAAATAAAGTAATTACATAATTTCAAGTTTTAATATTTACTTAAATTTGAGAAAAAAAATGAAAACTCAATTTTACTTGGGGTGTGGGCTGAGGAAATTGTGTCATAAGAAAGACCCTTTATAATTTTGTACCGGATGTCTGATTAACCCGCTGTATCTCAGAAATTTATCGTACAACTTAGAGAAAAAAAGCGAAGCGATTAAGGCGACCTACCAAGTAAACTGTCCGGAGAAAACAAAAAAGAATACAGGTGGAACAACGGCCTAAAGAGACTTAGGGCGTAGGTCCGCGATCTTTTTAACAAGGCCAAAAGCAACCAGGACTGGGAAACCTACAGGTATAAGCTCACGCAATACAAAAAAGAAATTCGTAAAGCCAAAAGGAACTCATGGAGGAAATTTTGCGTTCTGGCAAAGGATGGGACAACCAGAAAGGAAGTAGGTTTCATTAGGAAAGCTAACGGCACCTTTACAGAAACCAGAGTTTAAAGGAACTAGTAAACGTCCACTTTCCAGCCTCATCAATTCTGGCCACCGACGCACTTAGGCCTACCATACGAGAACGAAGGCCAAATAGGCCAAGTTCTACTGATTGGGAAATAGCAACTGAAGTCACAAAATTAGATGGGCCATAAATAAATTTCAACCATCAGGGACAGATGGTATATATCCCATTCAACTACAAATGGGAATCGATGTGTTAATACCACACGTAACTAAGATCCTCAAAGCTAGTCTGGCATGGGGATACATATCGTAAGTATGGCAAATGTTTACTGACAGCCAGGCTCTGCTTAAAGCTATCAGTAATCCAACAATTAGGTCTAGACTGGTGAAAAACTGCAAAGAATCCCTCAACAGGCTGGCAAGAGACAACAAAGTGTCTCTAATATGGGTGCCGGCACATGAGGGGATTGCAGGTAATGATATGGCGGACCAGTTAGCTAATGAAGGCTCTAAAGGAGACTTCATAGGTCCGGAACCGTTTTGTGGAATCACAAAAGATTGCATAAGAGGGGATATCGGGAACTGGCTAGATAGGGAACACCAACTCAAATGGAGGTTGACACAAGGGCACCTCCATACAAACATTTTATTAAACAAGTAACTCTCAACCAGACTATTGAAACTGGGTAAGAGACATTTGAAGACAGTTACCGACCTGGTGACTGGACACTGCACCCTGAGGAAACATCTGCACAAAATGAGCAAAGTTAGTGAACCTATGTGGAGAAAATGTGAACTTGATGATGAAACACCTACTCATATACTCTGCTTCTGCGAGAACTTACAAGTACTTAGACGGAAGCACTTTGGAGAGGAATTTATACAACCAATACAATTACTCCAAATCCCTCCAGTCAAACTAGTGGCCTTTATAGAAGACACGAAGCTTCTGGAATGGAAGTAGATAGCATGGGAAATGGTATAAAGATTCAGTTCAAGTGCCTGGGCTGATGAGCACAACCCAAATTTATGAATGAATTGATTCAATTCTTTTTGAACGTTAAATACAAGGAATCATTTTTGCCAATTAAATCAACCACAAAAAAGTGTCAAACATAATTGGCTGATTGAACAAATTTTTTAATACATGAAATAACACATTGAAGATATTTCAATTAACGTTTAATAAGTAGTTATGTTAATATTCTAAAGATTTTAAAGCAATGTTTCGAAAATCTTAAAATTACTTTCTTAAAGAGTTGAATTATCGTTCTCAAATTGTTGCATTAACGTGCACAACGTATTGCATCAATAGTAAAGATTGGTTTGGTTGAATTTCCAAAAATTTCTAAGCAATTATCTCAGATTGTTTATATCACCTTTCGACTTCGTTCAATTTACCATTCTCAAACTATTGGCCTAACATACGCAAAATATTACTATTATTGTCATACAATATTGGGTATAGTTCCTTAAAATATTAAACGAAGACTCTTAGAAGGTTATCGTAACGTTGTTTAAACGTTAAGCTACCCACCAAAAGGAGTCTATACTACGTTCTTGTAATGATAATAGTATATTTAAGTCACAGATATACGATGTAGAACTTATACTTAACCTCCTCTAAATATTTGTTGTAACGTTTTCGACTGTCAAATGTACGCTGCATTAAAAAAACATTCAATGAAATATTATGCTTTATTTCGTGAAATTTATACAAAATAAATACAAAATTAATTTTTAGGAATAATGTAATAATAGATGTCGAAGAATAAAAATATATTATTCTAACGCTTTGACAAAGTTTTGAAAAATAATTTTTCCAAAAACAGTGACCGTTCAACGAAGAAGAAACAACTACTTCCCGGGCTACATGCCCCGACAGACATTGAATTACACTTCTAAGTCAAACGGGGTTAGTAAATCTACAAGATTTAAACCAACCGTTCTGGTTAGCAACTAGAAGGGACAACATAACTTGTAGACAGGTTTCGGCGTATTGCGCCTCATCAGTACAAGGTATATGTTATCGTCCGAGAGTTAATCCCGGACTGAAATGTGACTATAATCAACAACCATACATATAGTCCAGTTACGGAAATATTTTGGTTGCGAAAATAGCGACATCTCACCTCTAAGTCACCAACCAAAATTCGAATGAGACAACAAGCCACGTGGACTTGAAACAAAAATGAATTACTACAGTTTCCTGTAAAATTGTCGTATTTAGTAAAGCGTTTTAACAATAGATGTTAACTGTAGATGTTTTAAATCTTGTAGATTTACCAACCCCGTTTGACTTAGAAGTGTAATTCAATGTCTGTCGGGGCATGTAGCCCGGAAAGTAGTTGTTTCTTCTTCGTTGAACGGTCACTGTTTTTGGAAAAATTATTTTTCAAAACTTTGTCAAAGCGTTAAAATAATATATTTTTATTCTTCGACATCTATTGTTAAAACGCTTTACTAAATACGACAGTTTTACAGGAAACTGTAATAATTCAATAATGTAGTACTACACTTGACCAAAATAAAAAAAAACGGACCCGGTTGTTCAGCACCGGGATTCTATTTTACGATACGATCGTAACTGCCGACCAAAATTGACAATCAGCGATTCTATTTTTCGATTAGTCGTAGAAATACGAGTCGATTCACTCGATAGGTATAGACGAGTCGTATTCGTTTACTGATCTTGAAACTTATATGATATTTGGCATTTCCTGACATATTTTAACCTGCGCATTCGAATTTACTCCTTTGTCGACAACGATAAAAACTTAGAAATAGCGATCCCTTTGAAATTCCTGACTTGCGATTCATAAAACTTTATAGATTATATAGCCCGTTCAGTACAAAAACCATTGCACGTCATCAAAGTGTCGAAAAAGAGACTTTCGTTTATATCATGTCATTCGATTGCTGCTGTCAATCCTCTGTCAATCACTATGTTAAGCCTCTCTAAACTCAATAAATATTGAAATTTGTAAGTCGCATTGTATTAAAAAATATAAATATATGTTTAAAGAAAGGTTTCGTAATTAATTTCATATCAAATACAGCTCGTAGGTTAATTAAATATTAAACTCAAACGTCAGACTTAATAAAAACTTTTTATGTTGGCAAAAATGCGCGCTGTTGCCGCGATTAAAATGGTTTATTTCAGGTTCAGTTGACGTCTTGACATTTTTGGGGTTATGTTGTGACAAAAACTGTAAAGAACTGTGAGTAATTTTTCACAAGCACTAATGAGTTATCAAAGTTAAAGTCACATCCAAAAAAACGTATAAATGAAACTTAATAATACTGCAATAGTTGATGCATTTACTCCTGATACTATTTACAGCGTTTATGAAGCAAGTAAGTATAAGTTTAATACTATACCCAATCAACTGTATTTATTATATTCTGTTACATTATTCTTAATATTTGGCAATTATACATGGACATTTTTTTACAGATAATCATGTTACTTTAGGAATGTTACTGCAGTAATTGAAGGAAGAACAATAATTATTCAATGTAGAATGTTCCTGAGTAGTTTACTAAAATATGATACATCCACAAAGAGGACTCATGGAACTTTCAACAAAAATAAACCACTGTATAAATTTGTTTTTATTAATGAATCCTGAATTTTCCAAAATAGTGCTGTAGGCTGTTCATGTCAAAAGGTATGTAACAATGATTATGTAAAATTTTAGAATGCAAAATTGTTTTTATTCCAGATATTTTGTATTACCTACATGCTGAGAATGGAGATGGTTGTATTGATGGAGCAAAAAGTATATTTTTATATGAATCTCAGTTGAGTTATTATCATGGGGAAATGAATGAAGAACATGTTTTTAAATGGTTTGAAAACCAATTACTATTGAATCTTTCTGAACCTTTGATAAATTATGGACAATGCTTTTCGATAATATTAGGTTAATGACACAATATAGAAGCTGAGCTTATTTATATTGACGCCTAGTAGGTAGATACAAACTGTATTTGAACAGTGATATAACAAATTATATGTTAGAATTCAGAAGACTACACAACTAGTTTAATACATTTAAAATTCTTACTTCAAATTATACCTAATAGACAATAAATGCTGTTTTACTTTTATTTTTACAAAAATAATCATATAGGTACATTTGAAAAGAAATGAATTGGTTATTTGAATACTGCCCTTTCAATAAATGCTTTTTTCAGAAACAAACCCCCCAACAAAATACATTGTGGATATGATAGAACAGTATAGTCACAAAGTATTACCTACCATCTTTTTAAAAATCCTATTGAGTTAATTCTGGGTACTGCAAAGCAAGCCGATAGATGCATTCCAGAAGTTGCGGGTTGGAATTGGTTTGTCCGTGAACCTCTCAAATTTGAAAGATTTCTATTTTTCAATTATTGTTCTACCTTATTTAAAAAAATAGTATTACAATCTTTTCGGTGTAGTAACTAATTTATAAATTTGCAATGTTTCTTTTTAATAAAACAATTCCATAAAAATTGGGGTGGCATTATTTATTATTTTATTTTAATCATGATATTCAAAATAAGTAATTCAGGCAGCATTTTCTAAAGGTAAATGTGTATATCACAAAGTTTTATAAAAACTACAAAGAATTAATTTAATTGTTTCAATCGTTTTATTAGCAATACTTTCAGTTGCGGTAGATGCTGGAGAGCTAAAACAAAATGGTAAATATAAATTTGGATTGATTAGAAGATGATGGAGTGATAAATAATTCACCTATATACTGATAATTATAATATGTATTGATTTCAGTGCTACGATTTTGTCAATCATTTGCATATACCTTCACTCGGAGAATAGAATGGATTTTCTCTCCTTTTCTGAGCTGTGGTGGTGCTTGCTGCACAATTTTCTTTTGCTACGATCAATGATCATATATCTCAGGATGATTTTCCTTGTTGAAAATGACCTACACACTAAAGCTTCACATCCCGGCTTTTCTAAAAAAATTTTGTCTGTAAACATTACATCAATCTTTCATATTGTAGTGACAACATTCTAGAAGCCAACATGTACTTAAGTAATTGTAACCTAAAAATTATATTAGATAATATTTTTTCCTTGATACTATATATACATGCATTTTAAATACTAGAATAGTTCCATAACTTCTAACTAATTAAGTGTGTGGTATAAACATACAAATAAAAGTGTTAACTATTCCATACATACCTTTTTAGTGCTAAAAATAATTCCATAGTTTTTAAAATAAGAATTTCTTAGTGCTGTACGGTTAACATACAAATTAAAGTTTTATATGTAACATCTCTGTATGTAACTGAAATAAGTCGAAGTTTCTTTGCACGCAATAACCATCAATAACTAAACCTAACCTAGAATATTTGATAAACTTCATTTGAGATATACTAGTTTCTCATATTATTTCAAGGGCTTGGCAACATAGTACAGTTATGACAGATGTGACGTGCAACGGTTTTAATACTGAACGGGCTATATAAGAGGTAAGGTCAGAGTAGTCATCTTAAAAATGTTGATATTATTACTATCAATAATCTATATCTTTTAAATCAACTAGATCCCTTATAGTGCAGATCATCAAAACGATTATTTTTTTTCAAATCCCAATGAGTTTAGTTTGAGGGTAAATTCAGCCCAAAATTTTTTTCTGTTTATCCATTCCTGATGCCCCAATGAACCTGTCATTTGCAGAATCTCAATTTTTCTCCATAAATTGGGGAACAATTTCTCAGTGGCAAACTCGTATTTTGAATGATATAAAAACCAAAAGCTCAAAAATGTAAAAAGAGTTTTCTCAATCTGCCAAATATCAAATGATTTCTGTCGACAATGTCAAAAAACATTTTCGACTAACTTCACTTTGAAAGAATCGTATCAAAATTATTGTCTAAATCCGAGAGCACCCGATTTCAATTCGATCGTAAAATAGAATGGGATGATCCGATATGATCGAATTGAAGATCGTATTCGACATCGAACTACTCGATAAAATCGTGTCGTGAATTAGAATCCCGCTGCAGATCCTCTGGTTTTTAGGATCCAAACACTATAAGTTTCACGAACTTGTCGCGAGCTACACGAAACTCTAGATTACGAGCCTGTGTGTCTATAAAATGAATTAATGAATAAAACTAGGACCTAATTTCTAAAAACTGTAGCTGACATTATAATTAATAAATCTTAAAATATTTTCCTTGACAGTGACACGAGAATGATTTTTACAAGTTGAGGTAGCGCACTTAAACTTAGTCACAGGTTTTTTTTACATCTAAACTAAACTACTGAACATCTTTGACACATTGCATAAAATGTCAAATGATCATTCCAAAAGTGGTTGCGAGTTGTGTTGTCTTTTAACATATTGAGAAAATATATTTTAATTTAAACACCGGTAATTCGAATTCAATCGTATAATACTCATATATTAAAGGATTTTGTACACTTTTATTTGAAAACATTAAAAATTGAGTAATATGGGCGAATTAAAAAGCAAGGGAATCATAACAAGCAAGCAGTTGAACTGTTTGATGAATCAAACGGAATTCAGGTTTATATCAGTAGACACCTGGCCCAAAAACTCCAATGTAGTGGTTTCAGCAGTTAATCCTTTCTTGAAAGTTTCAAAAACATTTTGCCATAAATCAGTCTGATGATGGAGACAGAGTTGACAGTTTGGAAACAAATTTTTAAAGTCGTCATCGATCTAAAAAACATTGAGCTATACTTACTGCCTGTAATAGGAAAGGTTTTTATTGAAATCATTTGGGTAATAGTATTTATTATAACAAGTGGTTAAATAGCTTCTTTTTATTTAGAACATTTTGCAAAACATTTACTTTTAGCTTCGTCGACAGTTTAAGTTCTAATAAATATAAATTCCGACTTTTAACTGTTAATTTATATAAATCAAATGAACCTTTCTACTTTATATTGACACACATTTTTGCCTAATTGTAATATTATGTAGTTTTAAAAATACAACAATGCTTGGAACAAGTGAAGTCATACAAAATAAAATTACTTTTAAGTACAGAATACGAACCAAAGAATATGATTTTAAAATTGGCCAGCTGCTTATAAACTCATCAACAGTTACACTTTTATCACATTTGATTAACGGAAATGTTTCACTTTTTTAGTACTAAATCCCACGGCTCCTGGAATTTGCTTAGCCACAACTTTTGCTCATTCAACTCTTCTGAAAGAAGCAAATATAATTAAATAAATATTACCTACATAAAACTGCAATATTTCAAGAAATATATAATTTTGAAACATACAGGTTGCCCATAAAAAGTCTATAAAAAATACTTGTACAAACTCCTAAAGTTAAAATATGACCTACCCTGTATGTTGATATAGAAATATTAAGCTTACCATTAAAATTTTCTTTATTTTCATTAATGGTTCCACAATTTTCCAAAATATTATTTGTAATGTTATAAGACCTACACAAATTCCGATACTTGTCAATCAGTTTCCCTTTGACATTGATCGGCCTTTTTTTGCTTCCTGGAACACGAGGTATGTAGTAGGTAGACCTGTTCTCTGTTGGAAAAATGTCACAAATTTTTTCAGCGAGAATTTCAAAATCCGTGGGTATCAATTTTTGTGCCCTGCAAAAAAATTTCACCCACTTATTTAAATGGTAAGAGTATAATTTACGGTAATAGGAAAAGTTACTACCTATTTAATTTTTAAATTTGAATTTTTATTACAATTTTTAATATTTTTATACTTGCCCTTTTTCCAGCTAGCTCATATGAAAATCGGGAACAAGAAAACTCTGACTCTCTTCGAGTTCTGGCACTAGTAAATTATCTACTGAGTTTATTCACAGATATATGTGACTTGAATCAATTCCTATTTTTTTTTAAATTTATTAAGATTGTTTCTGAACTTTTTATAAATTAAATCTTCCAATATATTATTTAAATAAATGTGTATTAATAAAATTTTGTGACGCCTATGGACAAACCTTTCTTATTATTTTAAAATCACCCTGAAATAGAAAGCAGATGTCTCTGCCGTGTATGTTGAGTGTGGAGAGTTGCAGAAAGTTCAGTTTACAGCAAATGAATATTGGCACAGATATAATAAAAATTGTTGTTTATACCTAATAAAATGGAAATCAATTCAACAAAACAGTTTAATAATAATAATTGTGATTGCCTTTATATGATTTACATGAATATCATTCAAATTTAACTAATACTACAAAAAATCGAGACAATTACACACATACAGTTACTTAAACTATAATTCAATGAAGAAAAATTTTAAATCTAAGGTGAGCTCTTGTTTAAGTTTTATCAAAGCTAATTGTTAATTATTTATGAAATTTATTTTAGATATACATCAGATATATTTAGAATGCATATGCTTTTTATAAAATATTAATTGGTACCAATGAATATAACTAACCTTTTTCGAAATTAATTTGTGAAACTGGTTGGACGAGGAATTGCAAATTTGATGATGTAGACGGGATTGAACAGGAAGATTGAGGATTCTGATCCTCCTGGAACGCTGGACCAACTTCTTTATAGCTAACAGGTATGTTTTAACTTTTATATTATTTCTTACTGTTTTACTAAACCTTTCTTGGTCTTTTTAAAACTGTCTAACCAATTTCTTTAGTTTTAGTATCAATTTTTACTTTTTAAATCTAAATTTCTTTACTTCTCCCTTTCTAATATCACTCTACTCTCTTGTCTTCTCCATCAACAACCTCCATTGCTATGTCATATTTCCAAAGCACTTGATTTTTTCTTCATAATAGCAAAATTTCATAATTTCTTGTTTATTGTCAATTATTGTCTATAATATTTATCCTTTCACTATTGTAATTCTTTCTACCCTGTATATCACTAGTAACTTCACTTATTTAACCCTTTAAATTGTCCTTTTTTAATAAAAATCCTTGAAAATATGAGTACCTCTTAAATATCTAATATACAATTTTCTACTATCAATAATTTTATTTGAATTCATGTAAACTCATAACAAATGTCCAATAAATCTTTCCTATTACATATTTTATATAAACTAATTCTAAATTTCATTTAATAAACGTTTTAAAATCTTATTATACTCCCCCAATCACAACACATCATTCCTTATTTCCTTAACAACCATCCAGGAGAAGAATACTCCCACATACTAAGCTTCAGAAGACAAGCCTACATTATACCTCCTACGGATAACTTCGAAATTCAAACCTCAATGTTAATACCCTTCGACGGCAATTCATACAGAATATTTCTCTCCACAGACAGAATGGAATGCTTCCTTTGTAAACTTACCGGTCATGTAGCCCAAAATTGCCCCAACACCCAAAACAACCAAACTCAACTACCTCCTGAACCTCAAATTCCACCCCATCACCAACCTGAACCAACACAATCAACTTCCCACTCTACTCAGCCTACTTACATATCCCAACACACACAAGAAAGCAGTTACCCACCCTCACAACACTCCTCAACAAGCCTAGCCCCTGATAATGCAACAACAAGACAAAAAAGACCACGCTCCCTAACAAGTGAATCTAAACCATCAGACCTTCAATCTACTAATCTAACCGATAACGAACCACACGATATGCCACCCCCAAAAATCAAACCTATCACAAAAAAATCAAAAACAGATCCTCCAAAAACCAACACAGCTGTACTCTCTGAGAACTCAAAAACCATAATTCAAAGCTGTTACATACAAAACGAAAGCCTATTCATTCTACCCATTGAGAGTTTCCTCGCATTTCTTGAAAACGCTTTGGGAAACAGCAACCCTCTTGCTGAGGCAAAACGATTCACACCAAACATTAAAAGCCTTTTGGACAACATACAACTAGTTCACAAATCTCTGAAGGATAAATCTATGAAAAATAGACTCACCAGATTAACCAGAAAAGTAAAAAAAGCACTGAAAATCGAACTTGATACCATAGAAAGTGGAGCCTCAATATCCTCTATTGAAGATATGTCAGATAAATACCAATCAGATTGCTCCCAAAACTCATTACCTTAAAAATACTTCCTTTTCTGTTTACTACAGTGGAATTGCGATGGATTTTATCCTCGCCTAGAACGGTTGCAACAACTAATCACTAACACTAAAGTTAATATAATCTGCCTCCAAGAGACTAACTTCAACGACTCACACAAAAAAGCACTAAAAAACTTTCTCGGCTATCACTTTCTCAGACTCGACCCACTCAGAGCCAGCGGAGGCTCTACCATCTTCGTCTCAAATCAATTATACTCTGAACATTTTCATCTGAACACAGATCTTGAAGCCACAGCAGTCAATGTATGGTGCCCCAATAAAATGACAATCTGTAGCGTATATATTCCCCCCAAGCACAATCTAACTGAAACAGAACTAGATAACTTAATACGACAGCTACCCAACCCCTTCATCTTAACTGGCGATTTTAATGCACACAACACTATCTGGGGTTCCAACAAAACATTCGGACGAGGGAAAATTATAGAAAATTTCCTTAATAACAACCATGTAGCTATCCTAAATACAGGTTCCAACACACACTTTAACATATCCTCGGGTACATTCAGTTCAATTGATCTCAGCTTTTGTGATTCAAAATCCTTTCCAACCCTAACATGGCAAACATTAGATGACTTATACGACAGCAACCATTTCCCAATACTCATATCCAATAATGTCGAAAATGTAACTCCCAATCTAACAAAATGGAAAATATCTCAAGCAGATTGGCCCCAATTTACCCAATGTACTGAAACTATACTTTCCAATTTCAAACTAACCAACAATATAGATGAAACCATTGCAAACTTCAATAGCTGCATTATCACAGCTGCAAAAGAAACTATCGGACAAACTAACCTTTCCTCAAATCATAAAAGAATTCCCTGGTGGAATAGCGAATGTGAAACGGCAGTCCATCAAAGTAAATCAGCCCTAAACAAATATCGTCGAGCAAAGAATATCGAAAACCTAATTAACTTCAAAAAACTTAAAGCCAGAGCTAAATTCATAATTAAAAATAGCAAAAAAGCCTCTTGGCAAAACTATGTATCATCACTAACAATAAACACCCCCACGGCACAAATATGGTCAAAAATCAACCAAATACAAGGACATAAAACACACCAAAAAATACCCGCCATACTACACGAAGGACAGATTATCAACAATAATGGGAAAATTGCCGAACTTCTTGGGAAAAATTTCGAAAACAAATTCACAAGCTCCACCATAAAACACCCAGATACATTCAGTCCATTCCGTTATCTACCAAAAAATGAGGAAGACATCTCTGCCATTAATTCACCTCTTACCAAAGATGAACTCATAAATGCCCTCAAATCCTGTAAAAACTCTGCCGCAGGACCTGATCAAATTCCCTTTATATTCCTAAAAAACCTATCACCCCTATCTATCACAAAATTGTTGGATCTCTTCAATAAAATATGGTCAACCAATCAATTTCCCAACATTTGGCGTCAGTCACTTATAATACCTATCAAAAAACCCGACCAACCTTCCAATCACGCAAAATCTTACCGACCAATCTCATTAACCTGCACCCTATGTAAACTAATGGAGAAAATAGTCAATAACCGACTAACCTGGTACCCCCAAAAAAATTGCATAATTAATGAAGCCCAATCAGGTTTTATAAGTAACCGCTCTACTATGGATAACCTTGTCCTCTTACATACTGACATAGCTGAGGCTCTATCCCGAAAACATGAAGTAATAGCAGCCTTCTTCGACATCGAAGGCGCATTCGACCATATAACAAAATCCTCCATTCTCCAAAAACTTAAAGAAAATGGATTAATAAATAATATCTACTCCTTTATAAAAAATTTTCTTTCTTCCCGAACCTTTAAAATAATTACAAACGGATGCACCTCCAAATCCTTTGCTCAAAAAAGCGGAGTACCTCAAGGCTCCATTCTCAGCACCACCTTATTCATCTTAGCTATCAACGATATTTCTAGAAATTTTCAATCGCCAGTAAAACACGCATTGTATGCTGACGATCTAATCATCTATAGCCATGGTAAAAACACAGAATCAACTTGCGCAATCTTACAAACAGCAATAAACCACGTCAGCAACTGGTCCTCTAAAACCGGACTAACCTTTTCTGCCACTAAATCCAAAATCATCAAGTTTAGTAGGAAACCTAATACACAAAACCCTATTCTAAAACTCAACGGAAACACCCTACCTGTAGTTACTCACCATAAAATTCTAGGCTTAACGTTTGACAACAAACTCAACTTCAAACAACACATCCAAGAAACGAAAGCAAACTGCATCAAAAGACTTAACATACTAAAAACATTATCCCGTCACCATTGGGGAAGTGACGAAACAGTACTTCTCAGGGAGTACAGAGCTGTTATCAGATCAAAAATAGATTACGGTAGCATAGTTTATATCTCCTCTTCAAAATCCCATCTAAACACGCTTAACACCATCCATAACACAGCCCTCCGCATATGCCTAGGCGCCTTTAAATCTAGCCCAATTGACAGCTTATATGTGGAAGCTAACGAACCTCCCCTTCACCTGAGAAGACAATATCTTTTACAAGCATATTTCAGTTCAACTTCGGCCAACCCCCACAACCCAGTCTATAAATTAATCCCAAACATATATAACGAAGAATCAAATCACCCCCCAAAATCAACACGCACCATCATCGACACGCTAAAACCTATCCTACACAACATCGACCTCAACCTCACACTACCTTTAAGTATATCCTCCTCTCCTCCATGGAAAAAACCTATACCAACGATCGACACAACACTACTGGGACTCAAAAATCAAGAAACCCCAAGCATTATCCTAAGAAAAACATTCACCAAACGAATCAACCAACAGAAGTTCGACCAAATCATATATACAGACGCTTCCAAAAACAGCAAAGGAGTAGGATGCGCGGTCACCTCATCAAACGAAACCCTTTACACAACTGCTCTTGAAGACACTTGTAGTATATTTACTGCAGAAATTTTTGCAATTCTCCTGGCCTTCAAAATAATAAACGCAAGAAATAAAAAAGTCGCTATCTGTACAGACTCTCTCTCCTCAATCCAAGAAAATAGGAAAGCCAACACAAAACACCCTCTAATACAAAAAATCCACGAAAGATACGAGACACTATTTTCTCAAAACACAGCGGTCACGATAATTTGGACCCCATCAAATATTGGAATCACTGGAAATGAAACAGCTGACAACGCCGCTAAGCTGGCTATAACCAAAACCCAAAAAACAAGCTTACAAATCCATGACGACCTAAAATCACTGTTTAAAAAACATCTCAGAGACTCCTGGCAATCATACTGGGACACAATACACTCCACCCTTCATGAAATACAATCTAGTCTGAAATATCACCAAGACTCCACACTCACCAGAAAAGAAAAAGTAATTATAAGAAGATTGCGCATTGGACATACACGCTATACTCATGGATACTTGATGACAAAAGAAGATCGTCCCCTGTGCCAGTTATGTTCTGTTCATCTAACTGTTAAACACATCTTAGTGGAATGTCCCCGATACCAAATCTACCAGCAGAAACACAATATAAAAAAACCACTAAGTGATATCTTGAAATTTAGTGAAGTGAATACAGTGCTAACCTACCTAAAAGACATAAATTTAATAAATCATATCTAATATGTTCTACCTAAAAAGTATCGAATATCATAACTGTTTTACCTAAAATGTACGAAATACTGTAACTGTGTCAATGGCCTCAGCAGTCGAGACACGTTAATTTAAATAAAAAAAAAAAAAGAAAGTTTTGGATCATTTGGTACAGGGCAACCAAAAACTGCGAATTCATGAACCATCAATAGTCGAGTATACTTTTATTTTTCATTTTGAAGCAAAATGGAAAATAAAAAATTTCAAATCCTATACTAAAGATTAATTGCAAAATTTCAGAAATTCGGTACTTACCTTGATTTTTTTGGTTTTTACCTATTTCTACAAAGTAGATAACAATCAATCTATGATAATAATCACAACGCACGTGCACAATTGTACAACTAACAATGATGGCGAGTGGCGCTAAGGCGGATGGTGGTAGCCCTCTTCGCGACCTTTATGAGTACTCAAATTTAACATTTTAAAATGTTGAAATAACCACCCAATCACTTCATTTAATTCATAGGTGGTTAAGTCAACTCTTTGAATTGATTGACTAGCGCAAATCGGGTTTTTGATGTAAACCAAAAGAAATATTATTTTGATAAATAACACAAAATTCATGTAATATTATCAACGTTTGAGTCAATTAATTTTTGGTAGTCAAAGTAAAGCTGTAAGAGACAGTTAAATCAATGGCTGAGTGCATGTTGAGGCAATATTTTGATTGTTAAATGAACCAAAATAGTTTAAGAAATTGGATTTTGCTTCAACGTGCGAAAAGCGATTAAGTTAATTATCTTTTTGTTAAAATAACATATTTATAAATGACACTCACATAAATGTTGTCTTAACCATTTTATTTTTCTCATTGAGATTCAGAGGACCACAATAGCACCGTACATTAACAAGAATAGTAGTTCAACTCTTCGGCACGCCCCTAAACGTTCCCTCCTTGCCCCGTCTCTGAATTCGGGCTGGTCGGGCCCAGAGCTGTATACCGGTTGTCCACAGATTCCTCTGAGTACGTATTATACTGGTTGTAGTTTCGTGTTGCGTTGTGTAATATTGTGAGAACATTGTTTATATTTTTTAATAATTAAATCTAGATTAATAGAAATCGGGTTATTGTGTCCTGTTGATGGTTGCAAGAGTAAAAGAGGATTAGATGTCTCTTTTTTCGATTTCCGAAGGATGAAGCTAGGTAAGAGATTAAAAATATGCTCATAGTAAATGATTACATGCGTTACAAACCGAATGAAATTTATATCTGGATGGAAATTAACCATAAAATCATTAAAAGCTCTTTGGAATATTTTGAAAACAAAGCAATATACAATTTTGTTGACCAGAAATCTTAATCAGGACTGCCTTGAAAATTTCTTTGGTCAAATTAGAAATTGTTGTGGCAATTCTAGAAACCCAACACCCATACAAGATTGTAGAGCGTTTAAGAAATTGTTCACTCTGAAATATTTTAATGAAGTCGAAGGTGCTAATTGCATGAACGATATTAATGAAGTTTTATTAGACATTAATACGGACTCGGCAGAAACTTTTAAAGATATTATTTTCCACTTTTTTACTCCAAAAACACCTTTAAAAGTTTTTACCTGTGACTATCGAAATCTTACTAGCCCAAAAGGTAATGCAATAGTTTATGTTAGTGGGTATGTTTTGAAAAAATGTTTGTTGCAACATTCTTGTCCAATTTGTGAAGAATTTAACCAACAAAACTTATTGGATAGAGGAGCCACGATTTTCACTAAATTGAAAGCCTATGTCCAGAAAGAACATTTGCCTTTTGGAGGTTTGACAGTACCCCCTATCAATATTGTGCAATATATAGTACAACTTGAAAATATATTTATGGGTAATTTTAAGAAAATGGCTGGCAGATATGGCATTGGAAAAGATCTGCTAGAGTTTTTTAAAAATGTACCTTTTAACCACCTCTGTACAAATTTTCCAAAAAGTTATATGTTATCGCTTTGTACTAGATTACGTATTCATTTTACAATAAAATTTATAAATCGCTACCTTAAAAGCAACAAATCAAATAAGCCTGATATAAAGTTGTCAATATTAAAAAAAATTTAAAAATTGTCTGTGTTTATTAAATGCCTATTCCTGCTACTTCTTGTTTTATTTCAGTCAAATATTTTGTAAACAATTCAGTACTATAGTTAAACTTCTAGTGTAGTAGCTAATATTCGATGGCTACTCACCAAAAGAAAACATGTATTCAAAAAAAAATAGTTTTCTAACAAGGTACGTTTTTACCGGCCCCCGTAATAAACACTCAATCTATAAATCAACAACCCATGAATGTCCGACACTCGTAAATAGGAGCCATGTGCTAATTTCACTGACGACAGCGGCTTTACTTTATAACACGACATCAAAGACCCAAAGGGTGAGTTGAACTATTATTCTTGTTAATGTACGGTGACAATAGATCTGAAAAGGTCGAAGTGGAATAGGCCGATTTGCCACTTCATCAAATCTAATCTAATCTAGAGAAAAAACTCGCATACAAGAAAGTTCAACTTTCCTACTCCTACTGTCAAAATTCATAAAGCGGAACATAAGTTAAAACAGTTTTATTGAGTCAGCTTTCCCTCTCACTCCTACCAGTTACTTTACAAGATAGAGGAAAAAGTACTGGAGCAAACTTAGGTAATATGATCTAATAATTACGAATATTTAAATTTTGTGGTACTATTAGTTTAGTTCACATGTACGATTTTCCTAAAAATGTTTGTATATTCACCGAAAATTACGATCAAGGTGTCATTCGATTCGGATTGTTATGTAGATAGTTTAAGGAAAGGTTCCGAAAGGGGCCGAAAAAAATTGCAAGAGTTATAAACAATATAGCCAAAAAAAAGTGGGGTTTAGTTTTTTTTTGAATATCTCGAAAACTATTGAAGATTTTCGAAATTAAAAAAAAAAGATCTCTAAAGATCATTGAATTTACTAAAAAAAAGTTCCAACACCCGGAACTGTATCTCCAATATTTATAATTTTTACAGAGCCCTGAGAATAGAGCCAAAACCGGGTAGTCTGACTTTTTTCCATTATTTATCCATTTGTTAATTAACAATTTTTTCTACATTAAATGTTAACAGAAAAACCACGATAATTATTAAACTAAAACCTCAAGATTTTTTTTACTGTGTTACTTAATAGGCTAATAAATAGATCACCGTTGGAAAAATTCAAAAATTTTGATTTTCCACTTTTTTATCAACTATTGAAAATACGTAAAAATTAAAAATTACAAAAAAGTAATTAATAAATTTTTTTTATATCTTGAAAGTTTTGATTTTTAGATGTTAAAAGATACATAAAAATATTTTTCTTTGTTTTTCATCACCATTGTTTAAAAAATTGTTATAAACAAATGCATTGTTTATGAGCTAATCAAAAAATTTTGTTGCGTAATCTATTGCTTGATACAATTCATGATTTTTAGAGTAAAAACGGTTTCTTAAAAAAATTTATTTGTTGCTAAAAAATGCATTTGTTAATTAACAATCTATTTTTGCGACTAAATATTAAAATTAAGAAACCATTTTCTCTCTAAAAATCATAAATTCTATTGTTCTTCCGGATTATATAAAAAAAATTCTTGGTTAATTTTTTATTTGTTTATTTAATAAACAATTTGTCCGTAAATTTTTTTTAAATACTTAATTTTTTTAGGAAAAATTTTTTTTCTTCTATTTTTTAAATAACTTTATATTTTTGTGCCTTGAAAATTTTTTTTTCATCATTTCTTTTGCTATTATAATTGAAATAACTCTGGAAATATGGCAGATACGGCAACAATACTTCAATTATTTTTTATTAACCATCAATTAAATAACAATTTAAGCTTTCAATTGAAGCTCTAGTTCTATTTTTTATTTAATTATTGACTATTATTTATAAAAAAAAAATTCACAATGGTGATAAAAAAAATATTATTATATATCTTTTAACATTTAAAAATCGAAACATTTAAGATATAAAAAAAAATTTATTAATTACTTTTTTGTAATTTTTAATTTTTACGTATTTTCAATAGTTGATAAAAAAAGTGGAAAATCAAAATTTTTGAATTTTTCCAACGGTGATCTATTTATTTATTAGCCTATTAAGAATAACTCCACAAAGTAAAAAAAGTCTTAAGGTTTTAGTTTAATAATTATCGCGGTTTTTCTGTTAACATTTAATGTAGAAAAAATTGTTAATTAACAAATGGAAAAATTGGGATACAAAATTTTTAACCGCGGATTATTGTTTATTTATGTATCCAAATAGTACTCGAATTTTATTATTCCTTAATATTCATATTTAATATGTTTAAATAATTTTTTAAGTTACTGTGTCCGAGTGACGGACCGCGCGTGAAAGTCAGACTTCCCGGTTTTGGCTCTATTTTCAGGGCTCTGTAAAAATTATAAATATTGGAGATACAGTTCCGGATGCTGGAACTTTTTTTTAGTAAATTCAATGATCTTTTTAGATCTTTTTTTTAATTTTGAAAATCTTCAATAGTTTTCGAGATATTCAAACAAAAACTAAACCCCCACTTTTTTTACTATATTGTTTATAACTTTTGCAATTTTTTTCGGCCCCTTTCGGAACCTTTCCTTAAACTATCTACATAACAATCCGAATCGAATGACACCTTGATCGTAATTTTCGGTGAATATACAAAAATTTTGAGGAAAATCGTACATGTGAACTAGACTATAATAATAATAATAACGTTTATTTAGAATAAGAATTAACAAATTGTAGTTATACATATGAAAAAGTAGTAAAAATTTGAACTAAAAAAAAAACAACAATAATACATAACACTAAAACCAAAAGTATTTTCATCAGTGTAGCCCATTAAGACCATAGAGGTTGAGCATGGATGACAAGTGATGAAAAGGAATACTTTTAAATACGCTACTTTGTCTTATTCCATTGATTTTAATTCAAGAAATATTTATTTAAAATTTTTTTTTATATCAATTTTTTCTATATCTTTTGATCCTAATGATTTTATATATAATACTGTTTACTTAAAGGAAGAATTAACAAATTGTATACATATAAAAAAAGTAGTAAAAATTGAAACTAAGAAAAAAAAACAGCAATAATATACAACACTAAAACTAAAAGTATTTTCATCAGTGTAACCCATTAAGACTATAGAGTTTGAGCATGGATGACAAGTGATGAAAAGGAATACTTTTAAATACGCTACTTGGTTTACTCCATTGATTTTTAATTTAAGAAATATTACTTTAAAATTTTTTTTTTAAATTTTTTTTTTGTCAATTTTCAATAATCTTTTCTATATCTTTCGATTCTAATGATTTTATATATGTTTTAAATATTGATTTTAAAAGATTGATTGAATTTAGTTTTCTTATATACATTTTATATATATCAGGTAGGAAGTTAAATAATCGTGGAGCTAAAAAACCGAAATATCTTGTACCTATAGTTTTTTTATCAGTATTTGTTTGTATATAATTATTTGTTTTAGTTCTAGTATGATAATGATGATCAGGTGTTTGCAGGTTAGCGCGATTTTGGAATAAATGAATAAATAAACTATCAAGATATAGGTGCCTTAAAGACATTACATTTGCTTCTTTAAAGAGAAGATTTGTGTTAAATCTTAAATTTTTTTAATACATAATTTTTAAAATTTTTTTTTGTAGGATTTCCACCTGTTCTAGATGACTTTGCATTGTTCCCCCCCAACCCATGATGGCATATCTAAGACGTGATTCCACAAGAGCATGGTAAATTATTTTTAGATGCTGTAAGTCTAGAATTGTTCTAATATATTTAAATTTATATAATAAAAACCTTAACGTCTTAGCTATACCAGATAGGTGTGAGGTCCATCTTAAATGTGAGTCTATTGTTACTCCAAGGTAATTTATTTCGGATTTTAAAGAAATATTAATAGATATATTATTGTTTGTAATAGAGATTTTATCGTAAAGTGGTAATTTATGTTTATAACTGGTGAACGGAACAATATAAGTTTTTTCATAGTTAACCGTAAGAATTTTATGTTTAAATATATCAAATAATTTTTTTACATCAGTTTCCATTTTATTTTTTAGGTTTTCCCACGTATTATCTCTATATATCACAGCAGTGTCATCTGCAAAGCCGATTACCTTTCCCGAAGATTCAAAAGAAAATATATCATTAATATATAGATTAAACAAAACCGGTCCCAGTACGGTACCTTGAGGAACTCCAGCAGATATAACTTTTTCCTCACTGAGTTCTCCATTTATCTTAACTAGTTGTTTTCGGTTAGTTAAGTAGTCTTTGAAAAATTTTAATGGGAGTCCCCGTATCCCTGCATCATTTAGGACGTCTAATAGTTGTGAGTGATTCACAGTATCAAACGCCTTTGCTAAGTCTAGGAACAGTACCGCTATTGGTTCAGTTTTATCAATCGAGTTATAGATTGAGGAAACCAAGGTCTTAATTGCACTAAACTATATAATGGTACATTTATTATATATATTTTTTTGTTACTATTGTGAACTACTCCCTTAGCGGTGGAGTAGAAAACTTCAACATAATTTCTAGCAGTTTCTCGTATGCGAGTTTGTAATACAGATTTTTTTTCTCTAAGCTATACGATAATTAGTTTCTGAGATACAGACACCCGGTAGGTACCTAAATAATATCTATTAAAGATCATTTCAAGACTTTCGAAAGATTCACGTCACAGAGACAATTTTATTGCTTTATACCTATTTTATGTTTCTGAAATAACAAAAATAAATTGAGTTTTCAAAAAGATACGAAAAGAAACGTAATATTATAATATTTGGCTTGCTCGAGAACGACGACAGCGTAGCAGTCGAGAATGTCTGCCAACAACTAAACCCGCTGTTCGATCCGAGTTTAATACTTGCAATACAAACAATTTTATATATTGGGTAAAGTTTAGGCTTGTCGCTCGAAAGTAGAGTTCAAATATTTTCGAAAGAAGCGACGATATTAACAGAAAAAAACAACTACCACAACCGATTAAAGTTGTACTTCAACAAAGAAGATTTTAGTCAATCATAGAGGGGGATTTGAGACAATAAAATAAAATTTTGAGGGGTATTTTTGGAGTATACCGCTTTAAGAAACGATTTTCATTTTTGAAAATTTCACGAGGAGTAAAAGCGTTACGTTAAACGTGATTTATGATGAATTATTAGGTCTTTATAGCAAACTGGTTAATGAGTCTGGATGTGAAAATTAAGAATTGTGGGCGTAAGGTTCGAGTCCGGGTCGCGTTGATAATTTCTTTTTATTTGTTATATCACTAGTGCGATAAAGTCCAATATCTTGTAAGTCCTCGAAGGTATTCGAATATAGTAGTTTGTGCAACTAGTGTGGATATGATGTCCATATCGCACGAGGACGAAGTAGGCGGAGTGCTCAATCGTCCGAGAGCGATATGGACAATCCACACGAGTCGAACAGTATATTTTTTCTACGACCCACTTAAGAAAAAATTTATAAAATAAACATTTTATTAAACTATAATGTAACTTCAAATTAAAATTTTTTAATAATTTTACTATTATTATTATTTTATTATTATTTAGAAATAAAATTAGAATTTAAAAAAAAATTCCCAACGGGGAATCGAACTCTGATCTACCGCGTGAGAGGCTGGGATACTTACCACTGGACTACCGATGAATATACTAATCATCTATCTATAACGTCAAATGTATTACATAAAAACTGACGTTTGTCAGGAGTACCCTTAAATTTATTCTGTTTCTATACGTTATACGTCTCCTTTGCGGCTAAGCGAATATCTGGTGGAAAATTATTTATTGATTCATCACTCAAATCACTCATTTTTACTAATATTTTTCTTAAAAACTATAGAAATATTTTGACAAGTAATTTTGACGTTTCTATGAAATTGAAAAAAGATTAGTTGGCGGGTACTAAACGCAAATGCTGATTGGTGGATTTCATAAACGTTCTAGGATGTATATGAAATCATATCCGTTCAGTTAACCGGAATGGCCTACATTTGCATTCTGTAAATTGTGCAGAAAAAGGATAATATACATGTGGGTGTAGAAAAAAATTTTTACCGATTGTAGCCAGCCTAAAGGCCCATATTTTAAAATTGGTCGCAATCGTACAGAGTGTTCCAGAACGCCGTGCCAATCACGCAATGATATATGGTTGTAGTAGGTTATACAGTGTATTTAAAAAGTTCTGACCACGTGTTCCTGAAAATCGTAATGAATTCAACGCTCCGAATATACTTTAATCTGCATAATTTAAAATTAATCTGTCACATCCATGCGTCCGTGAGGGTCATCATTATTCGTTAGACCTGCTTTCATATCTGAGAAACCGTTTACAGGGCGAGTCCAAACATCGGTTTCACAATTTTTTCAAATGGATCACAGGATATTATTTTTTTTCTTGTTAATTTTCCATGAACAATTCTGTAAGTTTTAAACCTGCAGTTAATAACCGTGGAAAAATCGGATTGCTAGGAATGAGGTTACTGTTCTCAGGACATTAGAAGCCGCCCCGCAAATGCGCATTGCACACTTCAATTTTCAGAATATCAACATGGAGCAATTTAAAAGAAATGCAGCTACAAAAGTGCAAGATTTTTTAGATAAGTACTGATTATAAATCTAGAGTAGAATAGAACTAACCTGGATCTATAACTTTCGGAATCCTTCCATTAGTGAGCTTTTCAGCCCACACGTTGATAGTTTGAGCAGCATCTTGAGTTTGACTGAAATTTGTTAAAGCGATATCGGTTTTGAAAAAATCCTTGGCAATACTGGCAAATTTTTGTTGGGGTTGAATTGGTTCATCCAGAAAAACTCTTGATCCTAGGTTTAGGCTGTATTCTGGAGACTCCGATGCCTAAGTAATAACATTTGAATTATATAAATTATACTCAAAACAGTGGATATTCTTCTTAACCAACTTTAAAAACAGTACGTTTATATAATTTTACTAAAAACAGTATAATTTCCTCAATTCACTATACAGGGTGATTCTTTAGTGCGATAAAGTCCAATATCTTGTAAATCCTAGAATATATTAGAATGAAACTTCTACCGATTGTGTCCAGCCTAAAGGCTTAAAATTAGTCGCAATTGTACCGGATGATTCAATAAGGGAAACGAGGACCCATATCTCGGAAACCGTATATGTCTTAGAGTTTGGGGAAAAATTCTTATAAGAAAATGATTATAAACTTTTTTGAGTCCATAGTTTTTCGCCAGGTGGCGCAATATATCACTTACAAAATATAATTGGATTTTTTACAAAATATTCCCCAAATAAGTTGGTAAAAAATATCAACAATAGAAACTACTGTCCTTCATTCTACAAATTTTGTAAAAATCATTTTTCTGTATCGCCTATTCTGAAGTAGTGGGGAAGTGTTCTTTCCTTGAAAAAGACTGTAACTTCCATAAGCCTGAACCGATTTTCAAAAATATAGACTCCATGCATAGAGCATTAAAGGTAGATTCCAGAAAAAAATAACAACACTTTTAATTTTTCAATCGGCAACTAGAGATGTCTTGTAATACCTAGCTCTATTTATGATCTTTTCTGAGAAACAAATGGAATGCTATAACTCTTACTATCACACAATAAGATGACAGTAGATATAAAATGACAGAGCGTCAGGGATAAGCAAAATGCTTCATTCTTCAAGCGAAGTAACTCCGGAAGTAAGTGATGGTATTCGTACATCCATATATCCAAAAGTGTTTTAATAACTGCATTAAACATACAATACAGGTCTGATTTATATTTTAGACGTTTCACATTTATGTATATTACATTCCTATTATTATTTCAGGCGGTCGTGACAATCAAGCCTTTTTTTCTAGTCGGGCAGTGTTGGATAATAGTATGGACTAAATATTGTTGTATCAATCAACCCCTCTCCTACTAATTCACCAGAGTCGTCCTCTTGCACATCACTATTTTTTACGATTTGCAATTCACGGATACAGTTCACATTTAAAACAGGCTATACAAATCACAGGGAATTACAAATTCATAGATAGTATCATGTTTGAAATATCTATAGCCGATTCTTATTATTTACGTCTTTGATACACCAACATGCAGCATTTGCAGCGATACTTGCTAGTCTTGGAGCACTATAGTGTACACGTTCTGAATTAAAACTAATCTCTGGTGTCACCACCTGCTATCTCCCATTTCTAATCAAATTAATAATAATTTAATAACATTTATCGCTGTGTATTCTCAACTCTTCAATACCTAATAATTGAACTTTCATTCTGCTCCCTATATACCACCTTATTCCACTCCTATTATATAAAAGTTCATTTTGGCTCATTTTGAACTGACATTAAAGAACATTCATATTAATTTAATAACATTTATTCTCTCTAATGACATGTGAGAGTACACTTACTTTCGATGTATTGAATTTTAATGCATCATTCGTATAATGATATTTTCAATTATATGTCGGAGCACACATACTTTCGCTGCACCCTGTATAATTAAATTTTCATTTACATACATTTTCCGTGTACTACATACTAACTTCCGTTGCTCTCTGTATATTATTATCCTCCTATTATATAAAGGTCTTATATAAATGACTTATTGACCTGTCAAAACCGCGAACTGATCATTCCAAAGATATTGGCATTTTTTGGTGAGAGTTGATGATTGTTGGCTCACCCAGTAAGTTGTAAGATAAATTATGTGGCTAAAAGTAAAAACGTATCATAAAAATGAAATATCACAAAAACTATTCAAGTATTATTACAGTTTCCTGTAAAATTGTCGTATTTAGTAAAGCGTGTTACCAATAGATATCGAAGAATAAATATATTATTCTAACGCTTTACAACAGTTTTGAAAAAAAAATTCAAAAACAGTAACCATTCAAGTAAGAAGAGACACCTACTTCTCGGGCTATATGCCCCGACAGGCATTGAATTACACTTCTTAGTCAAACGTGGTCGGTATGATCTACAAAATTTAACCAACCATTCTGGTTTGCAATTAAAAGGGACAACATAACTTTCAGACCGGTTTCGGTACAACGTATATGTTCTCCGAGCTCTAAGAGGCTAAACCCTGTATAAACTTTTCTGTAGGAATCCGAAACTGCAGTATGGAAAATATTTTATTAATATTTGATACTTCAAAATACTAAACTTGATATAATAACTCGGCGATAAGTTCCGGGGTAATTTTTAAAACCAACTTTCTTCGTTGAAGAATTTTGTGGTAAACTAATTACTTTTTTGTTTATAAATAAAATGCATCGGAAGATCTGAACGTTCGTAGTACACTGTCTCAGTACTTATTCTTAATTAATTATCTGCTAACTCCTTCCATTGCTCTTCTCTGATTTTGACTTCATATTTCATTATTAGACCCAAGGGGAAGAAAACGTTTTTCCTTTTCATTTTTGAAAGCCCAACGTAGAAAACTCTTTTGGTCTAGGAGCTAGTTTATCCTGAGGTACCTCATTGTCAGATGCTGATCTTTTAATGTATTTTAGAACAAATTAAGAATCTGTGATTATGGCAGTATTTAAAGGATTTAGATTATTTTTATTTTTCCGGTTTAAAGCTAATTTAATTGCAAAGGACTCTGCAATAAAAAGAGAAGAGAAATTGGGGATTTAATATTGATCCGTATGTAATGGATGGGGGATGTAAAAAGCGTATCTCATTCTATTAATATTTTTAGAGCAATCAGTGGTTACCGATATTCAACAGTTTGGTACATTATGGAGTTCTGTATGTGATATTAAAATTATAATGTTCTTATATCGAAAGGACGATTCTTGAAAAAATATGTCTTATTCGTTAACATTATTGCGTGCATCTAATACGGCTGGCTCTCTATGTATGTAGAAATTTTTGTTGATACAGGATGACCCACCCCCTGTATATTTCGTTATTAATTTGAGTCGAAAGTTCTGACCCACGTACTTGTAATTTAGATTTCTATCATTTTTCATTTCAAGATTAAATACTTCTCTCAAGTATTCAGTAAGTGGAGCAGATTCCTCTTTTGTCTACTATTGATTTCCCATTATTATTCCCATTTTCCTGTGATGTATACAGATTGCTAACTTTATGCGATATATACCCATCATACTATGGTTAATATATCACAAATCCGAAAAAAATTTCACTTGTATCGTGGTTTCATAAAATGATTTTTTATCACTGGAAGTTGGCTCATGCTGTACAATTGAGCAAATATCATCTGTACATGAAAACACATATCATACCGCTATGCAGACGTAATGCTTTTAAGTAAATTAATACAAACACTTACCGGAGGTGTGTGTTTAATTTTAACTAGACCTCAACAAATAAATTTAGTTTTGGTATCAATTATTAAATGTTCACTTAGTGTGGAGTTCTATTTGTTTTAAACGATTTAAAAAATCAATGACTTACAGAGAAAAACGACAAGAATGATAGATAGAATGAATAAGAAGTTGTACCACCGGCCCCTGGGGGTACACTCGCGTTTAAAAGTGACCCAATCTTGATGTTATTATTTCCTTTTTGTTTTTATCACGTAAGTAGCAGTGCCGTTATACACTGTATTCATTTGAAAAGGACCCTTACTATTTCAGAAATGCGACATATTAGAAAGAAATGCCGAAACACGTCAACTTTTAACTTGAGGGGGCCACTTTTTGGCGCTAATGTCATAAACGTCAGATTCACCCCCTCCCTTCGGGAGCTACCCCTTGAATTTTTTCAAATGGCATTAGGTATCAAGTCATACCTCATTTGAAAGGTCTGGTGAATCTCTATCCAATCATTTTGATTTGCATTTGATACCAGCCTTCCATTGTTATTTAATCGTTGTTTAAAATTGGCTCTTTTTCAACTTTTATTGCCTGAATGTTAACGGTGGTCACTTAGAACACATAAATAAATAACAGTTATTTCTTGTTAACAGTTGCCCTTTCATTATTTGTAAATTTTTCATTCTTTGAAGAGTCTTTCTGTCATAACATAACACGGGGGGATACGAAAAGTTGAAAGAGAGCCAATTTTAAACAACGATTAAATAACAATGGAAGGCTGGAATCGAAGGCAAAACAAAATGTTTGAATAGAGATTCACCAGACCTTTTAAATGAGGTATGACTTGATACCTAATGCCATTTGAAAAAATTCAAGGGGTATCTCCAGAAGGGAGACGTTTATGACATTAGCGCCAAAAAGTGTCCCCCTCAAGTTAAAAGTTGACATGTTTCGGCATTTTTTTCTAATATGTCCCATTTCTGAAGTTTTAAGGGAGGGTCCTTTTCAAATGAACACAGTGTATAATACACCCCTCTAACGACTTACTTGTAATTTATTGATGATATCTCTGCACTCTTCTCTAGCAGCCTGTTGATCTGTGAACTGTAGCACATTTTCAAATTCTCTTTTAGTAATTCCGGTCGATCCTTGATATAACAGAGATAAGATAATTTTTAAACTAATTGGAGACACTAACAAATTTCGGTACAGAGGCGAATATTCCTAGAACAGAAAATTTAATTATCAGACAGTGCTTGGTTTTAAGATAGTTAGCATTTTGTAGTATGCTAACAAGGTTTAATTAACGTTAGAATACAAATATTTTACTCAAAAGAAATTTGAGAGCACGCCGCACCGGGCGATATGTTCATTAGAGATGACGGTGGAGTGCGTAGTTAAGAAATTTGAAGTGAAAATGTGTTTTTTTAAGGGATCACAATAGATCTTTTAGGTCTCAGTGGATGTAACTCCAATATGCATACATACATAAATCATACATAAAAGAAAACTGTGAGTGTGCCATTTTATTATATAAAAATAATTTTTTGTACAACTGCCATTAAAAGTGATATTTTTAATGCCTGTCAAACGTGTTAAAAAAAGCTGTTTACAAAGTAGCCTATTAAAAGTAAAATACTTTTAACACTAGTGTTAAAAGAGACATAATCATTACCAGAAAATGAGGATTATTGTTAAAACGTCAAAAAAATAATTACCTGACAATAGACGTCAAAATGTGATTTTCTTGAAACACTTTTATTTTATTATCAAAATAGGAATTCTACAAAATAAAACTATGTATAATATTTGTGTTAAAAGTAAATTTTATTTTGTTCGTTAAATTTTTTCGTGAAACTTTTTCACTCACAAAATAAAATGTTACTTTTAACACTAATATCATAAATATCTATTTTTTATTTTCTTCAGCTTAAGGCTTAAAAATATTAAAATTGTATTGGTAACATCTAAACACTAAGAAATAAGGGATAATCGTAATTAAAACAAATTTGCTTATTCAGAGACGTTTAGGAATTCCCATTATGAGGTCCGGTCCAGGGAAATACCAAATTCGTCCTTTTTTGTGTGTATATTTATAAAATTACTGAAAAAACCTATTTAAACAATCTGCTCTATATATGTATGTAAATTGTGGTGACACTCACTGAGACCTAAAAGATCTATTGTGCCCCCTTACTTCTACTTAGTTCCTGAGGAAAGTCTCCTTTAGTCCTATTTCCTGGAGGAATATCAGGATATCTGCAGGTCTTAACTTAGGTAAATGCCCCTCTTCTATCCAATAATCTACAAGGATTCTGAATTGCTGTGTAATTTGCAAGTATGTGGATGGAGGTTTCTTCTTCCATGCCACAGAATCGACATTCTTCTTCCTCCACTATTTTGAGCTTTTTCAGCCCATTCAGTCGACAATGTCCCGTAAGGATCCCTGTTAAAACTCTTAGTGCAGTTTCACTTCGACATATGCATTCATTTGATCTGAACAGGTTGTAGTCACCCAGAAGAATATTTGATTGCCTAAGTCCTACTAGATCTTTCCAATGGTCAGATCTTCTCTTTTTTCCGGCTTTGCCTATTTCTTCCAATATTACATTGGAGCTGATACGGTAAAAGGGTTCCGGCCCCCAAAAGGGTGTTCCAGTCCCCCTCTTTGCTAGTTCATCTGCTATTTCATTTGCTTCTATCCCAATGTGTCCTGGAAACCTCAGTAAGGTGACTATATTGCTCTTGCCTAGTTCATTTAGTTTTCCTAGGCATTCCCACACCATTTTGGAACTGATTACACAATAGCTTAGTTAAAGCACTAAGCAAGGGCTCAGTGCTTTAATGGCTGCTTGACTATCCAACATTATGATAATCCTTTGCCTTCTATATCCTTTATCAATATTGAACTGGGCACACTTTCTTATGGCATGAATTTCCACTTGAAAGATAGTCGGGGTTTTTCCCAAGCTTTCAGAGTGTTTCCAGTCCCTGCTATTGATTTTGAGCCGTCTGTGTACCATTGAATCATTGAATGGCATGCTTTCCAAGTCTGGTGATGGTATTCGGATCCCATTCCTTCTTGTTGCTTAATTTCGTTACGAATCTCTTTGAAAAGTTATACTTTTTCATCATACCATCTTGTGGCATGTCCCAGGTTTTCTGATTTCTAAGAAGTAAGGAGGTGGTTTTTTTTAATGATCCCCTCTCTACTTAGTATGTATCTCGTTCTTTCTGCAACACTTTCCACCACCATATATTATGTAGGTGGTGGTGTTCCATGGCTGCCGTTGGGCATGTTCTGATTACTCCTGTAATGCACATAAAGGCTAGTCTTTGAATTTTACAGAGGTTTTCTCTCGTCGTCAATAGGCTAGTTATAATACTCCACGCATTGGCTCCGTAGGTGATATGGCAGTGTTCCTCCGGGATTCTGCTCTAAATTGAATACAGCTGAAGGTGTCATACTTAAATTTTCAGTGCAGTGTTTCATTACTTCAAAACCATCATCGACTTTTATTTTTAGGTACGAACCAGTCCATTTTTATATTATTTTTCACCTTTACCCTTAACTCTCCATCTGTATACAGGGTGTAACATAATTATTGATCATGTCAATTAACTTGGGGTGAAGAAGAATTATAATGAATCCACTCTACATTTAAATAATCACAATTCCATTTTTTCTTTTGCGCCCCTAATTAACTTTAATAAATATCAGCCGAGCTTTTTCCTTAATCTCCCAAATAAATTGCCGATAATCCCTTTTCACAAATAAGAAATCGACTCACGTATACTCGTAAATATGTCTTAGGACGTTCTAATGAAGGCAGCTTTTTTTTCAGAATATTTATTTTAAAAGACTCTCCAAATTCGAAATTGGGTTTATTCACGGTTAATTCGTACATAGTAACTTGAAATTTCGAATTCTAGGACTTACTTTTATTTTTAATCATCCCAACATGCCGGCACGAATTTTTTTCAATTAGATTCCAGATATAATTAATTTAAGTTCATTTTTAAACTACGAGAAGCTTTTTTAACAGCCAGATTTACACAGGAAAAAGTTACTGAAACACTTTCATTGTAGACGAAGTGACTTTTTGAATTTACCGCGCTGTCACTGTAAATGCAACACTAGGGCCGTTCGGCAATGTTACTCCGTTGACTCCGAACACTCCTCCCTTCTTTAAACCATTCGGTTATTATAGAACGAGTAAAAGGAGCAGTCTTTTAATCGTTCGTTTACTGTGGAGTGGTGTGAAAAGAGTTGCTCCAATTGCACCACCTCGGCGAGGTAGGGGTTTAAGAGTGAATATGTGCATTTCGATTACAGGCCAAAAAATAAAATTCTTATGTATTTTAGGTTACATAGTTTACAATTGCGAAGTAATAATTATTCATATTTTTTAAAAATACTGAGAAATAACCACAAAAATACTACACCGAATGACATTTGTTTGAATTTATGTTTGATAGTTGTCCCTCGTTTGACAGTTTGAGAGTTCGGTAATAAATGATCCTTTTACTCTACGAGAAATCTGCTTCTGCTCCACTACTTTCACTCTCCATTTCGGAGTTAATTGCCGAACGGCCCTACTGTTCTTGTCAACTACCATCTTTTAACAGACTAATGTCAACACAAGCTGCGTCATTTAGTTTGTGTTTAACCGCCATTGAAAGCAAAACTTTGGTGAATTTGAACGAAAATGAAAGAAAGTTACCCCCACCCTATTTTACTTACCTTAAGAATGCGCCAATCAAACGTATTAGACCATGTCAAACTTGGATAGTATGAATCGTAGTCAGTGACGACAGTTTCAGTTGTCAGCTTTTCTGTTTGTCCAAATTGTACCAAAAATAAACCTGAAAACAAGTATCTTATTTATTCTCGCACTAATATAACAACCATTGACCTTGAAATATCTACAGTTATAGAAGTCGTTCCATTGGTATGTTTAACCTTTAAAACACTGCACTCCGTAAATATTTATATGATTAATTTTTCAAAGGACAATTTTCAACAAATTGGTAACAATCTTTAACACATAATTCAATACATACATTTCCCAAAAAGGCTTTGTGTAAAAAGAAATTGTTCTTCGTTATTAAAATGAATTTATAAAACTCTGGGACACTCAGTATTCTAGCATAATTATATGTTTTTGTTTCTTAGATTTAGGTACATCATTTTAGTATAATAAAATAAACAGATTTTAAAACAATATTGCTGCAACTTCGCCAATTTGAATCTCTCCTAACGAAAACGTTTGAAACACAAACATTAATTTACATTAGTGTAATTGCAATTGCGGATAATTTAAATAGCTGGTTATTGTGTCAAGTTCATAACCTCGCTTTTCAATAAGATGTGGTTTGAATACACTTAACATTGTGGAATTTCATCGTCTACCAACTATTTACGTATTTACTATTCAACGAATTTATATATAAATTGAAAAAAACAACTTTTTCTTACCCAAAATAAAAATGACGATCATCGTAGTATGATAGTGATTAGAATACTAAAATTGACTTTGTAATTATACGGATAAAACTGATAATTCTTGATTTCTTGACCTCAAACTTGTTTAGGCTGGTGTGTTGTGGATGTATATTTTTTTAACATGATTTTCTGTAATCTTCGCTGTTGTGAGATGACTGGTTTATCGAGAATTTACACTGTACTATTTGAGGATACCAACATTTGGTTGCTTGGATATCAATAATAATTATTACTTTTACGATTCGTTATGCTTCATGGGATATTTACTATGCAAGGGAATTCCCAGATGTGTACAGGCTTGGAATCAGGAAAGTTCGGTGATTAATTCGGTCTGAAATAGAAATTTTGTTGTAAGTCTCACTCGATATTATGTATACGCTTGGGAAAAAGCGGAAATCATTTAGTGGCTTTTAGATAAAGAAATTACATTTAAAGAAGATATGTTAAAAAAAGAACTGCTGGCAATTCTAAATATATATAGAGGAGAGACGCCTAATTTCGGATAGCTTTTTTGATTAAATCAAATTTCAAAGCTTACATGGTAGTCTAGATTAGTAAACAAAATTGGTATCTATATTACGTTTATTAGATAAAATCGTGTTATATAAACTGGGCACATTTTTTGTAAGAGATATATAGGTTTCCTAATTTCGGATACCCTATCCTAATTAGGATCCCTTTTTTTTCTAATTGCTTTCCTCAACAAATATTTACAAATTCAAACAAAAATCACATATATACGATTTTTTATTGTCAGAATTGAAAAACTGTTCATGACACCATCCAAAACATTTTACACATTTGATCCACTTTTCACGGCGCACATCCTCGGAATATAAACTGCCACATAACATGCAATCTGCATCCAAGGTATCGTCATCAACATCCATATCCGAAACATCATCTAAGATAGGATCCTCTCCACAATCTGATGAGTCGTCATTAATCTGAACTTTCTTTTTCTTCTTTGACATTACTTTCTCTTTATTGCTCTGGGCCAATTCAGTCCGCTCTTTTGGTGTTTTCCCCTTTAGTGAATTTTTACGTTCCTGTTCTTTCAGGCTTTGTTCAAGTTGATTTTTATGGGGAGTACCAGCTATTACCCAACTGGATCCTTGTCGAGATTTCCTCGATTTATTTGCTTGTCCACTACACGAAGGTAGCGGGCTAATATCCAAGGCCCGCACAATTTTTCCTTTGGCTTCATCGACATCTTTAAGAATCGGATGTTTTTGAAGCTTGCTTCTTATCGCACGACATATGACTTTTGGGAAGGCTAGTGAACTGATGAAACGTGTAATGTTACGAAAAAGCGTTCGTCACGCAACAAGATTTTAACCAGGGTCGTTGGTCAGCTAACGTATGGTGTGGGATTTTAGATGGTAAAATTATAGGCCCTTTTGTTTTTTTGAAGCTTGCTTCTTATTGCACAACATAGGATTTTTGGGAAGGCTAGTGATCTCGTGAAACGAGTATTGTTACGAAAAAGCGTTCGTCACGCAACAGTGTTGCCAGATTTCTGAATAATCCACTAATCCCATGAAATTTGAATTGGAGCTTGCTTCGTATTGCACGACATAGGACTTTTGGGAAGGCTAGTGAACTCGTGCAACGTGTAATGTTACGAAAAAGCGTACGTAACGTAACAGTGTTGCCAGATTTCTGAATAATCCACTAATCCAATGAAATTTAAATTGAAGCATGCTTCTTATTGCACGACATAGGACTTTTGGGAAGGCTAGTGAACTCGGGAAACGTGTGATGTTACGAAAAAGCGTTCGTTACGCGATGACTCATTCTTCGTCTTTTTCTCGGCTACCCGCTGCGCTAACTCTCTCTCCCCTCTCTTCCTCAGCCGCCTTCTTCTTCTCTCTTGCGTAGGCTACACAGCGGCACGCCTCTCTCTCTCTCTCTTACACGCCGGCACGAGGGATTCCCAAACGGTCGGATGAGAGACAGACAAACAGACAGAGAGAGAGAGAGAGAGAGAGTATCGCGCGTCTCTCTCTCTCTAATTGCAAAATTGTTATTATTTTAAAAAATGGTCTAAAATAGTAAATAATTGTTAAAATTTTGAAATATGATCAAAAGTTGTTAACATTTTTGAAAAATTGTCAAATATGGTCAATAATTGCCAGAAACTGTCAAAAATGGTCAATAATTTTTATAATTATGAAAAATGGTCAAAAATTGTCAAAGTTTTGAAAAAATGGTCAATAATTATAAAAAACTGTTAAAAATGGTCAAAATTTTTAAAAAATTGTCAAAATTTGTCAATAATTGTTAAAATTATGAAAAATGGTCAAGAATTGTAAAAATTTTGAAAAAATGGTCAATAATTATACAAAACTGACAAAAATGGTCAATAATTGTTAAAATTTGGAAAAATGGTTAACATTTTAGAAAAATTGTCAAAAATGATCAATAATTGTCAAAAAATGGTCAATAATTGTTAAAATTTGAAAAAATGGTCATAAATTGTCAAAAATTTTGAAAAAATGGTCAATAAGTGTCAACATTTTTGAAAAATTGTCAAAAAGGGTCAATAATTGTCAGAATCTGTCAAAAATTCGGTAAATTTTCTAAAAATGGTCAAAAATAGTCAATAATTGTTAAAATTTTGAATATGATCAAAGACTGTTAAAATTTTTTAAAAATTGTCAATAATTGCCAGAAACTGTCAAAAATGGTCAATAATTTTTAAAATTATGAAAAATGGTCAAAAATTGTCATTGTTTTGAAAAAATGGTCAATAATTATAAAAAACTGTCAAAAATGGTCAATAATTGTTGAAAATTGTCAAAAATGGTCAATAATTGTCAGAATCTGTCAAAAATTGTTAAATATTTTAAAAAATGGTCAAAAATAGTCAATAATTGTAAAAATTTTGAAAAAATTAGCAATAATTATGAAAAAATGTCAAAAATGGTTAATAGTTGTTGAAAATTGTGAAAATTTTTGAAAAATTGTCAAAAATGGTCAATAATTGTTAAAATTATGAAAAATGGTCAAAAATTGTAAAAATTTTGAAAAAATGGTCAATAATTATAAATAATTCTTAAAAATTGTCAAAAATTTTAAAAAATGGTCAATAATTGTCAGAACCTGTCAAAAACGCTTAAAAATTGTCAAAAATGCTCAATAATTGTTAAAATTTGGAAAAATGGTCTAAAATGGTCAAAATTTTTGAAAAATTGTCAATAATGATCAATAATTGTCAAAAAAGGTCAATAATTGTTAAAATTTGAAAAAATTGTCAAAAATGTTCAATAATTATTAAAATTATGAAAAATGGTCAAAAATTGTAAAATTTTGAAAAAATGGTCAATAATTATGAAAAACTGTCAAAAATGGTCAATAATTGTTAAAAATTGTCAAAAATTTTCAAAATGGTCAATAATTGTCAGAACCTGCCAAAAACGCTCAAAAATGGTCAATCATTGTTAAAATTTGGCAAAATGGTCTAAAATGGTCAAAATTTTTGAAAAATTGTCAAAAATGATCAATAATTGTCAAAAAATGGTCAATAATTGTTAAGATTTGAAGAAATGGTCATAAATTGTCAAAAATTTTGAAAAAATGGTCAATAAGTGTCAAAATTTTTGAAAAATTATAAAATTTTTCAAAAAATTGTCAAAAATGGTCAAAATTTGGAAAAAATTGTCAATAATTGTTGAAAATTATCAAAATTTTTGAAGAATTGTCAAGAATGGTCAATAATTGTCAGAACCTGTCAAAAATGCTCAAAAATGGCCAATAATTGTTAAAATTTGGAAAAATGGTCTAAAATGGTCAAAATTTTTGAAAAATTGTCAAAAATGATCAATAATTGTCAAAACTGTCAAAATTGGTCAATAATTGTCAAAATTGATCAATAATTGTCAAAATTGGTCAATAATTGTCAAAATTGGTCAATAATTGTCAAAATTGGTCAATAATTGTCAAAATTGGTCAATAATTGTTAAAATTTGGAAAAAAGTCAAAAATTGCCAAAATTTTTGAAAAAATGGTCAATAATTGTCAAAAATTTTTGAAAAGTGGTGGAAAATTCACGAAAACTGGTTATTCTGTTGTGCATAAGAGGCAAGTTTCGGACGACCGCTTACCTGTTTATGGAGGTTTCTCTTTTTGTTTATTTTGTCGTGCCTCTTCCTGATCTCTTGGGGGCGTTCTCTCGTTAATTGCCTGCGGTGTTGTTGCCCGTAGTGGTGTTCTCTCCCGTTGCCTGTCAATTAAGAACTCATGTTCAGAAAAAATATTTCTGTTTACTGGATGTATGCCAGATTTTCGGAAACCGTTGGCAGAAACCTTATCATAGTTGCAGTTTTTAAGTATGCAGGACACATTAGATTACAAATCTGGAAAGCAGTTATGTTACGACTAGGATTTTGTCTTAGCCACATTTGGATTTGTTGAGAGTAATACGTTTTAAAGGGGGTCATAAAAGATAAATCTAATAGCTGTATTTTATGTGATGTATGCGGTGGGATACATATAATTGTGACAGGGTTTCTTCGTCCTGCATCAATCACATCCATATTTCTGGTGTGGCTGTAGTGACCATCGAGGATGAGCACAACTGGATCCTCACGGGATGGCTTTGTATGAGCGATAAAGTGTTGCATCCACTTGGAAAATATATGTTGCTGTATCCATCCTGATGGATGGCATGCTGCAATTGAACCCGATGGTGCTCCATCTAACAGATCCGCTTTCATATTTTTCCTCGGAAAAACAAATATTGGTGGCACAAACCCACCAGCAGCGTTCATACACGTCACTACTGTCACTAGTGCTCATCTCTCAGTGGCAGTTATTGCTCCAGCTTGCTCCCCTTTAATGTGATGACTCGAGAATTTTTTGTCTGCACCGTTGTAATTCAGGTTTCATCGACATTATAAATTCGTTCTGGGTTATAATTGATTGTTTCCATTGATGGTTCCAATAAATCAAAGAAGGGATTCATGTTTTCCGGTGTAAATCCCCTAATTCTCGCCTCCGATATCCCTTGAGGTTTCCCGAAAGGATGCCTTTTGAAGAAACCTCGTAACCATTTTTTTCCAGCATTTTCATTTTCTCTTGAAAAAGGATGGCTGAGACCATTTCTCATTGCAATTTGGTAGGCTATTTTTTTATGTCGGCAGCGCTTATACCATAGAAACGTCTGTACATTTCCAGACAATAAGATACCAAATCCTCCTCCATTTCTCTGGAAAGTGTCGGTCTTCTGCTAATTGAAACAGCCACTAATTCTTCTGGAGTTTTGTCAGTTTGTTTTACATAGTCATCCAGTGTTGATTTTGGAACATTAAACGTTTTTGAGGTACTCCATTTTCTTTGCCTTTACGGCGTTAATGGCCAGTTTCATTCGGTCACTGTCCCACTGTTTATGTTTTGTTTTGTTTTTATGTTATGTTAGTGTCAGTCAAACAACTATAAATGTTTAATCCTGTGCGGGTAATAAATTTCGATTCCTAATTTCGGATATCCGAAATTGGGCACCCCTAGCTGTCCGAAATTAGGCAACACTCTATAAGTTAGGTTAAGTGTTTACAATACAAACTTTTATAAAAATATGCAACTCTAACTAATGCTACATCTCAACTTACCCAGGTAACATTTTCAGTTATTAACAATTAATATTATTTGAGTAATCGCACTTTGAACGCCGCTTAACAAAATACTAATAACAGGTGTTTATAGATGTTCACGACTGCCCTCTATGAGAAAGTAGCCAAATCACAAAATATTTTCAGTGAATATTTGTTTTGGTCTCTTAGATACCTGTACCTGTTATTTTATGTAAGAGTATGTCATTTGATTCTTAGATAAACAGATATCCGAAATTAAGAACGAAACTATCCGAAATTAGGCGCCTTTCCTCTAAAGAACCTTTCCTATTGACGAAATGGCAAAAAACTGGAATATTATAATACTCGACTTCCTCCTTACCATTGCGAGCTAAACCCTATAGAGTTAATATGGGCTCAGGTGAGAAAGGATTGATGGCAAGGAAAAATACCGCATATGAAGTGAAAGATGTCCGTGCACATTTTGAAGAAGCTCTGGAACAAGAATGCAGAGAGATGGCGAAAATGCATAGAACAAGTAATCAAAAAAGAGCAGCAAATGTGGAAATTAGACAATTTAATGGAACAAACCATAGAACCAATAGTTTGGATCAGATTTTTCATTTTCCGATAACTAATATTTATTTGTGAAAACTTCCATCGACCATCTAAGTACAATAATATACTTAAAAGAAGTGGAATTATTTGTAAAAATTTCCATCTATGCTGTGCATACGATAAAAATTAGATAGACTAGATAAAATTTTCAAAGGAATTTAATCTAATTGTGTTTTTACTTCTGTCGGCAGTCCCCATGATTGCGTGAATCTATTTTTACAGCATTTGTTACCCCTCCTATAATATCAGTGTAGATAAATTAACCCCCTATAAAATTTTTATCGTTTGTTCATGATATAGAAACTTTTACAAATGAATGAAGCCCTTTTTAATTTCTATCGTACGCCTATGATGAAGAAATTTCTGCGAATGAATTAACCCCCTTTTAACATTTCATCATACGCACATGATACTAAAATTTTTACAAATAAATAAATATAAATATTCCATCGTACGTCCATGGTAGATGGAAATTTCTGCAAATAAATGAATCCCTTCGTATGCCCATGGTGAAAGACAATTTTTCATAAATAAATCAACCCCCCTTTAAAATTTTTGTTGCACACCTATATTGGAAAGAAATTTCTACAAATGAATGAATTATCGTACGCCCTTGGTAGATGGGAATTTTTGCAAATGAATGTATGTCTTTCAAAGTTTTTTTGTACGCCCATGGTAAATAAAAATTTCACATATAAATGAACCCCCTATATACTGGTGAAGCATGGCAAAAACCGTTATTGTGATTTAACTGTGATAGTTAGACATATAGCCTCGCGGATTGTAAGATTTTACGTTTAATATTACGTGCAGCTCGTGATGAATTAAACTGTACGTCGGTAAAAGTTTCTTCGTAAGTACTCTTCTGTTGTCAATCTATTTATTCTGGCAAAGAACACCGTGTTAACTAATAAAAAAAATGAATAAGTAAAAAAAAACATATAGTAAATGTATCAAATAATATAAACTATCCTTTTTTTTCACATCAAAGCAAAACCAATTTATTTACATTGCAATGCGGTTTACCACGTAAAAGATTAACCTATTCTGCTTCGTTAAATTTCTCAGTCGTCATTTCCTCTGAAGTTGCCGTCTCTAACAAAGCTAGAAATTTAATCCATCCAATCAGTATAACCAAATAATTTTCTGATAATGAGACTAATTTTGTATCTTTACTTAACGGCATTTTCGTCGAAATGTCAGGATCTTTCTCTAATTTAGAAATTCCTCCACAATTTAATTACTATTCTGCTGTCACACGCGACAAAGTAGTAGTACATAGCTCTATGCTAAATAGGTATGATAAAATGCCTCTTTAACCGACAAACAATGCTTGCCTTCCATTTTATTACTTATATTTTCAAAAAAGAAGAAATCGTTTAGATAATTAAGGCCAATGTAGAGAATGCCGCATCAACTCGATTCTGCTACCAATAAAAACAGCCTGGTGTGTGAACAATGAATTTCACTTTGAGCAAAAGCCTTGTCTATTGATCTTATGATTAGAATAGATTTGAAGAGGTGGCTAATCGACCTATTCCACTGCGATCTTTTCAGATCTATTGTGGTCCTCTGAATCTAGATTACATTCTCCAGTCCAACTCTCGCCTAGTACAAGAAACTGAACATTCGCCAAGGAGTCGCACTGGCATAGGATGTCCTCTTCTAGGTGACATAATCTGCACATGGCTTCGTCTGTCAACCCCATTATCTTTGCGTGCCTGTTAATCTTACAGTGCCCTGTTAACATTCCTACTACGGCATTGGCAGTTTTCCTAGCTTTGCTTATTAGGTCTGCTCTCCTACCTGATATGGTAGGACCAGGACTTCAATCAAATAGAATAATAAATTCTCTCGAAGGTCACACTAGACCTTCAGGAGAAGCAATGGTTGATTGATTGATTGGTTCGGCACCACCAGTCAGAGGCTTAGAGACCTCAGAACCTCAGCCTTTAGGATTTTTGTGCTCTTGGTTATACCGTTTATGTGAAGAGAACAGTAGCCCTTATCAGGCTCAACATTCTTTTCACTAGGTCCTTCTTGGAGAAATCCTCCCTTGGATACTCTAGTCCTAGGAGTCTATATCTCCAATGAGACAGTACTCCACATTCGAAGATAATGTCTTCCTCTTCCATGCACAACCGTCAGATAGGTTCCTCCCTATATATACCAATTGTATGCATGTGCTTCCTTAGGAAACAGTAACCGGTGACTAATCCCGTCACTTTCCTTATCTGGCCCCTGCTGAGGTTTAATACTTCGTTAGTCAGCGACTCCGAGGGTTTTTTCATCAGGAGTTTGCTGTGTTCCTGTTTTGATACGTGTCTCCAGTACGTCTGATGTTTAGTTTGAATCCACCGAGATGTACAACCACGAGCAGCAGCAGATTTAGATATTCCAAATAATGGTTCAGGACCGAAACAATGGTTAGACACACCACGTAGTAACGCTAAATGGACTATGAAATTTATTCTACCTTTTAAGGCACTAGGAGCATTGCTTTTTTCCGATTTCAGCATTTTATATACTATTGATTATTAATAATATTATTTGTACTAATAATAATCTATTTAATATTTTTTAACATGTAACTTTTTATTTAAACTGACAAATCATATTTTATTATCTGACATTAACATCAAAAAACTATTTTAAGCACACTATATAAAAAATATTTAAAACTAGTGAAGTAGTGAGTGTACTTTTTCATCTCAACACTCCCCCTCACGAACTACTTCGTTTTTTAAACCAACTAAATCTGTTAAAATTATGTGACGAGTGGAAATTAACGCTTTTGTAAAGATATCAGCTAACATTTCATCTGTCCTTATATACTCGATCCTAATTTCGCCTTTATTAATGGAATCTTTTATAAAATTTTCTTTTATTCCAACATGTCTGGATTTTGAACTAATAACTGGATTCGTAATAAGTTTCTGTGCTGCTTGGTTATCATTATTTGCTCTTGCTCAATTCCCATATCATTTATTAAACGTTTTAGGTGAACAGATTCTTTAAAAGCTTCGGTAATTGACATGAATTCTGCTTCCGCAGTAGATAAGGCAACAGTCCTTTGTTTTCTTGATTTCCAGCTTATTAGTGCTGCTGCAAAAGAAAAACAATATCCAGTATAGGACCTTCTATCGACAGCACTAGAACCCCAATCTGCATCAGCATAACCAACGATTTCTTCTTCTTTTCTTTTGAAAATTAAACATTTTTCTTTTGTGCCTTGCAAATACCTCAGTATTCTTTTTGCTGAAGTCCAATGTATTTTACCATGGCAAGTATTAAATTGGCTTAAATGGCTAACCGCATAGGATATATCAGGACATGTTGCTACGGCCAAATACATTAAAGAACCTATCAGATTTTGATATGGTACATCAATCTGTTCGTTTTGTTCCGCTTTTGTTAGTTTAGAATCTACTTCCATGAGATTAGAAACACTTACAATTTTTCATTTCATATTTTTCAAGTAATTTTTGTATATATTTGCTTTGGCTGACATTTATGAAATTTCTATGTTGTAATTTAAATTTCCTAGATCTCTCATTTCAAAATATTTTTCTAACTCTTCTTTTACTTTTTTCTTTTGTTTTTTATTGGACGTTGCTATGATCAGATCATCTACGTAAACGGCAATAATGGTTTTTTCTCCCCCTTTGAAGGATACGTAGATGCATGGATCAGCTCTTTAATTTTGTGTCCAATTTCTTATATCACTGTCTCCCAGCCTGCTTTAAACCGTACAGTGCTTTCTGGAGAAAACAAGTGTTATTTTTATTTCGATTTAAGTCTTCTAACATTTTAACAAATCTAACAAATTTTATAAATATTTCATTGTTTTCATTTGTACTTTCTTCTACAACTATTTCTTGTAGATATTTTTCAAGGTTTTCTGGTAATTCCATACAAATTTCTTCGTCTAATTCTCCATTTAAGAAAGCTGTGGTGACATCTAGTTGTTGGAGTTCAAGATTTTCTTCAGCAGCAACTCCGAATAATAACCTGATTGAGCTTAATTTTGCTACTGGTGCAAAAGTGTCGAAAAAATCAACACCTGGTCTTTGGTTAAAACCCCTAGCAATTAAACGAGCCTTTTTTTTATTTAATGTTCCATTTGCATTAAATTTTTCTTTTAATATCATTTTGCAACTTACTATATTTTCATTTGATTTTCTTTCTTTTAATAATAATAAATAATAATAATAATAATGTTTATTTAAAAATTTGTTTACAAAAATAATGTAATAATAGTAATATAAATATAAACAATAAATAAACATTTATAATCACAGAAGCTGTTCTATAACAAAGTTATGTACAACTTGTACGTGATTTACAATGAAAATTAATATAAGTATAACTAATAACTATATATAATAAATGAATATGGATAATTTGTCATAATTGGTAAATTGTCTGCATCGAGTAATATGTCATGATTGAGTAAATTTGTCATTATTGGGTAAGTTGTCTTTATTGAGTAAGCTGTCTTCTTTGGTAAGTTGTTATCATCATTTAAGTAGAGTCACAAGTAAGTGCTTAGTGTTTCACTGGGTAATGAATATAGCTGTTATGTGATATTTAAAATGCTATTAATGTGTTCTTTAGTAATTGATTGTATCCATGCTTTAATTTCTAATTTATATGAATATATTTTATTAATGTTTTGTATGTGTAATGGGATTTGATTGTATAGTTTAGGGCCCAAGTAATTGAAACACCGCTGTCCGATTAACTTTTCTCTTTTAGGTAACATATAGGTTTTATCTCTATTTCTTGTAAAATATTCATGATCTAATCGAGTCAAACAATTCTTATTTATTTTAAAATATACTAATAATTTGAAAATATAGAGTTGTCTTACATCGAATAGCCCACTTAATTTAAATAGCTCCCCACTAGGGAACATTCTATTTTTTTTATAAATTATTCTTATTAGCCATTTTTGAATGATGTTTAAGTTTTGTATGTGGCTGTTATTCACCCCTCCCCATCCGAGAATACCATAATTTAGTTGTGACTGTATTAGTGAAAAGTATATAATTTTTAGTTGCCTGGTACCTAAGAAATCTCTCAGATATTTAAATCTGCCAAGAAATCCTCTTAGTTTTTGTACTAAGGCATCAATGTGTAATTTCCACTTAAGATGTCGATCTAAAACAATTCCTAAATACTTGATTCTATCTGTTTCTGGTATTAAAGTATTATCAACAGAAAGAGGTCCAAAGTTTGGAAGTCCTGTTTCATAGGATGTGAAAGGCATGTATTTGGTTTTTTTAACATTTAGGGTAAGTTTATTGTAGCTAAACCAGTCTACCATTGTTTTAAAATCTTTTTCGGCATTCTCTTTTAACTCTTTTAACTTTTAACCCATGTCTCATTTTTTGTGCTTTTAATTTATTTTTTATCGCTTCTTTCCAATATTCTTCATCTTTTGTCTTTTCATTTTCTATTTCTTCGCCAAAATAAGACATATAATAATCTTCGGTCCATTTTGGTATTTTTTTTCTCTTATTGGCATTATATTATTTCTGTTTTCATTTTCAAAATTTATTTGTTCAGAACTGTTTTCTTCTTGAATTTGGATTTGTTCTACAGTATCTTCTCTATTTTCCAGCTCATTTTCCTCGTTTTCTTCTTCATTTAGAAAATTTTGTTCTACATTTGGTAAATTTTGTTCCTTATTTTGTTGTAAACTATTTGTTTTTCTGGTTATTTCTATTAATACTTTATTTTTGGCTGTTTCTTCTTTATTTTCTGGAAAACCTTCATAATTGAAATATTCATAATGAATCTCTTCAAATTCGTATGTCATTTTGTTAAGAATTTTTACATCCCTTGAAACTACTATTTTGTTAATTTGTGGCATCCATATTCTAAAATTGAATAGATGAGGCTTTTACTTGATGAAGATCCATACATACTATTATTTATATATATATAAATAATGAAGATTTAAACAAATTAATTTGTTTTATTTCATCAGCATATTCTAAAAGCCTTTGAAAACTCTGAATAGCCCATAAAAATTCCTTGCTCGGCTCTTGGAGAAAATTTTCCTCCATTTGGCTTTTTATTCGAAACATATTATGCTTTCAAACCGCAAAAATTTGAAGATGTTTTTCTGAAGGTACTCGCCTTACCCATAATTCAAATGGAGTTTTTCCATTTATAGAACTTGATGGACATCTGTTTAATAAATAATTTGGCTGTATTTATGGCTTCAGCCCGGAATTTTAGAGGTAATTTAGCTTCAATAAGCAAACATCTTGCTTTTCTAACAATGACCGATTTTTTCTTTCAGCCAACCCGTTTTGTTCTGGAGTGTATGGTGATGAAAGTCTTCTTTTAATTCCCTAATTTCTTAAGTAATTATCAAATTCATTGTTGCAATATTCGGATTTTTCATTGTCACTGTGTAGGTATTTAATTTTTATGTTGTGTTCGTTTTCCACTTCATTTTTGTAATTTTTCGAGTACTTCACTTCAATATCTCGAAAATTCGTCAGTAAATGTTACAAAATATTTTGAACCGACCGGTGACTGCACCTGAAACGGTCCTCAAACATCTGAATGAATAATTTCTAAAGGTTTTACAGTTTTTGGAACGTCTCTTGAATGAAAAGGTTGTCTGGTCATCTTTCCTTGAATGCATATTTCACAATCTTCCAGTTTTTCTTTCATATTAAAATCGAATCCATAAATTGATTCATTTTTTAAAGCATTTCTTAAGTCTGTTTCATTCAAATGACCAAGTTTTCTGTGCCAAGTCATTATTTTCAGAAAAATAACATGCTTCTTTTAATTAAACTTCTGCACCTTGTCTTTAAGCATTTAAAATTTTACGTCCATTTTGATCAAATATTATTGCTTCATTTTTCTTAAATAAAACTTCATAATTTTTGTCAGTTATTTTACCCACTGACATTAAATTTGTCGTTAAATTTGGTACATACAGAGTATTTGTTAAATTAACAGTATTTTCTTCAGACATTTTAAATTTTATTGTTCCAATGCCTTCAACATGGGTAGTTTGATCTTTGGATGCAAGTTTAAGACATTTTTCTTTAGTATTAGTATCTATTTCTCTAAATTTTTCTTTGTTTAAACTTAAATGAGATGTAGAACCACTATCTAGACACCATTCTTCTTTATTTTGATTTCGAAAATTTGACGAATAACAATTTCTGTTTTGAAAGTAGATTCTGCATTAGAGTTATTAGGGTCTCTCGGAAACTTAGATCGAAGGTATTTTGCTAAATGTCCATATTTAAAACATTTGCTGCATTTTATTCTGGCGTTGGTAGATCATCTCTAGATTCAATTGCAATACGAAAATTTTCAAAAGAACATGATACTTAACAAATCGTCATTTATTGTTATTTGCATATCGGCTAATTTGTCTACAGTATCACAAACATTATTTAAATGTGTTCTTATATTATCGCCTTCTCGCATTTTATGTAGAATTAAATTTTTTTAATAAATTCGCCTTCTCCAATATGTTCCATATATCTTTAGATGTACAGTACAGTTTTTAATTTGTTTTAATTTCGAAGGGGAAATGATTAGTATTAGTTCTGATTTGGCATTTAAATCATTCTCTTTCCATTTTTGTTTAGCTTGATCGTCTTCTGCTGGCATTTTTGCTTCTCCGGAAATGTAATCCCAGAGTCCAGCTCTTATTAATAACGCTTGTGCTTGAATTTTCCATGTATCATAATTATCATTACGTAGAGGTGCAATTCTGTGACTTGAGTTAACTTGAGCCATATTTTTAATTTCCTTTTTCTTTACGTATTAATTGCATAGGCCCATAACCTATTGATTATTAATAATAGTATTTGTATTCAATATAATAATCGATTTAATATTTTTTAACATGTAAAGGTGGATTCATGCAACATCACTTAATTCAACTTAACTTATCTTGATAAGATGAAGTATACACAAGTAACACAAGCATTCAAACAATTACTTAATTTATCTTAAGAAGTTCGACAAATTTTATCTTTTCACTTAAGATTCTTCAGTAATTTTGCGTATGCGCATGTGCGGAAACATAGGGTCATAGAACACCAGACATAAATGCTGATGACTGATGAAATAGACAAACATTTTCTCATATTGTCCGAATAAAGGCCTCCTTTTGAGAAAAGGCTTCACCCCAAATCTGCGTATCCTCCTTTTAGGGATGACCAATGCAGAAGCAGATAGTAATAATGATGCTGCTATAAGATGAACTTTTTTTCCTCAACATTCCCATCCATTTCAGATCACAAACAATGATGTGAGAGTTATGACAATTGTGACATTCCGGGTCTGTCATTCTCAAAAAAAAATAATTAGGATCTTTTGCGCATGCGCCTTGGCTACTAAGTAATAGCTAAAGTTATGATGCATGAACTAGGTCAGCTTTCTTAAGTGAAAATCATAAGTTAAATTAAGATAAGTTAAATAAAGTGATGTTGCATGAATCCACCTTAACTTTTTATTTAAACTGACAAATCATATTCCATTATCTGACATTAACATCAAAAAACTATATTAAGCACACTATATAAAAAATATTTAAAAATAGTGAAGTAGTGAGTGTACTTTTTCATCTCAACATATACAATAAAATATAAACACCCTGTGAATAGTGTTTCTCAACCATAATTATCGTTAACTGGTCAACTGAATAAACAACAATGAGCTTAGAAGCTGTACTTTCGTCTCGGTGAATGCAATTTAACTATAAGACTACTTTTCGGAATTAATCAGATCAAAGAGCCGATGCTTTTTGTATTATTTCTGACATTATTATTCAAAGGGTGCATAACCAAACTTTGTACTTACCTGCAGTTTAAGCGAACTTGCTCTGTATTTAAATATAAATAAATGCTGTGGCGGCAGCGAGTTTAATTGCAATACGACGTAGAATTCCAATTAGAGTGCTCCTTCAACTCCTTCCAAATTAAAACTAATATTGTTCACCGCATCTATATGGAAATGTCAGTAATATAAAAAATATGAGTGTCAAAATACAATTTTAATTATTATTTCTGTAGAAAAAAAACTTTAAAAAAAAATTGAAAAATGGTCAATTGTCAAAATTTTTTGAAAAATGGTCAAAAATTTTCAAAAATGGTCAATAATTGTCAAAAACTATCAAAAATGGTCAAAACCCGTCAAAAATGGACAATTATTGTCAAAAATTGTTAAAATTTTAAAAAACTATCAAAAATGATCAATAATTGTCAAAAATTCTGAAAAATTGTCAAAAATTTTGAAAAATTGTCAAAAATTTTGAAAAATTGTCAAAAATGGACAATTATTGTTAAAAATAGTCAAAATTTTGAAAAATAGTTCATAATTTTCAAAAATTGTTAAAGTTTTTGAAATATGGTCAAAAATGGTCAATAATTATCAAAAATGGTCAATAATTTTGAAAAATGGTCTAAAATTTTGAAAAATTGTGAAAATGGTCAAAACCTATCAAAAATGGTTAAAAATTAGCAATTATTTTTAAAAACTGTCAAAAATGGATAATTATTGTCAAAGTTGGTCAATTGTCAGAAATTGTTAAAATTTTGAAAAATGGTCGATGATTGGCCAAAACTATCAAAAATGGTCAACAATTTTAAAAAATTGTCAAAATTTTTAAAATTTTGAAAAATGGTCAAAAATAACCAATAATTGTCAAAAACCATCAAAAATTGTCAAAAACTGTCAAAAATGGACAATTATTGTTAAAAATTGTCAAAATTTTGAGAAATAGTTGATAATTGTCAGAAATTGTTAGTTTTTGAAAATTTCTCAAAAATTTTGAAATATTGTCGAAAATGGTCAATAATTGTCAAACATTTGTAAAAATGGTCCATAATTGTCAAAAACTGTCAAAAATGGACAATTATTGTCAAAGTTGGTCAATTGTCAGAAATTGTTAAAATTTTGAAAAATGGTCGATGATTGGCCAAAACTATCAAAAATGGTCAATAATTTTAAAAAATTGTCAAAATTTTTAAAATTTTGAAAAATGGTCAAAAATAACCAATAATTGTCAAAAACCATCAAAAATTGTCAAAAACTGTCAAAAATGGACAATTATTGTTAAAAATTGTCAACATTTTGAGAAATAGTTGATAATTGTCAGAAATTGTTAGTTTTTGAAAAATTCTCAAAAATTTTGAAATATGGTCGAAAATGGTCAATAATTGTCAAAAATTTGTAAAAATGGTCCATAATTGTCAATAATGATCAAAAATGGTCAATAATTTTCAAAAATGGTCTAAAATTTTAAAAAATGGTTAAAAATTGTCAATTATTGTTAAAAACTGTTAAAAATCTCAATTATTTACGTAGTATTTCCTTTTTTAATTTCGTATCTTACTCTAATAATTTATGGCGCTAATTTTGAAATCTTTCCACTTGCTACTATGGCGCCACCTCAATTTGCTTCCTTTCGATGGACACTTTTTAATACATTCAGATGGTGCTCCTTCCTTCTACCCTCCATACTACATATCAAGAGGAAATAACCACTTCATATTAATATGTTCTATTCTAATCCTGCTGTCCCCGGAGCATATTTTTAAATCTTACTTGAGAGCTATTGGTACTAATAGCTCTCAACTTTTCAGGAAGAGAGTTATAAAGATGAGCGTATAAGATCGACGAAATATTGCCGTTATGAATATATTATAGGAGGTATTCATTAAATTTAAATTATGTACATCTGTCCTGAAACTTATTTTATTGTGCAGGTAATTAAGAATTTTAGAAGAGATAATTTTATAGTATTTTAAGATGTTTTGGAAAATAATAACGATTTCCATATATTAGCTTTAGGACGCTATATGCTCGTTGAATTAACATGTTAACATGTTTTCCAAATCTTAAGTCCGAGTCTATGATAACTTCTAGGTTTTTAGCGTCATTAACAATATTCGAAATATTATTATTAAGCTTTATTTCAATTGGAGTATCTATTTTTGCACGATTGTGTACAGACCCAAATAGTGTTAGGTTTGATTTAGTTTAATTTATCAATAAACAATGTTCAGGTGCTAAATTAATAAACGTATTTAGCTCTTCATTAATTATGTCACAAGCATTATTCGCCAGATATGGAGCGAAACTATAATAGATCTGAGTATCATCCGCATATACATATACATATACATACAGGGTTGGGATAAAGTATGGAACCAAGTAAATATCTTTTAAACGAAAAGAACGATATTTATGAAAATTTGCAGGTAAGTGCAATGGAACAAAATGCATCTGATGTACATTTTTTTGTTAATAATATACTTCCGGCTTAACCGGAAATGCCATCAACTTCTTTAATTTAAATGGGACATTTTTTTACAGATTTTGAAAGAGCTTGTTATTTTGAATTCATACATACTGAGTTTAGTGTAAAAAAATTTGTAAAAACGAGGAATATAGCACTTTAATCAACCTCCTTTGAGTTTTGTTGCATTAGAGCAAAAAACTATTTAGATAAACTAATTGATGTTGTTTGTATGCATAGTAATAAATAAACGAGTACTGTTTAGTACGTCTTTTGTTCTCAAATTATAATTGACGGCAATAAATTTTACAATTTAGAATGGTTCAATTAAGTGAAAAAGAGCGTATTGAAATTTTAATGATGATCGGTTATGGTGATCGTGTCAGAACTCATGAAGAAGTGTGTCATATTTTTAATAATTTGCATCCGGAGAGAAATCCTATATCACGCTCAACAGTAACTGAAACATTACAACGTTTTGATACAACTGGGATGGTAAAAAATGTGCTAAAACCTGGAAGACCGCGGACTGCAACGAACGAAACTGTTAAACAAAATATTGCAATCGATTTAGAAGAATCACCTCAAATTTGGCACTTAACTTTTGTATCAGTCGACGTTCTGTAGGAAAGATATTAAAAAGTGAAAAGTATCATCCGTATAAGGTAAGTTGGTTCAAGAATTGTCAGAAGATGATTTTGACCGACGGCTAGAATTTTGCGAACGGCTAATGGACTGTAATGTCGACGATAATTTTGCTTCTAACATAGTTTTTTCCGATGAGGCAACTTTTTGTTTCAGTTAATCGCCATAACTCAAGGTATTGGTCAAATGAGAATCCTCATTGGATTCATGAAGCACATACCCAGCATCCACAGAAGTTAAATGTTTGGATGGGAATTGTCAAAAATAGGCTCATAGGCCCATTTTTTATCAACGGAAACTTGAATGGTGACAAGTATTTGGATCTACTAAATAACGAAATTATTTCTGCACTTCAACAGAATGGGCAATTACCACAAAATATTTGGTTTCAACAAGATGGAGCACCTCCCCACTATGATAGACGGGTTAGAGATTTTCTGGATGCGAATTTTCCAAATCGATGGATTGGACGTAGAGGATTCATAGAGTGGCCTGCTCGTTCTCCGGATCTTAGCCCGTTAGATTTTTTCTTTGGGGTTATCCAAAATCACGTGTTTTCGTTAGACGACCAACAAACTTACAGGAATTGAGACAAAGAATTATTGATGAATGTGAACTAATACGTGGAGAAGTCTTGGAAAGAGTGACTCAATAATTTGTTAATAGGATGGCATATTGTCAGCAAGTAAACGGCGAGCATTTTGAACATTTGAAGTAATTTTGTTTCTCATTATTCTAAAATAATGAAATGTACACCTGTACAACTAACATTGAGTTATTCCTCGTTTTTACAAATTTTTTTACACTAAACTCAGTATGTATGTGTCCCATTTAAATTAAAGAAGTTGATGGTATTTCCGGTTAAACCGGAAGTATATTATTAACAAAAAAATGTACATCAGATGCATTTTGTTCCATTGCACTTACCTGCAAATTTTTATAAATATCGTTTAAAAGATATTTACTTGGTTCCATACTTTATCCCAACACTGTATATAGTACGATCCGAATGCTGAGAGCATTGAAAATGCCATTTTTTTTAGGCAAATAAATTTATCTGGTAATCAAAAATTCAGTATTTAGTTTGATTTATCTTGTAAGGAGGGAAAAACTTGACTTGAGGAGAATGAGTGATTTGTAAAGATTGATATATTTAATTAGAATTTAACTTTTAATTACTTACTGTGTACTTACATTATATTGTTTATAATATAGATAATAAAACAAATCTAAATGTTGAAAATAACTATTCACAAGACACTGGACGTTATGCCTGGATTTAATTGAACAGTCCATGTGGACATGGTCCAAGTAGGTTGAACAACCGAGATGACGTACCTGGAATTAGATAGAAAAACACTCTGAGTATTCAATTTGCCATAAATAATGATTAATTATTTAACTAACGATTAGTATAGTTGAAATCCCCAAAATTAATGAAAGTATTAATAATATACAAGGTGCATCTTATGTGTTTGAACTGTGATTATGCATATCAGTACTAAAGTAAAGTTAAAACTTCACTTGATCAAAAATGAATGCCTAATAGTAAATATTTAGGGTTATTAGGAAAGGTGCAAGGGGCGCAAACTCTCCCCAATGCATGTAAGGAATATGTGGCAGAAACTCTCCACAAACAATATTATAACTACTGTAAGTGGCACAAACTCTCCACAGTACAGCAAAATAATAATACACTGCAAGTGGCACAAACTCTCCAGAGTACAGCTAAATAAGGTTACACTGCAAGTGGCTCCATCTCTCCACAATACAGGGGGGTGGAAGGAGATATAGGTGACGTGAGAAGTCACCCTGTATCAGGAATGGACAAACCGCAAGTGGCGCAAACTCTCCACAGTACAGTATAGGTATGTGAGTTAAACTGCAAGTGGCTCAAACTCTCCACAGTACAGCTAAATAAGGTTACACTGCAAGTGGCTCAAGCTCTCCACAATACAGGGGGGTGGAAGGAGATATAGGTGACGTGAGAAGTCACCCTGTATCAGGAATGGACAAACCGCAAGTGGCGCAAACTCTCCACAGTACAGTATAGGTATGTGAGTTAAACTGCAAAGGGTCACAAACTCTCCACAGTACAGCTAAATAAGGTTACACTGCAAGTGGCTCAAGCTCTCCACAATACAGGGGGGTGGAAGGAGATATAGGTGACGTGAGAAGTCACCCTGTATCAGGAATGGACAAACCGCAAGTGGCGCAAACTCTCCACAGTACAGTATAGGTATGTGAGTTAAACTGCAAGTGGCACAAACTCTCCACAGTACAGCTAAATAAGGTTACACTGCAAGTGGCTCAAGCTCTCCACAATACAGGGGGGTGGAAGGAGATATAGGTGACGTGAGAAGTCACCCTGTATCAGGAATGGACAAACCGCAAGTGGCGCAAACTCTCCACAGTACAGTATAGGTATGTGAGTCAAACTGCAAAGGGTCACAAACTCTCCACAGTACAGCTAAATAAGGTTACACTGCAAGTGGCTCAAGCTCTCCACAATACAGGGGGGTGGAAGGAGATATAGGTGACGTGAGAAGTCACCCTGTATCAGGAATGGACAAACCGCAAGTGGCGCAAACTCTCCACAGTACAGTATAGGTATGTGAGTTAAACTGCAAAGGGGCACAAACTCTCCATAGTACAGCTAAATAAGGTTACACTGCAAGTGGCTCAAGCTCTCCACAATACAGGGGGGGTGGAAGGAGATATAGGTGACGTGAGAAGTCACCCTGTATCAGGAATGGACAAACCGCAAGTGGCGCAAACTCTCCACAGTACAGTATAGGTATGTGAGTTAAACTGCAAAGGGGCACAAACTCTCCACAGTACAGCTAAATAAGGTTACACTGCAAGTGGCTCAAGCTCTCCACAATACAGGGGGGTGGAAGGAGATATAGGTGACGTGAGAAGTCACCCTGTATCAGGAATGGACAAACCGCAAGTGGCGCAAACTCTCCACAGTACAGTATAGGTATGTGAGTTAAACTGCAAGTGGCACAAACTCTCCACAGTACAGCTAAATAAGGTTACACTGCAAGTGGCTCAAGCTCTCCACAATACAGGGGGGTGGAAGGAGATATAGGTGACGTGAGAAATCACCCTGTATCAGGAATGGACAAACCGCAAGTGGCGCAAACTCTCCACAGTACAGTATAGGTATGAGAGTTAAACTGCAAGTGGCACAAACTCTCCACAGTACAGTAGGATTGGATGAATAGGGAAGGCAACAACAAATTAATGTTCTTAATAACGTTGAATATTAAAGAACTTTAACTATATACTCTATGTGATAAAATATCTTTTAAATTCAAATATCAAATAACAGGCAGAAATGAATTACTCTGTGAGATAGACTCACCTATTTAACTCCTGATATGCACCACAATACACACTATATTTTAATAGATTTATTTGGCTCAAGTGAACACTTTAGTTATTTTCTAGAAACTAAATCTCAAATCGTTCTTAAAATTTTCTTTCCCCTTTCGTGGCCTCGAAGACTACGTGACATTTTGATACTTTACTTATCTGTTTCAGACAATTGGTTGTTTGGTCGAGAAATGCATTTCTGAAATATTAGGGTATACCCATGATTTAATTCATTTTACTTGGAACGAAAACTATTTTAAGAATAACAGGGTGAGAAAAAAAAATTGTCTTACAATCTTGAGGATCACCTTCTAAAACTCTTCTTAGTTCCACAAATTTTGTTTGCTTATTGGGAAAATCATCAAACAATACATCTGCACTTCTCAAAAACGTTTTCTTCATAAATCAGTGAAAGGTCTTCCATTTTCTGCCAAAGATTGTGCAATTTCAAAACTGCATTCGGTTGCTTGATCTTTCCCTTGACTAATTTAAAAAAAAAATGTTGCCTGCTTTGTTTAATGAGCAACTGCTGGTCGGATTGTCTCCGTTCTATCAGCATTATCCTGAAAATGTCGTTGAACACTAGACCCCTGGTCTAAAGGAACTACTAGTCTCTGACTCTTTTCCAGAACTTGTTATTATTGGTCGAACGCTGACAACAGATGCCTCCAGCATTTTTCATTGCTAAGTTCTTTTTTGCAGGGCAGATTTGGCTGTAGGATGAAATGACGCATTTATGAAAATGTTAAATTTGTCGTCAAGGGAAATTAAAAATACTTAATTATCTATAAAACGTTTATAATGTAGCGAATTTTACAAACTGATATAACACAAAGATATTCTTTATGAAGTTGGCGTTCTCCTTGGGCTGAGCCAAGTTAGTGACGTTTAATTAATGTTTGTGCGCGATCTGAATAGCGTAGTCAATTCTGTTCCGAACGTAACTCGTTCAACTGAAACGTAACAAAAGACAAAAGATATTATTTCTCAGCAACATACTCGTGCCGCTCTGTTTTGTAGATTTCATTCTAGTGCCAGAGTTCGCTTGGCGTGCTTGAATAATGAAGTCAGAAGTATAAGAGGGGTGCGTAAAGCTGTTAAAGCACCTACAAATGTGTATTTTAATAAGTCTGTCGCTACATAATTTCGAAGGGTGCTACGAGTTTAGATTAAGTGTCAAGCTCATTAGCTTAGATTTCGCCGTTCAGCTAACTGTGTAAAATAAGCGTATAATGCCGTATTGGAACGATTTTAGTTTCCATAGAGGGAATATTAAAAAAATTTTTATGTACAATATATTAAGCTTAGTACACCTCTATATCTCTGTTATATGCGACAACTATTGAAACATAGGTTAAGGGCAGATTGCTTAGACCAAAATATGACGATAGGACCGAATATGCATTAATAAAATATTGTTGTGGAAAAAGATAAAGGGCGTTAAAGTTGAATTATTTTTTTCGTTTTTTGCTAGTAATTTTACTGTATATTCATAAATGGTTATCAAAATAGGCACAGGCAGATAATATTATTTTATATACAATTTCACATTTTGTTACAGGTGAAATATTTCTGATGATGAAATCGACTGGTAACTTTTTTTGACGAAACTTTTCAGCGATTTCTAATTCTTTTAATAAAGGACTTAGTTTCGAGTTCAAAGAAAATGTCCCTTTATAAAGTTAGCCGCATTTTGTATTTTTCTCCAGAGCTCGTCTCTTGAGTTAATTTCATTGGCATAACCTAAGGACTTTATCTGCCCCCAAACATAAAAATCAAGCAGCGGGTTTTACTCAGGTCTTCTTGATGCCCATTCGAAATCACTTCCTCTGCCAATCCATCCATGAAAAAATATGTCAATTTGATGATTTCTAATAAATAATGGGAAATGAGGAAGAGCTCCATCCTGTATAAACCATATTTTCTTTCTTACAGCTAGTGACAGATTATCCAAAATATCACTAAAAGTATTTTGCAGAAAAATAAATAAGAATTTCCATTTAAATTTGGAGGCCACACCAAATATTCAATTTAAACTCGTGCTGAAAATGTCTTTTTCTACAACTGCTATGAAAAGTGACGTATTTCTCATACCTTACTTGATTTCAAAACCAAATATTGCTCATACTGCGAGAAATAATATTTCTCGCGGCACTTTGCCCACGCCACATATATTTGTAAGGAGAATCAAATAAAATCGACAAAAACTTGGTAGGCTACTAACTGTCATCTTTAAATACCTACTTAGTTGTCACAAAACTGTCAGATTATATTAGAAAATATGTTAAAAATTTTAAAAAATTGTCAAACATTTTGAAATATGGTCAAAAATTGTCAAAAACTGTCAAAGTTTTGAAAAAATGGTGAATAATTGCCAAATATTTTCAAAAATTTTCAAAAATTTGGAAAAATGGTTAATAATTGTCAAAACGGTCAAAATTTTGAAAAAATGGTCAATAATTAATAAAGACTGTCGAAAATGGTCAATAATTGTTAAAAATTGTCAAAGATTTGGAAAAATTGTCAAAATTGGTCAATAATTGTCAGAATCTGTCAAAAATTGTCAAATATTTTGAAAAATGGTTAGAAATAGTCAATAATTGTTGAAATTTTGAAAAATGATCAAAGACTGTCAAAATTTTTTAAAGTTGTCAAAAATGGTCAATAATTGTCAGAAACTGTCAAAAATGGTCAATAATTGTTAAAATTTTGTAAAATGGTCGAAAATTGTTAAAATTTTGAAAAAATTGTCAATAACTATAAAAAGATGTCAAAAATGGTCAATAATTGTTAAAATTTTGTAAAATGGTCGAAAATTGTTAAAATTTTGAAAAAATTGTCAATAACTATAAAAAAATGTCAAAAATGGTCAATAATTGTTGAAAATTGTCAAAATTGTTGAAAAGTTGTCAAAAATGGTCAATAATTGTCAGAACCTGTCAAAAATGCTCAAAAATTGGCAAAAATGGTCAATAATTGTTAAAATTTGGAAAAATGGTCTAAAATGGTCAAAATTGATCAATAATTGCCAAAAATGGTCAATAATTGTCAAAATTTTCGAAAAATTGTCAAACATGGTCAAAATTTTTGAAAAATTTTTAAAAATGATCAATTATTGTCAAAACTGTCAAAATTGGTCAATAATTGTTAAAATTTGAAAAAATGGTCAAAATTTTGAAAAAATGGTCAATAATTAAAAAATACTGTCAAAAATGGTCAATAATTGTTAAAAATTGTCAAAGATTTGGAAAAATTGTCAAATATTTTAAAAAATGGTCAAAAATAGTCAATAATTGTAAAAATTTTGGAAATTTATCAAAAACTGTCAAAATTTTTGAAAGTTGTCAAAAATGGTCAAAAATAATTGTCAGAAACTGTCAAAAATAGTCAATAATTGTTAAAATTTTGTAAAATGGTCGAAAATTGTTAAAATTTTGAAAAAATTGTCAATAACTATAAAAAAATGTCAAAAATGGTCAATAATTGTTGAAAATTGTCAAAATTTTTGAAAAGTTGTTAAAAATGGTCAATAATTGTCAGAACCTGTCAAAAATGCTCAAAATTTTGGCAAAAATGGTCAATAATTGTTAAAATTTGGAAAAATGGTCTAAAATGGTCAAAATTTTTGAAAAATTGTCAAAATTGATCAATAATTGTCGAAAATGGTCAATAATTGTCAAAATTTTTGAAAATTTTTTAAAAATGATCAATAATTGTCAAAACTGTCAAAATTGGTCAATAATTGTTAAAATTTGAAAAAATAGTCAAAATTTTGAAAAAATGGTCAATAATTATAAAAAACAGTCAAAAATGGTCAATAACTGTAAAAAATTGTCAAAATTTTTGAAAAATGGTCAAAGTTTTTGAAAAATTCTCAAAAATGGTCAATAATTGTCAGAACCTGTCAAAAATGGTCAAAAATAGTCAATAATTGTTAAAATTTGGAAAAATGGACAAAATTTTTGAAAAATTGTCAAAAATGATCAATAATTGTCAAAACTGTCAAAATTGGTCTATAATTGTCAAAAATGGTCAATAATTTTTAAAATTTTGAAAAAACTGTCAAAAATTTTGAAAAAATGGTCAATAATTGTCAAAAATTATCAAAATTTTTGAAAAATGGTCAAAAATTTACGAAAAATGGTCAAAATGGTCATTCTATTGTGCATAAGAAGCAAGCTTCTATCGGCGGTCCGACGACCGCTCACCTTTTATTTTTGTTTTACTAACCATAAAAATAAATATTAAGTTACTTTACTTGTATTCTTTAAATTTGTGCAGTTGTAGAAAAAGTAAAGTGTGCAACATGTGGGGAATGTGCTTTTCTCACTCGTGTGTTTGCGGAACTCGCCCTTTGGGCTCGTGCCACAAACTTCCACACTCGTGAGAAAAGTTGAACTTTCCCCACTAGTGGCACAATATACTATTCTTTCAGAGCATGCAGATTTTGTTCTTCCCAATAATGGCTGTTTCGCCAATTAAATACCCCTCGATTGGTAAAAGTCGCTTCATCGGTGAACATAAAATTCTTAATATAATTTCGGTCATCAATATGCTTGTTGAGAATACGTTGGCAGAACTGTAACCGTCGTGGGAGATCTCTTGGAAGCAAATTTTGAACAGGAGTAAAGTGACAAATGACGTGAACTTACAGTTGGATTGTCATCTATTCGAACCAAAATTTCGTCTTCTTCATTAGGTGTGATTTGTTTCAGGCGACCACCTAGATTTTTATTGTGAAATGACCCGGTTTCACCCAAACGATGAAGTAGATTTGAAAAAGTTTCGTGATTTGGTTGCCTTCTGCCTGGATATAATAATTCATACCTTCTAGCTGCAGAGCGACCGCAAAAATGTTCTTGTGCATATAAACAAATCATATCCCGCATTTCTTCATTCGTAAAATGATTGTGCAGAGGCATTTCAATCGAAAAAGTATATGATAGCTTTAAGAAAATGCAACAATCGACTATAAACTCGCAGCAAAAATCATTAACTGACAAGAAATGTCATTTACCAGCAACAATTATCTGACAGTCCAAGGCACACTCTTCATAAATGAAATAATATTTGAAATCCCCTTCTGATACTTCTGAACTGTTCAATTGCGTTTTTCTCGTGTTTAAATAGGAGAAATGATGTTTTTTCTAATCAAAATCACCAAAAAGTTTCGTCAAAAAAATTTACCAGTCGATTTCATCATCAGAAATCCTTCACATGGCGCCCCCTTTAACAAAATGTAAAATAATACATAAAATAATATTCCCTGAATGAAATTATGCCTCTGTGCCAATTTTGATTAAAAAAAAATTCAAGATGGTGGACGTACGCTAAGCGCTGACGTAAAAACATTTGACATTTGCTCTAAAATGTGCAGAATAAAGTAACAGACTAGTAACTTTAAAAAAAATCATAAAAAATACTTTCCTCCCACAATAGATAAAATTTACGTTTGATATTGTTGCGAGGTCACCAACTCAAAGCCCTGTCTCTCGACTCTAAATTTTGGTGGCTGCGCCCCCTTTTCGAGAACATTCGAGTACAACGGTTTTGTTTGTGCATAGCACGAGCGCGGAAGGCACTAAAGTTTTCGAGAGTCCAGAAAGACTATATATACGCGGGTTTTTGAGCGAGTTAATAGTTAGTTCGAGAGAATTAGTGAAACAGATAGTAAAGAGTTAGTTCACAGACAGTTTACGAAGTTCTCAGTAATCGAACAGTGAATTAAATAGTGAAGATAAATAGTGTAATATTCAAGTGGTAAAAATAAATTAGAACTAATATACCGAGTGTTAATAAATTAGTAGACATTAAGTAGAGTGCGTATATAAATTAAGGTTAATATAGTGTGTATTTCTTTAAATAAATAGATAGTAATTAGCCATAGTTTGTATAATTTTATCCCAACGGTAAAAACGATTTGAATAAATAAGAAAAACATAACAATATTTAATTGAAGAAACAGCTTGTATCAGTCATTCTGTATAGAAACCAATTTAAAATGATATTTTTCCCTTCTCCATCTTTAAAAATATCCAATTATTTTCCTTTAAACATCGTTTTATATCTTATCATCATATTTACAAAGTACACATTTTATATTAACAAACGAATAAAAGTTGAAAAACGTAATTTGATGATTTTTTTTAATCTGTAGAAGATTTTTTTGATAATTTTTATTGAAAGTATAGTAAAAATTTAGTTTTTTATGATTTCAGCTTAATATATATACACTGTGTTCATTTGAAAAGGACTCACCCTTAATATTTCAAAAATGGGACATATTAGAAGGAAATGCCGAAACACGTCAACTTTTAACTTGAGGGGGACATTTTTTGGCGCTAATGTCTTAAACGTCAGATACACCCCCTCCCTACTGGAGACACCCCTTAAATTTTTTCAAATGGCATTAGGTATCAACTCATACCTCATTTAAAAGGTTTGGTAAATCTCTATTCAATCATTTTGTTTTGCCTTTGATACCAGCCTTCCATTGTTATTTAATCGTTGTTTAAAATTGGCTCTTTTTCAACTTTTATTGCCTGAATGTTAACGGTGGTCACTTTGTACACATGATTAAATAGCAGATTTTTCTTGTTAACAGTTGTCTTTTTACTATTTGTAAATTTTTATTCTTTAAAGAGTCTTTCTATCATAATACAATACGGGGGCATACGAAAAATTGAAAGGGAGCCAATTTTAAACAACGATTAAATATCTGGTATCAAAGGCAAAACAAAATGATTGAATAGAGATTTACCAGACCTTTTAAATGAGGTGTGACTTGATACCTAATGCCATTTGAAAAAATGTAAGGGGTGTCTCCAGTAGGGAAGGGGTGAATTTGACGTTTATGACATAAGCGCCAAAAAGTGTCCCCCTGAAGTTAAAAGTTGACGTGTTTCGGCATTTCTTTCTAATATGTCCCATTTTTGAAATATTAAGGGTGGGTCCTTTTCAAATGAACACAGTGTATATTATTTAAGTTAACAGTTTGTTCTCTGAAATGTCGTTTGTCTTTGTACTTTTTTGTTCTACCTGCATTTAATATCTGTGAATACAACTGTTGTTACTAGTTAAATTGTGATACATTTTATCTCCAAGCTGCTCATATTGCCAACAAAGCATCCCTCTTGTGTTGTAGGAGTCAAGAGACAAGAAAATATGTCATCATTTATAATTATCTTGTTTGAACTCTTGCTGTGATTCAGATTTTCCAACGTTATAACACTCCGACGTCCAATTTCCTTTTAATACATCTTGAATAATGTTCTTCGTTGTCCATTTGTTTTGTTCAATTATTGTACCGAAGAAAACGAACGTATTGTGCTAGACTTAAATGATTATACAGGGCGATTAAAACGAAAAATTGTAATAAAAAATTTAGATAGGAGGTTATACCTTGGCGAGTATTATAGCCTTTAATGGAACAAGTGTCAAATAAGGGCTTTAATTTTATTGCATCTAATCACCCTGTACCTGAATCCTTCTTTTTTAATTGTTCAACTCACTTATTTCTTGGATGAAGCTCTTCATTAATAAATGGAAAAAAAAGTATCGAATGAAAAACCTTATAATTGAAGCAAATAAACCGGTATCTCTTTCAATGCGACGTTTGCCTCGATACCCTTCAGTAATACAATTTAGCAGTTCTCAACAACTCGGCAGGAATTCTACCAAGAAAATATCCATCGGGATTTAATTGAGTTTTTGCGATATATCCCGCCGGATACCTCATCAGTCATCAGTTGGTCTCTTCTCCACAACCGTTCGGAATCCACAATCAGTGCAGTGAATGCGGTGATCAACCGGCTTCCTGAAAAGATTCTGATGAACTCTGAATGTAAGAGATAGTGGTCTCAGCTTTCCCAGACTTTATTATTTTATTTGTTATAGCGGGAAAGTTACATGAAAATTGCTTTTGGAAACTTTCCGAATAATTTTGTTTGCTTCGTTCGAAATGAACTACATTTGTGTTTGCTTACACTCTTCAGCTCCGCTCTCTCTCTCTTTCTCCTTTGGGGTTTAAATTAAACCACCTATCTCCTGCAGACTTTCTCTTGGCAGAGGCGGAGAAATGTATTCAAGTTATATCCGCAACTCGCTTACGATTAAGGCGAATCAAATAATATTCAATATATTCGAATATTGGATATATAAGTTCAATGATAAAATTGATAGTTTAGATTTTTAAATGATTAATTAACCCATTTCACTGCAACCTTTCCAAGTTGGTCCTCTGAGTAGATTACTTTCTCCAATCAGATTCTTGACTGAGGGAGTAGAGCTTCTCGAGAGAACCCACATTTTGTCTTTCTTGTTTACTTCATTGTAGTGACGAAGTCAAAATGTCGGGTAGCTCTACTGCCTGAGCCAAGAATCTAGTACCTTTTCATCGCCTAGTATCGCACATTCGCATGGCAGTCGTACTAGCATAGGATGTGTTCTGCAGTTTCCTCCTCTAGGCTACAGAATCTGCACATGGCTTTGCCTGTCAACCCCATCAGATTGAGTGGTGATTGAGCTTACTTCATCCTCTTTTTCCTTGCATTCATACGCCTCGCTCCATGGTATGCTTGCTACCGTACTTTGCAACGGCCTTCGAAAAAAAAAAAAGAAATAGATGTCGAAGATAGGGTATATACCAATTGCATGGAGAGAGTCTAAGGTGGTGTTTATTCCTAAACCAGGAAAAGAAACGTACACCCAGGCTAAATCCTACCGACCAATCAGTCTGACATCATTCATGGTGAAAACTATGGAAAAAGTATAACATATGTATTTACAAGAAGGAGCGCTTAAGAGCATCCCTCTACATAGACTACAATGGGCTTATCAAGCAGGGAAATCAGGTGAAGCTGCCCTGCATAATTTGGTCTCAGGTCTCGAGAGGAGCCTGAATCATAAGGAAGTAGCCCTTGCAGCATTTCTAGACATCGAAGGTGCTTTTGACAACACATCGATGTCATCAATTAACAGATCCCTTAAAAACAGAGGGATTAACAGTACCACATGCAAATGGATAGGATCCATGCTTGAGCATAGGAGAATAACAGCACATATGCATGATAAAACATACACCGTTAGGACAACTAAAGGATGTCCTCAAGGTGGAGTACTTTCACCACTTTTGTGGAACCTAGTTGTGGATGACTTGATCTGTAGGTTGAATGATCAAGGCATATGGACGCAGGGTTTTGCGGACGACATAGTGATTGTCACCAATGGGAAATTCTCCCGGAGGTGGTTATGAATGTCCTACAGGAAGCACTGCGAATTGTGGAGGAATGGTGCCTTACAGAGGACCTTTCAGTTAATCCAAAAAAAAAAACTAGTTGCTTTCACGAATAGAAGAGTTCTCCCGCAGGGTAGAGTACTGTTGTTCGGAGAAGAACTAGAAAAATCCAAAGAAGTCAAATATCTGGGAGTGGCCCTTGATTCCAAACTGAATTGGAAGGCACACATGGAAAAAATTACTACCAGGGCGACTAGGCTTTTCTGGCAATGCAGAAGAGTTATGGGCAAAACCTGGGGAATACGACCTGAGGTGGTTCACTGGCTCTACACAACTGTGATAAGGCCAACGATCACCTATGGAACAATAGTCTGGTGGAGGAGGACAGAAGTGACCTCTGCAGTTAATATGTTAACTGCAATCCAAAGACAAGCTCTTCTTGGTATTACCGGGGCAATGAACAGCACGGGGACGGCATCAATGGAAGCCCTTATTGGACTTCCTCCTCTAGAACTTTTTATAAGGGCGGAGGCAATGATGGCAATTCTTAGGCTGAAATCGGGAGACTTATGGTCCCCGAACAATGTTCGAGAAGGATACACTGATACAACTGGGACATTACTAGACGAACCCATATTTCACATGAGTTTTTATAGCATGACACCAGAGAATATATTCACTGAGCGAGTGAATATCATCATCCCATCTAGGGAACAGGTGATGCACCCAGGTAATTCTGGAGAAATCATCTGGTTCACCAAAACAAACCATGGCACTGGGGCTGGTATAAAAGGACCTAGAAAGAGAATGTTCTTTAGCCTTGGTCGATATACGACTGTGTTTCAAGCAGAGACAATTGCCGCTATAGCCTGTATTGATGAAAACATCAGAAGAGGATATACCGGACAAAAAATTGAAATACTCACTGACAGCCAGGCTCTGCTTAAGGCTATCAGTAATCCAACAACTAAGTCTAGACTGGTGAAAAACTGCAAAGAATCCCTCAACAGGCTGGCAAGAGACAACAAAGTGTCTCTAATATGGGTGCCGGCACATGAGGGGATTGCAGGTAATGAAATGGCGGACCAGTTAGCTAAAGAAGGCTCTAAAGGAGACTTCATAGGTCCGGAACCGTTTTGTGGAATCACAAAAGATTGCATAAGAGGGGAAATCGCGAACTGGCTAGATAGGGAACACCAATTCAAATGGAGGGTGACACAAGGGCACCTTCATACCAAGAGTTTACTGAACAAGGTAGACAAGGAACTCTCAACCAGGCTACTGAAACTGGGTAAGAGACATTTGAAGACAGTTACCGACCTGGTGACTGGACACTGCACCTTGCGGAAACATCTGTACAATATGGGCAAAGTTAGTGAACCTATGTGCAGAAAATGTGAACTTGATGATGAAACACCTACCCACATACTCTGCTTCTGTGAGGACTTACAAGAACTTAGACGAAAGCACTTTGGAGAGGAATTTATACAACCATCACAACTACTGAAAATCCCTCTAGTCAAACTAGTGGCCTTTATAGAAGACACGAAGCTTCTGGAATGGAAGTAGATAACATGGGAAATGGTACAAAGATTCAGTTCAAGTGCCTGGGCTGATGAGCACAACCCAAATATATGAATGAATGAATGAAGATATCGAAGATAACGCCTTACAAAGTTTTTGAGAAATATTTTTCAAAGAACAGAGACCGCTCACTAAGAAGCAACAACTACTTCTCGGGCTATATGCCCTCACAGACATTGAATTACACTTCTAAGTTAAATGGGGTTGGTATATCTGCAAGATATAACTAACCATTCTGGTTTGTAATTTGAAGAGACATCACTTGTAGATTGGTTTCGGCGTATTTGCACCTCATCAGTACAAGGTAGATGTCATCCGTCCAGAAGCTCTGAGAGCATAATCCTCGACTGGAGACAACGCTGATCCCACATCAATACATTAACCCCAGTAAAGGAAATGCTAAGAATGCGATAACAGCGACATCCCCACATATAACCATAAACCAAAATTCTATATTGACAAAAAACCATCTCGGTTTTGTAGTTGTTTACTTAATTACAGTTTCCTGTAAAAATTCACTGAAATATGACAATATTTTTTAAAAACTTTGTAAAGCGTTATAATAGTGTTAAACTATTATCTCCGAGATCTACTGATAACACGCTTTAGTAAAATATGACAATTTTTACAGGAAACTGTAATTAAGTAAAAAATACAAATTATTAAATTTGATTAATATGCTTAAACCTATGTCTTTTGAAACGAGTACCTTTTTGTAAAAGAAAGACGGTATAATACATATAAAACATGAGGAACGACACAGCTTACCTATGTGTTTAGAAAAGTACCTACTTGTAAATGAAATGCTGGATTTGATAATATTTAGAAAATATGAGGAATGACATAGCTCACCTATGTCTTTTGAAATAAGTACCTATAAGAAATCCTATAGTTAATTGGGTTATGATAAGTTAAACACCTGATATGGTCAATGACAGTTCCATTGACGTAGAGTAAATTGAACATAGTTTTTTAGAATAATAATCAATAATTTTTAAAATATTCATCAAATGTTATTAGTATAAAATAAAATTTAATTCATTTTTAACCAAGAATAAGAATTTTCATTAGGTACTTACGTAATAAATTCAACAAATTCTAGATACATTCCTGTACAAGCTAATATTAAACACATCATTAGTCACACAATTATTTATAATGAATTAATTATAATAATTTTAATGGATATTGGTTACATTGAGAAGCAACATTTTATGATTGTTTTAAAAGTTAATTAGGCTGAAACATGCCCGTTTTAGATTTTAATAAAAATTATTGTTATTATCTGATAAAAACGAAAAGACTATACGGCTTTTAACCATTTTTCGATCTGTTTACATTCTATAAATCTGTACATTTTCAAAATCCCCAAGGTTCTTAGATAAAGGTGAGTAACATTCCACATTTATTTAGGGATTGTCGCATACAATCAGGTTTTTTCGTGGCCATTGATTAACCTTGCTTGAATAAACCCCATAAAAAAATTCACGTGTTCTACTATAATAATGAGAAATAATGGATATTGTATAAATAGGATTTACTAGCCAACACTATTAACGATGTTACTGTTGAAAATATAAAGTTAAAATGTTAGATGGATTATGGATCTTATACGTACCAAATTGTTCATATTTATAACTCTGGTTCTGAAAAGTTGAGAGGTATTAGAACCAATAGCTTTAAAGTAAAATTTAAAGACATGCTCCAGGGACAACAGAATTAAAGTAGAACATAATATACAGAGTGGTCCGTAAGTAATGGTTGAAGATTTTGGATATACAAACCATGAAGACTATATAAGGAGATCTGACCCCGTCTATTCCAATTTTTGGTCATAGTAGAGGGCGCCAGTTTAAATCCAATACCCAAAACATCTGACTGGAGAACAATAACAGCCAATCATAAGCCTTGCATACACTTTCAGTTCATGTTGTTTTATCGCTTGCTAGCTCATTTGACAGAATGTGAGGTAAGTGAGGTTAGGAAACAGAAATGATATGATAGAAAACCACAAAAGTGAATTACAGTTACGCCAAACATTCATACTGCAACAAGGACTCTTACAGTGCTCCCCACTTTCCCATTTTCTCTACAATCTATCTGTATTGTTACAATTATGACTTAGCACCAGAACATTTCAATTAAATACTGTCATTTATAAAAAGTAAGGTTACTGTTTTGAGATGCTGGCAAGGTCATACCCATTGGAGGTGATGGCAATAGCCAAGAATAAACGCTGGAAGGGTGCGACCAGACAGGAAGTACAGAAATGGATGGAGGAGGAAATGGAGAAAAGGTGGGAGAAGTATGAGGGCGCGCTAAAAGGACCGATTGGGAGTAGGAGAGATTGCATGGACCGGAAATTCGGGAAGGTAAACTACTTCTTGACATTGGTGCTTACAGGACATGGGTTCCTCCTCAAGATTGGGAAAAGAGAGACTGGAGAGTGCGAGAGGTGTGATGTGAGGCATGTGCTTAGAAGCTGGAGAATCGAGGAATTGCTAAAGAAGTTGGAGAGGAAACTAGGTGAGGTGGTGTATTGGGAGAATGTTGAGGGGGGAGGAGGAATGGATGGAGGTGAGTGGCGTAGTGGAGAGCATGAATAGGGGGGGAGAAGGACTCGATATGGCATGAGAGGTAGGAGTGATAGATAGGGAGAAAGCAACGGGATGAGCGGAGAGTGTGCAAGGGACCGCCGCCAGTCTCGAAATATGCTAGGGAAGTGATTCCGAGGCGTGGGTAACGGCGAGTTTGAGGTGGGTTTGGTTGGTAGGCATCCCCTTGGGGATGATTCCAACACTGTTCGGGTCCTGGATAGGAACCATTCGAACATGAGTTTCCAATCTCGACCCGAAAAAAAAATGCTTTTGCACCTACTCTGTACTTCTAGATAATTATTATAAAAATTCGTGTATAATTCTATTCTACATCAGATTTCTGTTGTATCATAAATTAGAAAAGGTTGGTAGCTTTATTCGTTTTTTATTTTTTTAAAATTCTGTCTACAGGTTTTTTTTTTCTTGATATTCCTTGTTTCATGTTAGTTACAGCACCATTTGATTTTACCCCAGCAAATTCTAAATAAAAGGAGATAACATTTTTAGGTCTAGAAAATATTTCCCTTATTTTACTTTTTTCCTTCGTTCTCGATGGTGGTAATTGTTTTTCGAGAAAATTGATCGAAAATTTGCGCATCAATAAACTAAGGCGAGAAAATATGTAGCGATTTTCTAATTTAATACTTATTTTCTGAAACAATTGCTTGGAAATTGTTTTTTAATCTTTTTTTGCTCTGCGTTAGGAACATGTTGTTTGAAATGGCCAACCATAAATTATTTCTCAGATAATTTTGTTTTTTACTGAGCCGCGGTTTATATTGAGAAAAGAATTCGATTGGTTGTATACAGGGTAGAAAAAACGCATAACTATCTAAAGTGGCGTCCGAATTAGCAATATTTTTTGTATATTTGTATATTATATTTGTATTTGGTACATTATATTTTGAATTTGTTCGATTATATTACTTAAACTAAAAATATTATATGTAATAGTTAAATTGTTAAATGAGCTACTGTCCCTATAATTAGGTTGTAGGACCTGTTAAAATAAATAAATATTTTCACTGCAATATTAGCAATATAACACAGTTATCATAACAACATTTTAAATGCAGCATTTGGTTCGGCAACATACACTGTCAAAAAAATCCGACCACTTAGCGGATTCTTATGATTTTTTTTTAAGAACTATAGGTCAAAGGAAAAAAAGGAAAATTTTGGAATTTCTTGTAAGCCTCATCACTTGATAAACCAAACTTCCATAACCCTCAAAATAGTAACTTTTTGGCAATGGCGCGTAAATTTAATTTATTAATATGTACATTGGTACACTTTTACTCTTCACTTTCGGGTAATCCTGCTTACAAAATGCTACAGATACGATTCTTCCGAATTTTTTCCATATTTTAAAACTATCTGATAGAATGGATTTCAAATTTCAGCTTGAAATTCCTCTTATTATGGAGTCTACGATTTTTTGAGTCATTTTTAACTTTTTTATATATGGAAATACATCAGTTCGACCCAGTAGATTCTAGAAATGACCATTAAGGTTTTCTAAATTCTTTAATAAAAATTATTATTTTTCCGGAAAATTTCACTCTTTACTTTTGGATACTCCTGTATACAAAATATCATAGCATAGCATATCTTCGCATATTGCTCCATTATCTGAGAGTATGGATTTCAATTTTCAGGTCAAAATTCGCATTATTATGGAGTGTATGGTTTTTTGACTTAAAGCGTGTAACTTATTTTTTGAATTTTTCTTTCCCCTTATTTTTATATATGGAAATCCACTAATTCGACCCTGTAGATTACAGAAACTTCTGAAAATCTAAGGTTGAGAAGTTCAATTTTTCGAAAATTTTTACTCTTCACTTTCGGGTAACCCTGTATGCAAAATATCATAGATACGATTCTCCTGATTTTTTTCCATACTGGAAATTCCTATTGTTAGGGACTCTACGGCTTTTTGACTTGATTTATAATCAGTATAACAAAAATAAGAAAGATCATATTTATTAATAAAATTGTGGAATATATTTTTTTTATTGAAGAGTAGCATGGGAATGGAAATTGCAAATTAATTCTACATTAAAAAAATTCTGAATATTCGTCTTCATATCTTGATAATACATTTTTACACAAAGTATCATTTAGATTCAATTTTTTATCAAATTACAATAAGGCACACAAATTTCTTAAAGCTTAAATTTTCAATAAAACATCAATTCATCTTAATACTCTAATATCTCCATCAGCGCTCTTCCAACTGCAATTTTAATTATCTTAAGAGTAATTAACTCCAATCTTTCATCATAGATCTACCGTGATTTAACGATATCAAAGACATTCTAATTATTCCTCCTTTTCTTATAATGATTACTTTTCACTTCATGTTTAGGCCACCCTTATACAGCGACTCGTATTACTTACTTCCACTTAACGATTCAATTAATAACAATTAATTCTGCTCAATAGAACTTCACGTTTTATGTCAGAAGCTTTAAAAGGATAACACTTTTTATTTTCGTTTTATATTTTGTCGTAAAATAAAAATAGTAAGCCCTCGGATAAATTCATTTGAAATAACGATAAAATCGGGAGATTTTTAACTACGATACAACAAGCAGCTTGTTCATTACCAGAGTGTTTCTCTGACGTTAGTTTTGAAATCCTTGACAATTACTTCTCATTGATGTGAGAAAAGCTTAGAAAATCGAAGAAGAAAACGAAATGTCTTCGTTTGAAGTTACCATCAAAGAGAAATATTTCTTATAGCTTGAGAAATATTGATTAAATTATCATTTAGAAGATTATCTGTCGAAAACATTTTTGTTTAACTGTATTTTCTTTGAAAATTCAAAAACTATTAATGTCCTTGATTTTGCCAATATTATACAAGGTGATTCCTTGGGGAATGTGCATAATGTGAAGGTAGATGAAGAACACCGAGGTGATTTTAAATAACCTATATTTTATAAGTCTATCGTTTTCTTCAACCAAGATACAGGGTGTCCATTTTGAAATAGATTCCGACAATTTCATTTCATTCAATAATTTCTGGGTAGAATTGTTAATAATAATGTTATGTGAGCCTATGTTTTATATCTTTCATATATGGAAATCTAGATTTTTTTTTATTTTCGTTCCTCTCAATTTCATGAACCCTTGTATATGAAATATTATAGTTACGATGATGCTGATTTTTTCCTATATTCACTTCATATTTGAGAGTATGTGTCTAAAATTTTATCCTAAAATTCCTATTATTATGGTCTCCATGATTTTTTAACTTAATGCGTGTGTTTTTGACTGTAGCATAACCCCAATTTAATATTTTCACAAACTGAGCTAAGTATTGTCATATAATTTTATATACGAAAGTCTACTAATTGGAACCCGTAGATTAGGAAAATGTCCATAAAAAGTTTCTAAAGTCTATAGTTGAGGATTTATTTTTTTTTTAGAATTTCCGTACCTCTTACTTTTGCATACCCTCGTATACAAAATATGATAGTTACGATGTTGCTGATTTTTTCATATTTTCCATTATTCGAGAGTGTTTATCTAGAATTTCAGATCAAAATTTCCATTATTATGGGCTCTATGATTTTTTGACTCAGGGTGTGTACTTTTGACTACGACATAACTTCAATTTGAAATTTTCAAAATCTGAAGTAAGTATTATCAGACACTTCTATATATAAAAATTCACTAATTGGACCCCGTAGATTACGAAAATGTCCAGAAAAAGTTTCTAAAGTATATAGTTGAGGATTTAATTTTTTTCGAATTTTCGTACCTCCTGTTTTTGCATACCCTCGTATACAAAATATAATAGTTACGATGCTGCTGATTTTTTCATATTTTCCATTATTTGAGAGTGTTTATCTAGAATTTCAGTTCATAATTTCCATTATTATGAGCTCTATGATTTTTTGACTCGGTGCGTGTACTTTTGACTGACATAATTTCAATTTGAAAATTTCAAAATTTGAATTAAGTATTCTCAGACACTTTTGTATATGGAAATCCCCTAATTGGACCCATTAGATTACGAAAATGTCCAGAAAAAGTTTCTAATGTCTATAGTTGAAAATTTAATTTTTTTCAAATTTCCGTACCTCTTACTTTTGCATACCCTCGTATACAAAATATGGTAGTAACGATGCTGCTGATTTTTTTTCCATATTTGTACATTATTTTAGAGTGCGGATCAAAAATTTCAGCTAAAAATTTTTATTATTATAAGCACTATGATTTTTTTACTCGGGGCGTGTACTTTTGACTATAACATAACTTCAATCTGAAAATTTTAAAATCTGAATTAAGTATTCTCAGACACTTTTCTATATGAAAATCCACCGATTGGACCCAGTAGATTACGAAAATGTCCAGCAAAAGTTTCTAATGTCTATAGCTGAAAATTTAATTTTTTTGGAATTTCCGTACCTATTATTTTGCATACCCTCGTATACAAAGTATGATAGTTACGATGTTGCTGATTTTTCAGAAATTTTTCCATTATTTGAGAGCGTGTATCTAAAATTTCAGCTCAAAATTTCCATTTTTATGAGCTCTATGTAATAGGCAATTATTTAATTTGCCTTTGCCTATTTCAAGGAATAGGCACAAACTACAGTTTTAAAAATACGAGTATAACCTTATGTGTTGTTTTAAACATTTTATTAGAAAAATAAAAAATATGTACCTATTCTTTCTACATATAAATTTTCTCAGGTAAATACATTTTATAATAAAAAAAAATAATTATTATTACAACTTCTTCCAGCATGACAAGCTGAATTACATAAGTAATTTGTTTTTAAACATTTGCATCTGTTCGAATTGCACATTTTTAAAAAAATGTTTAGAAGTTCCTTGGCTACTTTTTCAGCACGTTTACATTTAAGTGGTCTTAAAATACTATATTTTGTTAAGTGCTCTTTATATTGCCTGAACTGCTCCGCTATATATGAAATAAGGCACAAATTATAAACTGACTGGGCATTATATAAAAAAGTTAGTCAGTTTATTTTGTTCATTGTTTTTAACCGCTAGGAGATTTTATAGTTGAAGAAAAAAAAAAAGTGTTGAAAAAATGGCTTCTTCAATGATTTTCCTTGCCCTTCTCGATAAATTAATCAATGATCTGTTTTAACCAAGACAGAAATTCTAAATAGTGGGGGACATCGAAATAATTATTTTATTTGCCATATAGTCTAGTTCACATGTACGATTTTCCTCAAAATTTTTGTATATATGTCATTCGATTCGGATTGTTATGTAGATAGTTTAAGGAAAGGTTCCGAAAGGGAGCCGAAAAAAATTGCAAAAGTTATAAACAATATAGTAAAAAAAAGTGGGGGTTTAGTTTTTTTTTGAATATCTCGAAAACTATTGAAGATTTTCGAAATTAAAAAAAAGATCTAAAAAGATCATTGAATTTACTAAAAAAAAGTTTTGACTCCCGGAACTGTATCTCCAATATTTATAATTTTTACAGAGCCCTGAAAATAGAGCCAAAACCGGGTAGTCTAACTTTCACGCGCGGTCCGTCACTCGGACACAGTAACTTAAAAAACTATTTAAACATATTAAATATGAATATTAAGGAATAATAAAATTCAAGTACTATTGGGATACATAAATAAACAATAATCCGCGGCTAAAAAATTTTTATCCCAATTTTTCCATTATTTATCCATTTGTTAATTAACAATTTTTTCTACATTAAATGTTAACAGAAAAACCGCGATAATTATTAAACTAAAACCTTAAGATTTTTTTTACTTTGTGGAGTTATTCTTAATAGGCTAATAAATAGATCACCGTTGAGAAAATTCAAAAATTTTGATTTTCCACTTTTTTATTAACTATTGAAAATACGTAAAAATTAAAAATTACAAAAAAGTAATTAATGATTTTTTTTATATCTTAAATGTTTCGATTTTTAAATGTTAAAAGATACATAAAAATATTTTTTTTTTATTTTTTATCACCATTGTTTAAAAAATTGATATGAACAAATGCATTGTTTATGAGCTAATCAAAAATTTTTTTGCGTAATCTATTGGTTGATACAATTTATGATTTTTAGAGATAAAAAGATTTCTTAAAAAAATTTATTTGTTGCTAAAAAATGCTTTTGTTAATTAACAATCTATTTTTGCGACTAAATATTAAAATTTAGAAACCTTTTTTTTTCTAAAAATCATAATTCTTCCGTATATTCTTTTTTAAATACTTAATTTTGTTATGAAAACAGCCATGTGCTGTTTTTTACGAAAATTTTCTTAAATATTTTTGTGCCTTGAAAATTTTTTTTCATCATTTCTTTTGATTTTATAATTGAAATAACTTTGGAAATATGGCAGATACGGCAACAATACTTCAAGTATTTTTTATTAACCATCAATTAAGTAACAATTTAAGCTTTTAATTGGAGCTCTAGCTCTATTTTTCATTTAATTATTGACTATTATTTATAAGAAAAACATTTTTTTCATACTTTTCTATTCTAAAACCTTATTGTATATCATTAAATTATGAGGTTTCCATGACTTGCATTTTTAGTAGTTTAGCTATCATTAAAAATCAATTAAAGCCATATTTACGTAAAAAACAGCACATGGCTGTTTTCATAACAAAATTAGTTCAATTTAAAAAAAATATACGGAAAAAATAATTTGTTTATAACAAATTGTTTATTAAATAAACAAATAAAAAATTGATCAAGAATTTTTTTATATAATCCGAAAGAACAATAGAATTTATGATTTTAAGAGAAAAAATGTTTTCTTAATTTTAATATTTAGTCGCAAAAATAGATTGTTAATTAACAAAAGCATTTTTTAGCAACAAATAAATTTTTTTAAGAAACCGTTTTTTCTCTAAAAATCATAAATTGTATCAACCAATAGATTACGCAAAAAAAATTTATTCATTAGCTCATAAACAATGCATTTGTTTATAACAATTTTTTAAACAATGGTGATGAAAAATAAAGAAAAATATTTTTATATATCTTTTAACATTTAAAAATCGAAACATTCAAGATATGAAAAAAAAATGTATTAATTTCCTTTTTGTAATTTTTAATTTTTACGTATTTTCAATAGTTAATGAAAAAGTGGAAAATCAAAATTTTTGAATTTTTCCAACGGTGATCTATTTATCAGCCTATTAAGAGTAACTCCACAAAGTAAAAAAAATCTTAAGGTTTTAGTTTATTATATCGCGGTTTTTCCGTTAACATTTAATGTAGAAAAAATTGTTAATTAACAAATGGATAAATAATTGAAAAATTGGGATAAAAATTTTTTAACCGCGGATTATTGTTTATTTATGTATCCTAATAGTACTTGAAATTTATTATTCCTTAATTTTCATATTTAATATGTTTAAATAATTTTTTAAGTTACTGTGTCCGAGTGACGGACCGCGCGTGAAAGTCAGACTACCCGGTTTTGGCTCTATTTTCAGGTCTCTGTAAAAATTATAAATATTGGAGATATAGTTCCGGGAGTCGAAACTTTTATTTAGTAAATTTAATGATCTTTTTAGATCTTTTTTTTAATTTCGAAAATCTTCAATAGTTTTCGAGATATTCAAAAAAAAACTAAACCCCCACTTTTTTTACTATATTGTTTATAACTTTTGCAATTTTCTTCGGCTCCTTTCGGAACCTTTCCTTAAACTATCTACATAACAATCCGAATCATGTGAACTAGACTAATAGATTAATAATATTTGGGTATAGTACAAAATTCTATTACGGTTCCTGTTTGTAGATGTAAATATTGAATTGTTTGACAAACTGCCTAAAAATAAGTACGAAGTATAATACGGCCGACGCTGTTTATATAATGACTGGTCGATTTATGAAATAAATATTTTTTATATAAACGGTCTGATATGGGAAGTCTGTATATAAACGGTCTGCGCGGTATATTTTTTTCGTATTCCTCACTCCACACTTGGCAAGATTTACCAGTTTCATTCATTTTTATATTTTAACTTCACAACAAATTATAAAAGTAAATATTTTATGGTTTTTATAGAGGTTTATAGAATACTGTGTACTTTGCCGAAAAAATAACATAAACATAACCTATAATTTTTTAATCACAATGGTTGCTTATTTCAAGTAATCGGCAAATGTTTGTATGCCCAGTTCATGTATTGGGAACCTATTTTGCCTTTTACGTGAAATGCTGCTGCTTATTTCGCGAATTCGGCAAAAAACTGCCCAATGCACGAAATCGGCAATTACGCAAATTCGGCGTAACACATGTTTGATTTGTCCACAGTCTTGTAGATTAACATGTAAATATATATGATAATTTCCTTATGTGGCAGTTTAAATTATTATGTCTGATGTTTAAAAAAAATATTACAAAAATTCTTCACACCAGCTTACTGTAATAGACAACAAAATGTATTGTATTTAATTAGCCTAACAGGACCTGGATTTTCCCCAGTAAATCCAGTTAAAGTTTTAGAGTAAGGGTCGGATTAGGTGAATGGGATAAAAGTCTTTACTAAAAAATGGTCCCAAGGGGACTTTTATTCTCGACCACCTCTGAAAGGCACTATTTTCCTTAATGTTTTCGTCTGACCCAAATGATTTCAATTTCGCTTCAGGTTTGAAAAAAGTAAAATCAATTGTGCGACAAAAAGGCCAATTTATCTCACTTCACAGACCTTGAGGCACCGAACTTTCGAGGTAAAAAATTAGAGAAAAATATGTTGTAAGGCGATAATATCGTTTTCTTTTCATGTAATTTATTTCCTAGAATGTAACAAGGATCAAGTTGCTTTTGACAAGACCGGAGAAAAAAGTAGACAAGGAATTTATTCACTAATGGAGTGGCTGAAAACGGATCAGTTTAATAACTACGTGAACAGTTTGACATGATAGATAGATAGTTATTTGGATGGAGAGGTTAAATCAGAACAAACCAACATCCAACATAAAAAGATGGATTTACATTAAAAAGTTTAAAATATATTACACATATAGCTTCTCTTTTCCATTAAGCTTCTCAAGCTGCTATCGTGTATCTTTGCCACACATAATATTTTTCTAATGTCTTTCTAGTAAATTGCTTATTACGTACTATTTGGATGCTAAGTAAATACAGCGTGGGCCACAAAAAATATTCCACCCCTATATTTGGCAGTATTCCTTAGATTTTAAGGAAATTAGGAAACACGTCAGGGGACACCTTTTTACGATACAGGCATCTGTCATTTGTCAACTCCCTCCCTTCCACTTCACCAACCCCTTATTTTTAAATAGGGAATATACCATGTGCGGCACATCATTAGAAAGGCAAAGGTAAAGTAAATGTAAAAGTAAATGTGACAGAAAAAATGACACATTAGCAAACCATAGGCATTGCGTTTCATTTTTAAGACTTTTTTTTGCAAAGATGGTATAAATATCGAAAAAAATCGTGGACTATCATTATGTCTGAATACTCCATCTAAATACCTTTCTAATGATGTGCCGCACATGGTATATTCCCTATTTAAAACTAAGGGGTTGGTGAAGTAGAAGGGAGGGGATTGACAAATGACAGATGCCTGTATCGTGAAAATGTGTCCTCCTTAGAACAAAAATCGACGTCTTTCCTAATTTCCCGAAAATTCAAGGAAAACTGCCAAATATCGGGGTGGACTGGAATTTGCCCTTGGAAACAACATGAAAATAGTCAGTACGTCTTTTGATCACAAAGATATGTACAAAGAGACCTAGATAGCACCAAATGGTAAAAGAAGGAATCTAATTGATCATTTCTTGATAGAAAGGAAGCATTCAAAAGATGTAACAAATTTTAGAAGCTACAGAGGAGCAGATGCAGATAGTGACCATATTCTGGTAATAGCAAAGATGCGACAAATAGTGCCCAACATAAATAAAGAAAACAATAAGATTGCAAAATATGATCTGGACAAGTTGAAAAAGCAGAGATAATTGTACGACTGGAAACAACAGAAATATCAAACAGGAAACCTCAACTTAATGACATACAGGAAGAGTGGCGAAATATTGATACAGCACTAAAGGAAGTAACAGGAACGGTAATAGGAAAAGTTGAAGGCAAATGTAGGAACAACTGGTTTGATGCAGAGTGTAGAGAAGTACTAAAAATGATAAGTACTCCAACCGAAGAGAGCAAACTGGAATATGAAAGAGTGAGGAGAAAAACGAAGCAAATATGTAGAAAGAAGAAGCGGGAACGGAAGGATGAAGAATTAAGCAAAATTGAAGAAACATACAAAAATAAAGTAATCAGGAAGCTAACATAAGGAACACAGTGTTAATAAAATATTGTACCTTAAGAATGAAGATGAAGAAATGGTTGGAGATAAAAAAGGAAAATTAGACCTGTTTGCAAAGTATTTTGAAGGATTACTGAACAACGATAAAAAGGACAATAATATGAGGTGTGACCTCGAGGAAGAAGAGGGTGATATGATCGTTAAAATACCAACTGAACAAGAGATACAGGATAGCATAGACCAACTAAAAAATAATAAAAGTACCGGAGAAAATGGCATACTAGCAGAAATATTAAAGAACTGTGGAATAATAGGAAGATGCAGAATAGCAGAGTTAATTTTAAAAATATGGAAGGAAGAAAATGTACCGAAGGATTGGAATTGTGCCCAATTTATAAAAAAGGAGATGAACAACAATGCAATAACTATTATAGAGGAATCGCCCTTCTTGACGTTACATATAAAATACTGGCAAATATACTTATAAATCGTTTAAAAATTTATCAGCAGACAACAGTCGGTGAATACCAAGGAGGTTCCAAGTCAGGAAGATCCACAATAGACCAAATATTTATGATGAGACAGCTACAGCATAATAGTAATAAACAAAACTTAAGCTTGCATATGTTGTTTTTAGACTATAAACAAGCCTATGATTCAATTGTAAGAATGAAGTTATACGAAGCTATGAAGAAACTAGGTATACCCAAAAAGCTCTGCAGGCTGGTGAGAATGACTCTACAAAACACATGTAACAAAACCTTATTGGAAGGAGAAACATCAAAGCAATTTGAAGTAGAAAAAGGTCTAAGACAAGGTGATCCATTGTCCAAGACATTATTCAATATAGTATTGGAAATCATCTGAAGAGAAAGCTCGATAAGGACAAACGGACTAATTTACAACAATAAACATCAATGTCTGGCATAGGCTGATGATCTAGTTCTAATGACGAGAACGCAAAACGAACTAGAAAAAAGCAAAGGAATATGGCCTGGTAATGAATGAAAAGAAAACTAAGTACATGGTTATGGGAGATAAAAATACGGACTTAAATATAAAATGCGATGGTTGCACATTTGGGAAAGTGGAACAACTAGAATACTTAGGAGTAGTCTTAACAGCAGAAGGAAGTGAAGAAAAAGAAATAGAGAAAAGAATATTCAAAGGTAGTAAGGCAGCGGGAATATTTTCAAACATATTAAAAGCAAAAAATGAATTCAGAGGGGCTAAGATTAGAATATATCAAACAATATTAAGACCATCAGTAACATATGCCTATGTAACATGGGTTATGAATAAAAAGGAAGAGGACAGACTAGAAATATGGGAGAGGAAAATGCTGAGAAAAATATTTGGACGAGAACGAATGGCGAAGAAGAACTAATAAGAGCATAGAGGGCCAGATGGTTGGGCCATATTAGCGGAATGACAGAAGACAGTTGGGTTAAGAGAGTTCTAATGGGTGAAAAAGGTAGTAAAAGGAGAAGGGGCAGACCTAGAACAAAATGGCTGGATGCAGTAAAAGAGGATCTGAAAAAGTAGGAGTACAGAACTGGCAAAGCGAAACATTAAATAGAAGAAAATAGAGAGAAAAAGTTAAAAAAAAATTGAAGCCAAGGGCCACTAAGGGCCTGTAGAGCTGATATACAGATTGCGTAAAATCTTATCTCGACATACGACCCACACAAGCACGACAAGGACAATACGAACAACACCACTTGAAAGAGAGAGAAGAATTGTTCGTACACGCCCATCCCTCGCCCATCTAGATGGGCGTGTGCGAACAATTCCTCTCTCTCCCTCAAGCAGCGTTGCTCATACTATCCCCGTCGCACCTGTGCAAATCGTATGTCGAGATAAGATTTTTCGCAATCTGTATACAGATACATTCAAATAAAAACGGAACATAGGGGTTTAGTGTATTCGCCGATCTAAATATTCCACCAGCAAAACATTTCTATAAGTTCACTTCAATGAATATCAAGTATTGATCTGGACAGCTGGATTCAGAATCATTGTAGAAAAGCCCGCCCCTTCATCTACCAAAATTTGTTAGTTATGTGCGAGGTGTGTCCGAAGTGCGACCTGCGATTTAGTATTGAATAATTATTTGATGGGGTTAGTAAACATTTTTTGGCCATAACGGCAAAATAAAAATAAATTCGTAAATAAAACAAAATAGGATTCTTTAAATTGAAACAAAATTATGGGCTTGAACATACACCGATCGACTGACTGTCTGACGCTAATTAAGGACCGCCCACAGTTGAGAATAGGGAGTGGTGGGAATTGTACGATATGTTATAGGTGTCCAAATATATGATTGTAATAATCGTGTTTTTAATCTGTTGAAGCTGGATGTTGGTCGACTAGTTCAAAAGCAGTTCTGATACAATGCTTAAAATCCCATTGTTCCGTTTTTGTTTGAATGTATCTGTACATATATATACAATAAGTAACATTTACTAGTCGAGAACGATTTTGCGCCCGAGCGATAGCGAGGGATTGCAATAAAGTTCGAGACTAGTAATAGTGTATTACGTACCTAGGCCAGTACAGTAAGTAATGTCTCAGATGACATGCAATTGTCTGTAACTTCTGACGAATATAATATTATGTCGAGAGGCATAGTGAGTTTGCTCTATCCAGAAATAACATTGCCATTCGATATGAGATATAGTCACAGAATAAGATCAATTGTTCAATTTAATAACATAAGACACAGATTTTATTCAGAATAGGGATGACACCAGTGCCATCGCTTGAGTAACTACAAGAAATTTATGAATATCGAAAATATACAATTCAGGTCCATCAGAAAAGTATACCTTCCTCATTAAATTTTTTGGTGCTTGCTGAAAGTATCTAAAAATAATAGTCATTTAAGGAAATCTTTTTTATTGAATACATCAAATTTCACACATATTCTATATCCCGTATATAATATTGAGCTGAATAACTAATATTAGTCTTCAGCTCTAGTTTCCTCTAATATGTCTCCCAGCATCCTCTTGCTAATAGATCTTACTGTTTTTTCATCTTCCTCATCGTCGGATGAGGGTTTCACATCGCCAATGGATATTTTCGAATAATCATCTTCTTCTACCTCGGAAATGAAATCATCATCGTCGTCAGAACACTCTGCTCTTTGTAAAAACATTTTTACCTGGAATAAATATTGTTTTTTATTTGTTTGTAATTATGAATATACACTATACAACTTCAACAAACTAAATAATTAATATATCACAAAGAACGTACATAAGATAGTATATTTATTATTATAAAATTTGAGTTAAAAATGGGTGAGATCTTTTTGAATAATTGTTTGGTATTCACCAAGAAAATGAGATATTAAAATTATTTTAGCCTTGTATGAAGTATATAGTTACCTACCATACGCATATTTTTCAGAGATGATAAACTGGAGGATCTTGTAGGATTATTTGAAAAAGTAGTGAAGATATCTTCTGGTACAGAAGGCAAGATCCCGATAGAATTCAAATCGATAAGCGATTCTCGACATAAATCTTCAGGATATGTTTCGTTTATATATGATTCAATATTTTTATTGGACCAGCTAGGAGTAGGGCTGCTGTCAAATCTATTTTCGATCATTGGTATTTTGTCAGTCATCTAAAAATGTATTTCATCTCATTTATTCTATGTACTTATAATATCAAACTAAAAAAATTATAAGTACAATTGAAAATAGTAAGGTTTGGAGTAAAAAATATAGGGGAAGGTTGTCAATGCTGGACCGAAAATAGGATTTAGTGACTTTGTAACCAAAATGTTTGTATCAACTTCACTAAATTTTTCCTGTTGTTAGAACAAATATATATTAAAACGTAGTTCAAATGTAAATTATCTTTTAAGAATATCGTGCAATCAGTCCAATATAGGCAACTAGTTTCTTTAATTGGACCTTAATAAATTATGGTTTAACACAGAAAAATAACTTTATTTAGAACTATAAAACATGAAGATACACTAAGAAAATTAAAATAAATATATCGATAAGAAAATATCTTTTTTCCGAAAGGTATGAAACTTCCTAATAGTATTAACATTTTTTCTATGAAATCACGTCAGTTTTTAAATTTGGAAAAAAATGTCTACCCCTGGTTACCTTAGGAGTATCCAAATTTTCAACAATCTGGTTATTTAATACCTTAGAAATATCTGTTACACATGGGAAAGCAGGTATTATATTTGTAATTTTTTCGCAGAAAACTAACTTCCACTGTTTTATTCTGCGCTATAACCTGCCCGATAAGATATTTTTGAATTTTTGTATTAAGTCTCACTAGTAAAAGATCATGAATCTTAATTTTACTAACTCTGGCAGGATCCAGGGTAAGCAATATCTTCTTCATCATCGTCACTGGCCGAAAATATTTCGGTTCCTACTGACGTGTCAGAATCATGGAGGGAATAAGTGTCGGAAGTTTCCTCCACTGACTCAATAACATCAGCGTTCTTTTTACTGTTTTTGCCTCCTTCATTTAATGCGGTTGAATTTATCTTTTGCGTTTTCTTCGCCTCTTAGCTTTTGTTGTTCTACATTTTCTTTATACGGACTGCTGGTAATAATCTTCGCATCTTTTTGTTTTCTTTTCTTTGAAGGGCCAGCTCTTGCCTGGGTAAAGGAAAACTTGATGTGAGGATTCGGAAAAACTTTTATGTAATGAAAGCAGCAAAATACTGGTCTCAAAATACATGTCGATTAACGGACCAAATACCAGAAGTTTTGAAACCATTTTCAGCTGTGCCAATCGTCGGTGCTCTACCTAGGCTTGTGCAAGTAAAGCGACAACATCATAGGGAGTAATTGCTTTTCCCACATTTTCTCGTTAGTGAGTTTCTTGTGCTTGGACATAGTAAATTCCGAGAGATCGAAAAAAGGCAACATCTAATAGCTGCATGCGAAGAGTTGTGTGACTCGCCAATTGTAGCATTATCTCGTGCAAACAAAAATGCTTCTAAATTTTGATTATGAGTAGAATGTCCATCTTAGAGTGATAACACCGGTTCTTCTTTTGAACAAACAATACTGTTTTTGAAGTGATAGAGCCACGTAACAAACAATTCACTAGTTATGTAAACTGAGTCGGAAATTGTGACTCTACTTCCTACTGGAGCTCCTTTTTCTAATTCTGGTGCAAATCTCTTTCTTTTAAAGATAAACATAGGAGGGATATAGGATCCTGCAGCGTTAACGCAGCACACAACAGTGGTTTTCACTCCTCTCTCACCACTACTTACCGCACCTATTTGATGTTTTCCTTTGAGACCAATAATTTTTTTAGGCTTCTTTTGCACAGTTGTGCATCGACGTTTTAAATCCTTGTTCCAATCAAATTATATTTGTCTACGAGCCCTTCTAGAAGCGTGAAAAGAGCCTCAACCCTTTCTTTACTAAATCCTCTCATTCTGTGAGATGTGTGATGTGGCTTCTGGCTCACGAAGAGATAGTCTTGGATTTCTTCGCATAAATTTGTACAACCATTTTTCCCAGCTATCGCTTTTTCAGGGTTGAAATAGTGTTCAATGTTATGTTGTTTGGCAACATCAAATGCATCTCTAATCGTTAATCCAAAAAACCTTTCCTCAAACTGCAGAATATGGTTTACTAACTCCTTTTCCATTTCTTTCGTGAACCAAAACGCTTCTTAATGGAAGATACTTCTCCCTCTTCTTTTATGTACCTTTTCAATGTTGTTTTTGGTAAGTTGTATCTTCGAGCTGCTTCATTGACTCCTACATCTAATCGACGAACCGCATTGATGGCTAAGGCCAAATCTTCATTTGTCCACTGGCCATACTCGGCCTCTAGCTAGCATTTTTCTGAAAAAAGAAATCAAAGTTTGTTAATTTGGACCAGTCCAACTTGGGCAATTGAATCGGTCCAATATAGGCTACACACAGTTTTGTAAAGACACATTTTTTTTCTAATCAACTTCTACAGATATTTGGGTCAAACTTAAACATAAATATTGCCAAACATCTAATATTATCATGAAAATATTGAAACAACTCTTACCTTGATTATAAAAAGCTAATCCCTTAGCTAAGAGTAATGAAATATTACTACGTCTAACGATGCTTTTGAGCTCTTCGAGCTCAAAAGTCTTATCAAAGTTCGATGAAACACGATTTTTTTAATTTTCAAACTGCTATCGAGTTCAAAAATTTAATTTTTGTGAGCTCGAAGAGCTCAAAAGTCTTAACCGATTTTCACTTGGTTGGCGGCGATCGATGTAGTTTTTTGAGCTCTATAAAAAATTTCAAACAAAAAAATTGATCTGATGAAACATTTCGGGGTTATTACAAAAAAACACTTTTTTTCGACAACGATATCTCACGAACGCATCAACCGATTCTGACGCACTTGTTGGCGATCGATGCAAGTTTTCAAGGTTAAGAGCTGATTCGTTTTTGAGGTCGATCGGTTTAGCCAATTCGGAGATATTTTGAGAAAATGAATTTTTTTCAAATTTTCTTCACTTTTTTTGCAATTTCTCGAAATCTACCGGTCCGAATTGGTGCCAACTTACAGGAAATCTAAGTTTCGAATGACACCAACTGCGATCAAATCGATTTTCTTATCGGGAAGTTAAAAATGCAAATATATTTGTACTGGTTAAAACTTTGGGAATAGCGGCATATATACAAGGTGTAACAAAGAGATTCGTCATAAATAATAACACTTAAGCTGGGATCAAAAAGAGGTCGATTTACCGATGTAAAGAAGTAGAAGTGCACACAGAAAAATTTATAAAGTGTTGAAAGTTGAAAATTTACTTCAATTTTCTTACAATTAGCTTACAATAGGTATAAAACTATCAATCATTCTAGACCTAAAAATATCATTTTTATTCATACATACTGTACATAAACAATCCTTTATTAGACTCACTCTTCATCATTTACCGGAAATGTGTGCAAATAAACAAATGCGATTGATTTGTTTGTTGTCCTTAAATTATTTCTTCTTTTTTCTTCTTCTTCCACGTTCCAACCAAGAAGAGCGCAGCGCTTCTAGCGCACTCTATAGTGAATTGCCTAGTGGCGAGAAGAAGATATCTAAACACACGCTAACGAGTGTACGAAAAGAATGAAACAAATGCATGATATAAGTGCGCTACCGAACCAATTTGCAGCTCTCTCTTTGTTGTCTCTGTATTAGGTATATAATGCGTAGTTTAATAGTTCTACACCAGACTCGCGCCACTATCGCTAACTCATACACATAATAAACTAATGGTCCAAATTAGGAAGCGGTCCAATATTGGCTACTTTCTATATACAATTCGATCTATTCTTGTATATTTGAAGGTATATACAGAGTGATGTGATACTTTTTTTTCATCATTTCAGTAATCAGTTTTTGGCCCTATATTTTATACAAAAAACAGTTTTAATGTGTCGCACTGTATGGGAAACTTTTCAAAAAGACATTGTCTCATTATAATAAGAGATATTTTGAGATATTCAGATACTTTTCTGTATTGACAATTCAATTTATAAATAGATATCGAAGAATAAAAATATATTATTCCAACGCTTACAACAATGTTTTGAAAAATATTTTTCAAAAACAGTGACCGTTCAACGAAGAAGAAACAACTACTTCCCGGGCTACATGCCCCGACAGACATTGAATTACACTTCTAAGTCAAACGGGGTTGGTAAATCTACAAGATTTAAACCAACCATTCTGGTTTGCGAAAAGAAGGGACAACATAACTTGTAGACCGGTTTCGGCGTATTGCGCCTCATCAGTACAAGGTATATGTTATCGTCCGAGAGTTAATCCCGAAATCACTGTTTTTAAAAAATTATTTTTCAAAACATTGTTGTAAGCGTTGGAATAATATATTTTTATTCTTCGATATCTATTGGTAAAACGCTTTACTATATACGACAATTTTACAGGAAACTGTAATAATTCATTTCAATTTATAAAACTCAGTTTTCCCACTTCTCTTGCAAACGACGAGCCCCGCACCATATGCCGAAAATTTTACTTATTGCTTATAGGAATTAGGTTTCTTGATGACGGTGACTGGAACGCTACCGAAACGTTGGAAATAAAAATGTTTAAATAAACATTGTGGTTCAATTCCTATGAAAAATGAACTAAATAATGAATATACCGTGGTATATTTATTATTATAAAGTTTGAGTTAAAAATATTTTTGTTTGGCAAGAAAATGAGATATTAAAATTATTTTAGCCTTGTACCAAGTATATAGTTACCTTAGGCGTACTCTTCAGAGATGATGAACTAGAAGACCTCGTAGGCGTAGTTGAAAAATTATCTTCCGGAACAGATGGCAGGATCCTGATGGAATTCAAATCAATTAGAGATTCTCGTGATAGATCTCCAGGATATTTTTCATTTATATATGTTTTAATACTTTTATTACTGCAACTGGGAGTAGGGCTATCACATCTATTTCTGTTCATTCGTATTTTGTCAGCCATCTAAAAATATATATCATCTTATTTATTCTATATACTTATAATATCAAACTTAAAAATTATAGATATCGAAGAATAAAATTATATTATTCCAACGCTTTGACAAAGTTTTGAAAAATAATTTTCGTTGAAAGGTCACTGTTTTTTAAAAATTATTTTTCAAAACTTTGTCAAAGCGTTGGAATAATATAATTTTATTCTTCGATATCTATTGGTAAAACGCTTTACTAAATACGACAATTTTACAGGAAACTGTAATAATTCATTTAAAAAAATTATAAGTGCAATTGATGTTAGTAAAGTTTGGAATAAAAAAAATACATTTCGATTTATTCTTCTATATTTTACAAAGTGATGTGATACTTTTTTTTCTACAATTGCTATGAAAAGTGACGTATTTCTCATACCTTACTTGATTTAAAAACCAAATACTGCTCATACTGTGAGAAATAATATTTCTCACGGCACTTTGCCCACGCCACATATATTTATATGGAGAATCAAATAAAATCGACAAAAACTTAGTAGGCTACTGTCATCTTTAAATACCTACTTAGTTGTCACAAAACTGTCAGATTATATTAGACAATATGTTAAAATTTTTAAAAAATTGTCAAAAATTTGGAAAAATGGTCAATAATTGTCAAAATTGTCAAAGTTTTGACAAAATGGTTAATAATTGCCTAATATTTTCAAAAATTGTCAAAAATTTGGAAAAATGGTTAATAATTGTAAAAAATTGTCAAAAACTGTCAAAAACTGTCAAAATTTTGAAAAAATAGTCGATAATTATAAAAGACTGTCAAAAATGGTCAATAATTGTTAAAAATTGTCAAAGATTTGGAAAAATTGTCAAAAATGGTCAATAATTGTCAGAATCTGTCAAAAATTGTCAAATATTTTAAAAAATGGTAAAAAATAGTCAATAATTGTTAAAATTTTGAAAAATGATCAAAAACTGTCAAAAGTTTTAAAAGTTATCAAAAATGGTCAAAATTTTGAAAAAATTGCCAATAATTATAAAAAAATGTCAAAAATGGTCAACAATTGTTGGAAATTGTCAAAATTTTTGAGAAATTGTCAAAAATGGTCATTAATTGTCAGAACCTGTCAAAAATGCTCAAAAATTGGCAAAAATGGTCAATAATTGTTAGAATTTGGAAAAATGGTCTAAAATGGTCAAAATTTTTGAAAAATTGTCAGAATTGATCAATAATTGAAAATATGGTCAAAAATTTTGAAAAAATGGTCAATTGTCAAAGTTTTTGAAAAAAGGTGAAAAATGGTCAATAATTGTCAGAACTTGTCAAAAATGCTCAAAAATTTTCAATAATTGTTAAAATTTGGAAAAATAGTCTAAAATGGTCAAAATTTTTGAAAAATTGTCAAAAATGATCAATAATTGTCAAAACTGTCAAAAATTGTCAAAATTTTGAAAATATGTTCAATAATTATAAAAAGCTGTCAAAAATTGTAAATAATTGTAAAAAATTGTCAAAATTTTTGAAAAATGGTCAAAGTTTTTGAAAAATTGTCAAAAATGGTCAATAATTGTCAGAACCTGCCAAAAATGGTGAAAAATTGTCAAAATGTTTGGAAAATTGTCAAAATTTTTGAAAAATGGTCAAAGTTTTTGAAAAATTGTCAAAAATGGTCACTTATTGTCAGAACCTGTCAAAAATGGTAAAAAATAATTGTTAAAATTTGGAAAAATGGTCTATAATTGTCAAAAATGGTCAATAATTGTTGAAATTTAAAAAAATGGTCAATAATTGTCAAGAATTGTTAAAATTTTCGAAAAATGGTCAAAAATGATAATTCTATTGTGCATAAGAAGCAAGATTCTATCGGCGGTCTGACGACCGCTCACCTTTTCTTTTTGTTTCACTAACCATAAAAATAAATATTGAGTTACTTTACTTGTATTCTTTAAATTTGTGCAGTTGTAGAAAAAGTATAGTGTGCAACATGTGGGGAAAGTATTTCTCTCACTCGTGTGTTTGCGGCACTCGCCCTTCGGGCTCGTGGCACAAACTTCTACACTCGTGAGAAAAGTTGAACTTTCCCCACACACAATATACTATTTTCTACTAGCGTGTGGAAGAGACCACTTTTCCGCACTCATTTTAGTGTTGAAAGAGTCACTTTTCCGCACTAGTCACTTAGTGCGGAAAAGTAAATTTGTTAAGTTTTTGGGGAGTATACTGGCATTTGAATATTTAAAATATATATTTGTATGGTTGTAGTTTACAAAATGACTGAAAAATTAAGAAATTTATTAGAATTCTGCTATAATTTTTAATAAAAAGAAACGTACGTTCCAATAATTTTTTAATGGCCCTGGTATAAGCCTCATCAAATGAATGTCAAATAATAATAAATATCTGACATTTTTTATTTGCCACCTTGAATCACCGTAGCAACAAAGAAGAAATAAACCTGTCAGTCAAAACACTACCTTGTCAAAACCAATTTTACCGTCGCAGCTTTTTCTAGAAGATAATTTTTCATGGATTCTTCAGACGAAGATTTGCCAGAGTCAGTTTTGGAAGCAGCTAGAACTGCAAACTTGGATCTACTACCATCATATATTTTGTTTGAAAACTGGTGCCAGAATAAGGGAATTAAAACTTTTAAAGAAGACGTTTTTTTGGATTATTTCGCTGAAATTTCCAAAATTTGCAAGCCAAACACTCTTTGGTCCAGGTACTCAATGTTAAAAAGTGTAATTAAACTCAAAAAAGACGTCGATTCAAGCACGTTTTTCAAGATCACGGCATATATAAAAAAACAAAACATTGGATTTAGACCAAAAAGGCAAAAATTTTCTCAAAAGAAAAAATTTTTAAGTTTATAAATGAAGCGCCTGACGAAATTTATCTTCATATAAAAGTCGCTACGATTTTTGGTTTGGCGGGCGCATGTAGGCGAGAAGAATTAACAAGGATGTCTTTAGATCATATTGATGACAAAGGAAATATTTTATTGATTAATATCCCAGACACAAAAAACCACTCTTTCAGAAGCTTTATGATTTCTGGGGAAGCTAAAAATGGAAAATTGCTCAATTTATTCAAATAGTATGTGAGTTTGAGAAAGCCTGAAACCCCATATAAGCGATTTTTCGTGAAATATAAGAAAGGAACTTGCACTGTACAATGTATTGGAATAAACACCTTCGGAAAAATGCCAACAGAGATTGCAGGTTATCTGAAGCTTCCAAATCCTCAATTATATACGGGCCACAGTTTCCAACGTTCCGCCGCCACAATGCTTGCAGATTCCGGAGAAGGAATAACAAATATTAAACGCCTCGGAGGTTGGAAATCTTCTAGCGTCGCAGAAGGTTTTGTAGAAAGCTCACCAAGTTTCCAAAAGGGCCTATGGAATACAATGACCCTTCCACTAGTCAGCACCTGTCGCCAGTAAAGCTTTCCAAAATGACCTCTTCCAGCCAAGTTCCCATCGCCACGGTTGCAACAATTAGTGCCTACAAAGCAGTGGAAACCGAAATCTGACTTCATTGGAAAACATTTTAGCCCCTGCAATTAATTTGCAGAATGCTACAAATTGCATGCTCAATGTTAATATTAATAATAATTAATTTGTTGATATGTATTTAATAATAAATGTTTCTTTGTGTTAACTTTTGGGTTTTTTCGTACGTTAGTAGAAAAAATAGTGTACCTAACCCGTGCGTAAAGTGACTTTTCCGCACGCGATTGCGTTGCGTGCGGAAAAGTATCACTTTCCGCACTAGTTAGGTAAACTACTATTTCACCAGTTCATTAATCATTTTTTGGCCCGATATTTTATACAAAAAACAGTTTTAATGTGTCGCACTGTATAGGAAACTATTCAAAAAGACATTGTCTCATTATAATAAGAAAGATTTTCTTAAAATTTGTATACTTAAACGACAGAAATGTCGAGAAAACAATAAACTAGAGGTGGACACATTTTTAATTCCGTTATCTGAAATATTTTAATTTATAGATGTACCTAACAATTATTGAAGACTAACGTGAAAACGAAATTAAATTTTGCATTACATCTCGTCAACAAAAAAACTTGATGTGTGTTATAAATTGTTGAATATTTCTCACGAAGAGAAAGATTGATTGGAATTATTATTTTTCCTTCGACTACTATAAAAACTAAGGCTCTGAAAATTTGGCTGTAGCACAACAGACACACATACTAACTATTAATTTTATGGGACTGTACCTCCTGAACGAAAAGAGATTTCAAAAAAATTCCAAAATCGTTACTAGGGTAGAGGGGGGGAACTAAAAGAAATGACAATAAAATGACCCTCCTACAAAAATTTAAAGGACAACCCTCTACTTGTGATAATAAATTTTTCTGCTTTGTTGTTACACCCTGTATAATTATGACTTAGACCGTTGGAAAGCATTTTCTACGGGCTTTCTAACGACGTATCACAAGTAGGGGGTTGCCATCAACATTTTTGTAGGTGGGGCATAGGGGGTTGATGGGGGCGCGTTCTCTCTCATGACATTTTAGTTCCCCCTCTCTACCCTAGAAACGATTTTGAAATTTTCGTTCACGAGGTACAGCCCATTGTAACTTTTAAAATTGACACCCTGTATGTGCTATTTATAGACAGTATAGAATGAAAAGAGCTAATGGTATGTTCTGGAAAAAGAATCGTAAAATCTTGAAAACCCGTTATTTTTTCATTATAATATTGAGGTTGGAACAGTTTAGTTTTTGATACTTTAGGGAGCTGATAAATTTGACAGACAAATATTTTTTGATGTCACTTTAATTTAAAGGAAAAAGAAAATATCATTTTGTCCGGTGTAAAACATTTAAACTGTGTTTTATTTAAAATATCGGACGATAGTTGTCATTAAAAATCTTTTTTTTTGGATTTTATCTGGAAATTCTTAATATACCGTAAATTTTTCGCCGGATAAACTTCAAAATAGGTGACTATTATCGATTTTTTGCAGAATCAGTCAAAAACTCGTGGTTCTGGACCCCAGTTTTGTTTAGTTTTTTAAACCTCTTTGTTTCTAAAACTACCAATATACTAGAACAAATATTTTTATTAAATTTACCTGTTGAGCATCATGGGCCATTGGATCTGTCGTATTTAGTTCGGATAATTGCTTTTTTATGATTGTTATTAAATCTTGTCCTTCTTTCGTTGGTATACTTTCATTGACGGACACAACAATTTGATGAGCGTGCTCCAAAAAATTTATAGCGGTTAATTTTAATGTATCTACAGCTCTTTCCGTGGTACTGATTATGGTTTTGAATTCACTTACACATTTGCTTCCCGATTCGTGGCATCTCCTGAAATCAAAACCTATTTCTGTTAATATAATGGCGTTATTTAATGCTTTTTCCAGTATCGAACATGGAGGTGAATTTGAACTCGTATTTTTTATAGACATTAATATAATAATAATTAATATAATAATTATGAGTTGTCAGATTGAAAGAAAATTTTTGGCTGATAAAATTTTAGATATAAGAAGGCTACGGACAGATTAATTTTAAGGGCGCTTCAATAGACAATTCCATTCCCGAATGACGTCACTGACAAGTCGGCGATATTGTTCTGGAGGGCCTATGTCATATTCTATTTGTTTACTGGTAAATAATGGCTGATAGTTAAACTTTAATTAGTAATAAGTTCATAAAATTATCTAAGATGCCATCGTTTTGCAGTGTTGTTAAGTGTGGATAGGGTATCTTTCTTTCGATTTCCGGCTGTTTTAACCAAGTGAGGTAACTATTTTATTGATCTCTCTGTGCAATAGTGCGATGCTCGGATCAGTGCTTTAGAACGGGGCCTCCTCAGTGAATCACAACTTAAAACTTGGCGTGTGTGCTCTCGACATTTTATCGAAGGCTGGTGAGTTTGGGTTGTGCTCAACAGCCCAGGCACTTGAACTGAATATTTGTACCATTTCCCGTGTTATCTACTTCCATTCCAGAAGCTTCGTGTCTTCTATACAGGCGACTAGTTTGACTGGAGGGATATGCAGTAGTTGTGTTGGTTGTATAAATTCCTCTCCAATGAAATAGCAGATGATCTAGCAAAGAGGTGGACTGAAAAAGCTTAAAACAGTGGAGGAAGAAGAATGTAGATTCTGTGGCATGGAAGAAGAAACCTGCATCCACATACTTGCGAATTGCACAGCAATTCAGAATTCTAGGGCACAGAACTAGGAGATTACTAGATGGAAGAGGGGCATCTACCTGAGTTAAAGCCTGCAGATGTCCTAAAATTCCTCCGGGAAATAGGACTAAAGGAGCTACTAGTCTCTGATACCTTCCTCAGGAACTAAGTAGAAGTAGATCTTTTAGGTCTCAGTGAATATTTCCCAATATACATATAGTTCATATAATAGCCTTTTTGGTGTGCGTCATCGTTTGTGAGGTATATCCGGGTTTTGGGTATGTCGATATAGTTCATATAATAGCCTTCTTGGTGTGTGTCATAGTTTGTGACGTATATCCGGGTTTTGGGTATGTCGATATTTTATTTGTTATTTTGACATATAGCTAACCTTTAATTTAATAAATAAAATCATCAGGATCGTATTCAGCCAAATTCGAAAAGGCTATGAAATTAATAATACTTGGGATATCAAAACACTGCAAAATAAAACAAATTGTATATTTAATTTACATATTAAAATAATTAAATATTATTAAATATAGTAATATAGTCCTGCAATAGTAGTTTGTGCAACTAGTGTGGATATGATGGCCATATCGCACGAGGACGAAGTTTGAGCACGACGCCGTAGTGCCGAGTGCTCAATCGTCCGAGAGCGATATGGACAATCCACACGAGTCGAACAGTATATTTTTTCTACGACCCACTTAAGAAAAAATCTAGAAAATAAACATTTTATTAAACTATAATATAACATAAAATATTTTTTAATAATTTTACTATTATTATTATTTTATTATTATTTAGAAATAAAATTAAAATTTAAAAAAAAATTCCCAACGGGGATTCGAACCCTGGTCTACCGCGTGAGAGCCTGGGATACTTACCACTGGACTACCGATGAATATACTAATATTTATCTATAACGTCAAATGTATTACGTAAAAACTGACGTTTGTCAGGAGTACCCTTAAATATTCAATTTATTCTGTTTCTATACGTTATACGTCTCCTTTGCGGCAAAGCGAATATCTGGTGGAAAATTATTTATTGATTCATCACTGGAATCACTCATTTTTACTAATATTTTTCTTAAAAACTATAGAAATATTTTGACAAGTTATTTTGACGTTTCTATGAAATTGAAAAAAGATTAGTTGGCGGGTACTAAACGCAAATGCTGATTGGTGGATTTCATATACGTTCTAGGATGTATATGAAATCATATATACGTTCAGTTAAGTTTACATTCTGTAAATTATGCAGAAAATGGATAATATACATGTGGGTGTAGAAAAAATGGATAATATACATGTGGGTGTAGAAAAAAGAATTATACATCGTGTTCAATAAGATTAATATTCACTTTTCATAAATAATAATTCACCGTAAACAACAAAGTACAGACCTGACGAGAACTGTCAGTGGGACATTTGAAAAATACGTAAGACACATTGCCGCTACGAAAGGAACGTCTGCATCGTATTTTGGACGATGTAATTTCGTCCGATTGATTGGTCACGTTTGCGCGTAATCTAAACATCAACCAATCAAATTTTTGTAAGTCAAAGATTAGGGTTAATGTTTGTACTACGTTTAAACGGTTCATTATTGTGATCTTTTGATTGGGATTAATCACAGACCTGCCTTTTTTTCCATTTCTTCCAACGTAATGTGTTAGAAAGACATTAACAATCAAAGACGCACACCAAGAAGGCTATTATATGAACTTTACATACATCCTTAGCCTAGCTACGATTTAAAAAGTGAACCACATACTCGTACTCTTGGAATCGCAATTAAAATATCTACATTCATCTACGTTTTATGTTTACTTTCAAATTTTTGTAATAATGAAGATGATATTATATGACAATTAATTAGTATTAGGTTAATTATAATAAAACTCGATGAAGACCAGCTTGTGCTGATTAGAGTTCATTGTAACACATAAAATACAAGTGACTTTTAATAGGATTTAATACCTCGCCCACAGATCCTTAAGGCGACTTTACATTATGCTATTTAGGTGTTTCATGCTATAACAAAATAAACAGAGCGCATGTGCTTGTGCTAGTTTGTGGCGATTTTTTAGCAAGAAAAATAATTAGAGTAGTTTCTCATTTTCATGAAATTTGGAGGCAATTTTAGTTATTTTTTAGCAATAATTGTGCTATGCCAACCGTTGAAAATATTGGAGCTGAAACCGAAAACCACAGAAACTCAGTCTCGTATGGTCTAGCAGTAAGATAACCTCAAATATTCGTGTTTTTGATATATGTGTAGTTTATATACATTTTACACTTCATAAGAAAAACAAAATGGGGAAAAAGTAAGTTATCTTGATTTATCTGGTATAAAATAAATGTATTAATTTTTATTTTAGCAAACATGTTTGGAGTACCGATATGGCCACACACTTAGCTCTATTATACGAAAGCAAGCCCTGCCTTTACGACGTGAGATCAAAAGACTACCACAATAGAAATATGAGAAATAAGGCACTATATGGAATATGTGCTAGTCTATCAGAAACGTACCCAAACTACGATTTATCAGTATGATTAAAGTGAAAATCCATGGAATAAGATCGCAGTATACAAATGAATTGAATAAAATAAAAAAATCTGAGGCAAGTGGAGTGGCCCCAGAGGATGTGTATGAACCTAAACTTTGGCGTTTCGATATGCTGGGGTTTCTTAATGACAGCTATAATTTGATTTACACAGGGGAAATCAAATTTAAATACTTCTCAGGTAAACTATTAAACATAAATTAAGAAAGTATAAAAATTTTGAATGTTTGGATTTTAGACTTATTTAGATAATGAAGAAAATTCTGCCGAAAATGAAATTCTCTTTGATGGTTGTATAGATGAACTTTCTGCTCCTCACTCTCCGGATGTATCAAGACCAGGTACTTCAGCCAATGTAGAAAACGTAACACCTACGACATCCAGACCTAGTTCTGCAACCAGCACACATACATTGGCAGCAAGTACAATACCTAAACCACCTAATTCTAAAAAAAAAAGAAAAAGTCAGGACAGTCAATTGGAAGATCTTTTGACAACAGCTACACGTGCAATAAGTAAAATTGGTGAACAAAATGAAAAGGAGGAATCTAATTTGGATATTTTTGGAAGGTAAATTTATATACATATATATTTGTCCCAGAAATACTTCTCAATTCAGTAGTTTAAAGGTGTACAGCTTATGCTGACCACCTGTAGAACTGTAGTTTTTATTTTTAAATAAATGAAAACCTTATTTTCTAGGTACCTGGTATCCGAACTTAGTAAAATTGAAAGTGAAGTGATATTAAACAATTTAAAACAAAAAAATTTATTTGATATGTTTAAAGCAAAGGATGAAGATTACAAAAACAAAACAATTTATAGAATTACTAGTATTTAGCACAACATGTTAAAGGAATTTTTATTCTTAAGTTTGACTTTTGTGTAATGATTATATGTATTTTGTAATATTAAAAATAATTTTTTTTCAATATATATTGACTTTTCAATACAATTATTCAATTCTTTAAGTATTTAAGATTATGCAAAGTCAAGACTTGTTTTTTAAGAAAATAACCTTTATCAATATATGTATATGTCGTAATAAGACAGTACTAAGATCGTCTTAGAAGACTTGACTACAAGATTAATCTTAAAATATTACAGATTTCAAGATAGAACACAATTTAAAAAATACATATCAACTCGTCCTGCCAAGGAACAGCTCCAACGCCATTTACATATTCTTTAAATTCTTCCCCAATTTTAATTGCAGCATCAGTGGGACGATTGCCTGCTTGAGCACTTAATCCATATACAAAGGTATATTTTTTATTAATATCATTTTCTGGATCCACGCCAGTATACATGGATTTGAGTTCTTTTCTCAGATAATCGTGTAATGCCTGAGTAACTTGTTTTACTTTTTCGTGTTTTAGAGGATTTATATTTAAAAGTACTCGAAATCTATTACTGAGAATAACAAAATTGTTTTCTACTACACGCCGGACTCACTTATTCTGTATTTTAAAATTCGTTTCTCCTTATCCATTTTTTGAAGGGGATATGGCTTCATTATGTGAGTTGTAAGTGGGAATGCAGAATCAGCATGGAATTTTTTGAGTTTTTTGAGTTCTAAAAGGAAGAGGTCTGTCTTCAGGGATATTAAGAGTATTTTTTTGTATTGCTTTGTACAAGTCACTTTCCTTGTAAACTCCTCCATCAGATATCCTTCCACATTAATGTAAATAAAATTGTAATGTGCATCTACCATTGCTAGCAGTACAATACTATGTTGTTTTTTATAATTATAAAAAACTGATCCTTGTTGAGCCTGAATAGCAATATGCTTTCCATCCATGGCACCTATTATATTAGGTAGGTTCCATGTTTCCTCAAACTGTTTAGAAATTTCCAACCATTCACCTGTAGTTTGAGGTACCTTAAATACTAAATACTTAATATCAACTTTTTTGTTAAAATGCATATATATATTTCTCGATATATTTATAATTGTTTTTAAATTAAACTTAGATAATTACCTTCAAATATTACACACACAACTCTTCATATATTGCCCTACAAACAATTGGAATAACGAGGGAAATAGTTGTTTCAGAAACTCTGTAGTTAAACATGAGTGATCTAAATGACTCGCCTGTAGCAAGGTACTTAAGTGTAATAATTAGTTTATGTTTGGCTGTTATACATTCACGAAAACATGTAGATTTTTTCTCTATCTTCCATTTAATTTTTATCAAAAGTTTGTAAAATGTTGATTTGTCCATTCTAATGTAGTTTTTGAACCAAAATAATTCTTTTGCATCAAGAAACTGCTCTGGTAATGACAAGTTACCCAATGTCGATTAAGCCAAGGTTTTATCCAGTATTTTCTTGGTTTCCTTTTCTTTTGTCTTCGGCAAACCACTGAAACTGCTGCTGTTGTAATTAACTGAGACAGTACAAGAATTTCTCGTTTTCTCTTATCCATTTTTGTTTATGGTCGTTTCTGATCTTAATCACCAGAAAATTTAGTTTCAAAATTATTTAACCTAACCTAAAAGTTTGCCACACTGTATTGCATTATACAAAATAAAGCTAACTACCTAACTATAGCTTAGTGTAAAGCGAAACCACAAAATTGCTTAAAAATAGCGTGGCTTCAAAATTGCACCTAAATAGCATAATGTAAAGTCGCCTTTTGTAAACTTCTCGCGCATGCGAAAAACATTCTCTTTATATTGTTGTTGTATAAATTAAAAAATAGTATAGTGTGCAACAAGTGGGGAAAGTTCAACTTTTCTCACGAGTGTGGAAGTTTGTGGCACGAGCCCGAAGGGCGAATTCCGCAAACACACGAGTGAGAATAGTATATTGTGCAACGAGTGAGAAAAGTACTTTCTCCACATGTTGCACACTATACTTTTTCTACAACTGCACAAATTTAAAGAATACAAGTAAAGTAACTCAATATTTATTTTTATGGTTAGTAAAACAAAAAGAAAAGGTGAGCGGTCGTATAGAAGCTTGCTTCTTATGCACAATAGAATGACCATTTTTCAAAATTTTTGACAATTATTGACCATTTTTTCAAAATTTTTGACAATTATTGACCATTTTTTCAAAATTTTTGACAATTTTTTCAAATTTTAACAATTATTGACCATTTTTGACAATTATAGACCAATTTTCCCAATTTTAACAATTATTGATCATTTTTGACAATAATTTTTGACCATTTTTGACAGGTTCTGACAATTATTGACCATTTTTGACAATTTTTGAAAACTGACCATTTTTCAAAAATTTTGACAATTTTTTACAATTATTGACCATTTTTGACAGTTTTTTATAATTATTGACCATTTTTTCAAAATTTTGACCTTTTTTGACAATTTTTTCAAATTTTAACAATTATTGACCAATTTTGACAATTATTGATCATTTTTGACAATTTTTCAAAAATTTGTTTACCACTTTAGACCATTTTTCCAAATTTTAACAATTGACCATTTTTGACAATTTTTGAACATTTTTGACAGGTTCTGACAATTATTGACCATTTTTGACAATTGACCATTATTTCAAAATTTTTGACCATATTTTCAAATTTTAACAATTATTGACCATTTTTGACAATTATTGACCATTTTTCCAAATTTTAACAATTATTGACCATTTTTGACAATTTTTGACAGGTTCTGACAATTATTGACCATTTTTGACAATTATTGACCATTTTTGACAATTTTTGGAAACTTTGACCTTTTTTCAAAAATTTTGACAATATTTCACAATTATTGACTATTTTTGACAGTTTTTTATAATTATTGACCATTTTTGACAGTTTTTTATAATTATTGACCATTTTTTTGACTTTTTCTTCAAATTTTAACAATTATTGATCATTTTTGACAATTTTTCAAAAATTTGGACCATTTGCGACCATTTTTCCAAATTTTAACAATTATTGACCATTTTTTACAATTTTTGACAGGTTCTGGCAATTATTGACCATTTTTGACAATTTTTGACAATTGACCAATTTTTCAAAATTTTTAACCATATTTTCAAATTTTTACAATTATTGACCATTTTTGACAATTATTGATCAATTTTGACAATTTTTCAAAAATGTTGATCAATTTTGATAATTTTTCAAAAATGTTGACCATTTTAGACCATTTTTCCAAATTTTAACAAATATTGACCATTTTTGCCAATTCAATTTTTGAGTATTTTTGACAGGTTCTGACAACTTTTAAAGAATTTTGTCAATTTTCAACAATTATTGACCATTTTTGACATTTTTTTATAATTATTGGCAATTTTTTCAAAATTTTAACAATTTTCGACCATTTTTCAAAATTTTAACAATTATTGACCATTTTTGACAGTTTCTGACAATTATCGACCATTTTTGACAACTTTCAAAAAATTTGACAGGTTTTGATCATCATACAAAATTTTAACAATTATTGACTATTTTTGACCATTTTTCAAAATATTTGACATTTTTTGAGAGATTCTGACAATTATTGACCATTTTTCCAAATCTTTGACAATTTTTAACAATTATCGATCATTTTTGACAGTCTTTTATAATTATTGACCATTTTTCCAGAATTTTGACAGTTTTTGACAATTTTTGACAATTATTAACCATTTTTCCAAATTTTTGACAATTTTTGAAAATATTTGGAAATTATTAACCATTTTTTCAAAACTTTGACAGTTTTTGACAATTATTGACCATTTTTCCAAATTTTTGACAATTTTTGACCATATTTTAAAATTTTCAACATATTTTCGAATATAATCTAACAGTTTTCTGACAACTAAGTAGGTATTTAAAGATGACAGTAGCCTACTAAGATTTTGTCGATTTTATTTGATTCTCCATATAAATATATATGTGGCGTGGGCAAAGTGCCGTGAGAAATATTATTTCTCACAGTATGAGCAATATTTGGTTTTGAAATTAAGTAAGCTATGAGAAATACGTCACTTTTCATAGCATAGAAAAAAACATTTTGTGCTCTAAATTGACCCTTTTTGTAACTTTAAGTGAAAGCTCACACAATTCCGCCGTCATTACTTTGTTTTCTTATTGGGACAAAGTTGTCCTTTCAGAAAGTCGTAAAAATATTTTACTTTTATAGTAGTTAGTAATAAAACCACAACATAGAACACAAAAAAGCTGATTTTGCGTAAACAAAGAGAAGATATTTATTTTATTCCGTAACAATTTAAGTGTTGTTGTGTGTTGTTAGGTTTTTCTATAGCTGTCGATAAAATAAATCACGATCTATTGCATTACTTAGGGTTTTCCCGGTTCGGTTGATAAATTATTAACACAGTATTTATCCCACAGGTGTTATGAGGCTCTTCTTTGATTTTATACGAGTCTACAGCGTAGTTCTAAGGTTTTTTAAATTAATGATCAGTAGAAATTCATTTATATTTAACAAAGTGAGTACATGTTTTAAAGTGAATGTACGACGATAGACTTGTTAAATAAACTAAGGATGTGATATTTAAAGCAGGTATATAACCGGAGGTATTATTATTATCATTCTACATTGCAGTTTTAAATTGTGCCCCCCCCTCATAACTTCTGAAAGCAATGAGATGCAATAATGAAATAAAAAGTAAATTTACTGTTTAGACCCTTACTTTGTGGAATCTACTCAGATTACTTTTTTAAATGAAACTAAGTGTTTCTAATTAATTCCACTATTTAATGAAAAAATTATAAAAAATCTAAGATATTGATAATTATTTCGATATTGACATACAGTAATATGAGTAGATTTCACAAAGTGATGGTCCAAACAGTAAATTAAATTAAAAAATCTTCGAGAGAAGACTTGACCCAACTATACAAGAAGTTACTAAAAAAACGTTGCACAGCATCTCAAAACATCTGGTTTAACCAAGAATGCCTTAAGAAAGAAGTGATACCAAATTATGTAAACATAAAATGCCATACGAAAACACCTCAAGCCCAAAAAGCCGTGAAATGTGCTCAACGAGTCTGGCTTAAAGAGGAGAGTAAAAAATGGTTTAAAATAAGAGACTTCGTAGATATATACCTAAAAATTGTACATTCTGAATTCACATTCAAACTTCATCCAGTTGAATTTTTCTGTTTAGATGACAAAATCAGAGAAAGTGTCAGTATTATGAAAAATAAAAACTAGATCGAACTAGAGGAGATTATTCAATCGCTTTACTAATATGACAATTATTTACAGGTAATTGTAATTAAGTAAATACCTACAAAACCGAGATGGTTTTTTGTCGATATAGAATTTTGGTTTGTGATTAGATGTAGAGATGTCGCTGATATCGCACTTTCAACATTTCCTTTACTAAGGCTAATGTATTGGTGTGGTATCAACGTAGTCTCTAGTCCGGGATTATGCTCTCAGAGCTTCTGGACGAATAGCATCTACCTTGTGCTGATGAGGCGCAAAAACGCCGAAACCGGTCCACAAGTGATGTTATTCCTTCTAATCGCAAACCAGAATGGTTGGTTCTATCTTAACAGATATACCAACCCCGTTTACTTTAGAAGTGTAATTCAATGTCTGTCGGGGCATATAGCCCGAGAAGTAGTTGTTGCTTCTTAGTGGACGGTCTGCTCTTTGGAAATTGATTTTTCTAATTTTGTAAAGCGTTTAATAGTATTGAACTATTATTTTTTGACGGCTACTGATATTGATTCACCTGACTTCAATTGTTTGATAGAGGGCGTTACCATCTTTGAAACCTGTCATGGAACCTCTAGAAAATCATAATTAAGGTTTTATGGCGTGAAAATAAATTAAAATATCCTCCAAATGAGGTATTTTGTAACCTTAGTTTCCATTACAAATTTTAAAGATAGTAACGCCCTCTATCAAACAATTGAAGTCAGGTGCTTTTCACTATTACTAGTGATAGTATAATTTCCTCTAGTTTGATCTAGTTTTTGTTTCATTATTATATCTCATTCCTTTCAGAAGTTATGAGGGGGGGGGGGCACAATTTACGACCGCACTGTATAGTCAAGTCGTAAGGACTCACAATGTTTTCATTTATTCTTTTTTATTTAAATAAATATATACAAGAACAAAAATTTATTTAGTCAACTGGACTATAAGGAACATTCTGCACACGCATTTTCTGGAAATTATTTTTTCAAATGGCGCCACCGATTACCAACAAGCAAAATTTATTACCTATTCGATGTCTATTGATAACACACGGAGAAATCGTTTTTAGGATTTTATAGCCCCGTGAGGGAGACTTCGGTGCAAATTATACTAACGTTCACATTATCGCTGGTATTCAGAGCTCTTTAGACATTCAAAGTCCTTTTGAGCCGATTGGTATACGAAAATCTAACGATTGAAAACAGTAAATTAAAAATGTTTGATTTTTTTCAACTTTTTATTATTGTATTTGCCTAAAATTCTACTAAGTGCTTCTCTACCTTTCTCACGTTTTTTTAATTCAACGTCTTTGATTTGTTTTTCGTCGACTCCTAAGAGGTAGTGGCGCCCCGAAGCTTCCTATTGTATGACAACCCTCTGACATACCTAGTGCGAAACAAATATGGAGTGGAACCACCCTTGAGGAAAATCTCATGCCAATTGCAGGTACTTCCTTCCATGCCTCTCTGTCGGTTATGACTCTTTTAAAATTTCCACCAAAGCCATCCGATGGCATTCTCATTATGGGGTCGGTTTCCCAGTATTTGTATAGCTCGGTATACATCTCACTGTGTAATCTACTTACTGGTGTCTGTCCTCTGGTCAATTTATTGGTGACTGATCTATCTTCGCCTTGAATGTAGACATGAAGTGGCGGTAGATGGTTGTCTTTATAGTACCCGTGGCTGCCAGGCAAACATGCCCTTGGCTGCTATGTAACTTCTGTATCACCCCAGCTTGCCTAGTCGTTGTCATATGCTATCATGAGTATGATGAGCTGGTATATAGCCATATGATCACTTTGGTTGTAGCTGTTGGATTGTTTACAAAAATAATCTATTAATTTGGAGGAGAGTGTCATAAAACTTCTTAATTCATGACAGACACTGGACACTGCTTCATTCATTCATGACAGGATAATAAAAATAAAATATAAATGTTTATGATTTTAAGTGCTCTTAGTTATGGGTAAAATATAACCATATCCTAATACTGGACTGAAAAAGGGGGAAAAGGTTTCAATTTTTATGACTCGACTAATAGGAAAGATAGAACGTTCTAGTCTTCACCAATCGATAGAGGGGACAATTTTACATATTTTAGTGAATTTTCAGTCGATATTTCCAAGGATTATGGGAGTTAGAAAAAAGCAATTTGATTCGCAAAATATTTCCATACCTACCCCTTTGTTCTAAATTTTCGACAAAAAATTTTAAAAAATGCTAAAAATTCGTAAAGAGGGGTTTTTTTGGCCAAAAAATCGACTGGCACAATCAGTTTTGTGATAAAATCATTATTTCGCCTTCAAATAGAGTCATGAAATTTTCGAAAATCCATTTTTGAAAACAAAAAATACTCATAACTCGACAAATAGGAAAGATAGAACGTTCTAGTCTTCACCAATCGATAGAGGGGACACTTTTACATCTTTAAGTGAATTTTGAGTCCATATTTCCAAGGATTATGGGAGTTAGAAAAAATCAATTTTTATCGCAAAATATTTCCATATTTTCCCCTTTGTTCTAAATTTTCGACAAAAAAATTATAAAAAATGCTTAAAATTCGTAAAGAGGGTTTTTTTGCGCCGGAAAATCGACTGGCACAATCAGTTTTGTGATAAAATCATATTTCGCCTTCAAATAGAGTCATGAAATTTTCGAAAATCCACTTTTCAAAACAAAAAATACTCATAACTCGACTAATAGGAAAGATAGAACGTTCTAGTCTTCACCAATCGATAGAGGGAACAATTTTACATATTTTATTGAATTTTGAGTCGATATTGCCAAGGATTAAAGGAGTTAGAAAAAAGCAATTTGATTCGCAAAATATTTCCATACCTACCCCTTTTGTTCTAAATTTTTGACAAAAAAAATAAAAAATGCCTAAAATTCGTAAAGAGGGGTTTTTTGGGCTGGAAAATCGACTGGCACAATCAGTTTTTTGATAAAATCATTATTTCGCCTTCAAATAGAGTCATGAAATTTTCGAAAATCCACTTTTCAAAACAAAAATTACTCATAACTCGACTAATAGGAAAGATAGTACGTTCTAGTCTTCACCAATCGATAGAGGGGACAATTTTACATATTTTAGTGAATTTTGAGTCGATATTGCCAAGGATTAAGGGAGTTAGAAAAAAGCAATTTGATTCGCAAAATATTTCTAGATTTTCGACAAAAAATTTTAAAAAATGCTAAAAATTCGTAAAGAGGGTTTTTTTGGACCGGAAAATCGACTGGCAAATCTTTGACAATTTTTTTAAGTCTTAAACTTCAAAATATTTTCGTAAGTTCCAAATTGTCAATCTTTTTAAAGGCGTGAGTTAGGGAAAAAATTAGTTAAATATAATAGTTCTTGATCACGATGTTTGTTGAAACTCTATTTTTAAAGTTTCGGTAGCGGTCCAGCTGCCGTTATCAAGAATAATGAAAAATAATAAACTTTCAAATCATCGAAAATTGATTATTTTCGATTAATCGATTATTTTCGATTAATCGATTATTTTCGATTAATCGATTATTTTTAATTAATCGATTATTTTCGAAAAATCGATTATTTTCGATTAATCGATTTTTTCGATTAATCGATTTTTTTCGATTATTCGATATTTTTCGATTAATTGATTTTTTCGATTAATCGATTTTTTTCGATTATTCGATTATTTTATATAATCTATAATCGATTATGGAAATATTTTGCGATACAAATTGATTTTTTCTAACTCCCATAATCCTTGGAAATATGGACTCAAAATTCACTATAATATGTAAAATTGTCCCCTCTATCGATTGATGAAGACTAGAACGTTCTATCTTTCCTATTTGTCGAGTTATGAGTATTTTTTGTTTCGAAAAGTGGATTTTCGAAAATTTCATGACTCTATTTGAAGGCGAAATAATGATTTTATCACAAAACTGATTGTGCCAGTCGATTTTTTGGCCAAAAAAACCCCTCTTTACGAATTTTTAGTATTTTTTAAAATTTTTTGTCGAAAATTTAGAACAAAGGGGGTAGGTATGGAAATATTTTGCGAATCAAATTGCTTTTTTCTAACTCCTTTAATCCTTGGCAATATCGACTCAAAATTCAATAAAACATGTAAAATTGTTCCCTCTATCGATTGGTGAAGACTAGAACGTTCTATCTTTCCTATTAGTCGAGTTATGAGTATATTTTGTTTTGAAAAGTGGATTTTCGAAAATTTCATGACTCTATTTGAAGGCGAAATAATGATTTTATCAAAAAACTGATTGTGCCAGTCGATTTTCCGGCCCGAAAAACCCCTCTTTACGAATTTTAGGCATTTTTTTTTTGTCAAAAATTTAGAACAAAGGGGTAGGTATGGAAATATTTTGCGAATCAAATTGCTTTTTTCTAACTCCCTTAATCCTTGGCAATATCGACTCAAAATTAGGGCTGGGCGATTATATAAAATAATCGATTATTTTCGATTAATCGATTAATCGATTAATCGATTAATCGATTAATCGATGTTAATCGATTAATTGATTAATCGAAAATAATCGATTAATCTAAAATAGTCGATTAATCTAAAATAATCGATTAATCGAAAATAATCGATTAATTGAAAATAATCGATTAATCGAAAATAATCGATTAATCGAAAAAAATCGATTAATCGAAAATAATCGATTAATCGAAAATAATCGATTAATTAAAAATAATCGATTAATCGAAAATAATCGATTAATCGAAAATAATCGATTAATCGAAAATAATCGATAAATCGAAAATAATCGATTAATCGAAAATAATCAATTTTCGATGATTCGAAAGTTTATTATTTTTCATTATTCTTGATAACGGCAGCTGGACCGCTACCGAAACTTTAAAAATAGAGTTTCAACAAACATCGTGATCAAGAACTATTATATTTAACTAATTTTTTCCCTAACTCACGCCTTTAAAAAGATTGACAATTTGGAACTTACGAAAATATTTTGAAGTTTAAGACTTAAAAAAATTGTCAAGATTTGCCAGTCGATTTTCCGGTCCAAAAAACCCCTCTTTACGAATTTTTAGCATTTTTTAAAATTTTTTGTCGAAAATTTAGAAATATTTTGCGAATCAAATTGCTTCTTTCTAACTCCCTTAATCCTTGGCAATATCGACTCAAAATTCACTAAAATATGTAAAATTGTCCCCTCTATCGATTGGTGAAGACTAGAACGTTCTATCTTTCCTATTTGTCGAGTTAGGAGTATTTTTTGTTTTGAAAAGTGGATTTTCGAAAATTTCATGACTCTATTTGAAGGCGAAATAATGATTTTATCACAAAACTGATTGTGCCAGTCGATTTTTTGGCCAAAAAACCCCTCTTTACGATTTTTTAGCATTTTTTATAATTTTTTTGTCGAAAATTTAGAACAAAGGGGGTAGCTATGGAAATATTTTGAGAAACAAATTGCTTTTTTCTAACTCCCTTAATCCTTGGCAATATCGAGTCAAAATTCACTAAAATATGTAAAATTGTCCCCTCTATCGATTGGTGAAGACTAGAACGTTCTATCTTTCCTATTAGTCGAGTTATGAGTATTTTTTGTTTTGAAAAGTGGATTTTCGAAAATTTCATGAGTCTATTTGAAGGCGAAATGATGATTTTATCACAAAACTGATTGTGCCAGTCGATTTTTTGGCCAAAAAAACCCCCCTTTACGAATTTTTAGCATTTTTTATAATTTTTTTGTCGAAAATTTAGAACAAAGGGGGTAGCTATGGAAATATTTGGAGAAACAAATTGCTTTCTTCTAACTCCCTTAATCCTTGGAAATATGGACTCAAAATTCACTATAATTTGTAAAATTGTCCCCTCTATCGATTGGTGAAGACTAGAACGTTCTATCTTTCCTATTAGTCGAGTTATGAGTATTTTTTGTTTTGAAAAGTGGATTTTCGAAAATTTCATGACTCTATTTGAAGGCGAAATAATGATTTTATCAAAAAACTGATTGTGCCAGTCGATTTTCCGGCGCAAAAAACCCCTCTTTACGAATTTTAAGCATTTTTTATTTTTTTTTGTCGAAAATTTAGAACAAAGGGGTAGGTATGGAAATATTTTGCGAATCAAATTGCTTTTTTCTAACTCCCTTAATCCTTGGCAATATCGACTCAGAATTAGGGCTGGGCGATTATCAAAAAACATAATCGATTATCGATTATATAAAATAATCGATTATTTTCGATTAATCGAAAAAAATCGATTAATCGAAAATATTCGATTAATCGAAAAAAATCGATTAATCGAAAAAAATCGATTGATCGAAAAAAATCGATTATTCGAAAAAAATCGATTAATCGAAAAAAATCGATTAATCGAAAAAAATCGATTAATCCAAAATAATCGATTAATCTAAAATAATCGATTAATCGAAAATAATCGATTAATAGAAAAAAATCGATTAATCGAAAAAAATCGATTGATCGAAAAAAATCGATTATTCGAAAAAAATCGATTAATCGAAAAAAATCGATCAATCGATAATAATCGATTAATCGAAAATAATCGATTAATTAAAAATAATCGATTAATCGAAAATTATCGATTAATAGAAAATAATCGATTAATCGAAAATAATCGAAAATAATCGATTAATCGAAAATAATCAATTTTCGATGATTCGGAAATTTATTATTTTTCATTATTCTTGATAACGGCAGCTGGACCGCTACCGAAACTTTAAAAATAGAGTTTCAACAAACATCGTGATCAAGAACTATTATATTTAACTAATTTTTTCCCTAACTCACGCCTTTAAAAAGATTGACAATTTGGAACTTACGAAAATATTTTGAAGTTTAAGACTTAAAAAAATTGTCAAAGATTTGCCAGTCGATTTTCCGGTCCAAAAAACCCCTCTTTACGAATTTTAGGCATTTTTTAAAATTTTTTGTCGAAAATTTAGAACAAAGGGGTAGGTATGGAAATATTTTGCGAATCAAATTGCTTTTTTCTAACTCCCTTAATCCTTAACAATATCGACTCAAAATTCACTAAAATATGTAAAATTGTCCCCTCTATCGATTGGTGAAGACTAGAACGTTCTATCTTTCCTATTTGTCGAGTTATGAGTATTTTTTGTTTTGAAAAGTGGATTTTCGAAAATTTCATGACTCTATTTGAAGGCGAAATAATGATTTTATCACAAAACTGATTGTGCCAGTCGATTTTTTGGCAAAAAAAACCCCTCTTTACGAATTTTTAGCATTTTTTATAATTTTTTTGTCGAAAATTTAGAACAAAGGGGCTACCTAGGAAATATTTTGCGATACAAATTGATTTTTTCTAACTACCATAATCCCTGGAAATATGGACTCAAAATTCACCTAAAGATGTAAAATTGTCCCCTCTATCGATTGGTGAAGACTAGAACGTTCTATCTTTCCTATTTGTCGAGTTATGAGTATTTTTTGTTTTGAAAAGTGGATTTTCGAAAATTTCATGACTCTATTTGAAGGCGAAATGATGATTTTATCACAAAACTGATTGTGCCAGTCGATTTTCCGGCCAAAAAAACCCCTCTTTACGAATTTATAGCATTTTTTATAATTTTTTTGTCGAAAATTTAGAAAAAAGGGGGTCGCTATGGAAATATTTTGCGATACAAATTGATTTTTTCTAACTACCATAATCCTTGGAAATATGGACTCAAAATTCACTTAAAGATGTAAAATTGTCCCCTCTATCGATTGGTGAAGACTAGAACGTTCTATCTTTCCTATTTGTCGAGTTATGAGTATTTCTTGTTTTGAAAAGTGGATTTTCGAAAATTTCATGACTCTATTTGAAGTCGAAATGATGATTTCATCACAAAACTGATTGTGCCAGTCGATTTTCCGGTCCAAAAAACCCCTCTTTACGAATTTTTAGCATTTTTTATAATTTTTTTGTCGAAAATTTAGAACAACACTACACTACACTACACTACAAGACACTACACTACACTACACTACACTACACTACACTACACTACACTACACTACACTACACTACACTACACTACACTACACTACACTACACTACACTACACTACACTACACTACACTACACTACACTACACTACACTACACTACACTACACTACACTACACTACACTACACTACACTACACTACACTACACTACACTACACTACACTACACTACACTACACTACACTACACTACACTACACTACACTACACTACACTACACTACACTACACTACACTACACTACACTACACTACACTACACTACACGACAATACACGACACGACACGACACGACACGACACGACACGACACGACACGACACGACACGACACGACACGACACGACACGACACGACACGACACGACACGACACGACACGACACGACACGACACGACACGACACGACACGACACGACACGACACGACACGACACGACACGACACGACACGACACGACACGACACGACACGACACGACACGACACGACACGACACGACACGACACGACACGACACGACACGACACGACACGACACGACACGACACGACACGACACGACACGACACGACACGACACGACACGACACGACACGACACGACACGACACGACACGACACGACACGACACGACACGACACGACACGACACGACACGACACGACACGACACGACACGACACGACACGACACGACACGACACGACACGACACGACACGACACGACACGCGACAATATCAGTCAATTTCTCGTCCCAAAAAACCTTTTATCACAAATTTTCAGCATTTTTCATTTTTTTTAGTCGCTAATTTAGAACCAAGGGAAATATTTCGCGATATAAATTTCTTCTTTCTAACTACCTTAATACTTGAAAATATCGACTCAAAATTTGGTCCAATTAGTAAAATTTTCCGCTGAATCGATTGGTCAAGACTAGAACATTCTATCTCTTCAAATAGTCGAGTTATGAGCATCTTTTATTTTGAAAAGTGGATTTTCGAAAATTTCATGACTCTATTTGAAGGCGAAATGATGATTTTATCACAAAACTGATTGTGCCCGTCGATTTTTTGGCCAAAAAAACCCCTCTTTACAAATTTTTAGCATTTTTTATAATTTTTTTGTCGAAAATTTAGAACAAAGGGGGTAGCTATGGAAATATTTTGCGATAAAAATTGATTTTTTCCAACTCCCATAATCCTTGGAAATATGGACTCAAAATTCACTAAAATATGTAAAATTGTCCCCTCTATCGATTGGTGAAGACTAGAACGTTCTATCTTTCCTATTTGTCGAGTTATGAGTATTTTTTGTTTTGAAAAGTAGATTTTCGAAAATTTCATGACTCTATTTGAAGGCGAAATAATGATTTTATCACAAAACTGATTGTGCCAGTCGATTTTTTGGCCAAAAAAACCCCTCTTTACGAACTTTTAGCATTTTTTATAATTTTTTTGTCGAAAATTTAGAGCAAAGGGGAAAATATGGAAATATTTTGCGATAAAAATTGATTTTTTCTAACTCCCATAATCCTTGGAAATATGGACTCAAAATTCACTAAAATATGTAAAATTGTCCCCTCTACCGATTGGTGAAGACTAGAACGTTCTATCTTTCCTATTAGTCGAGTTATGAGTATTTTATGTTTTGAAAAGTGGATTTTCGAAAATTTCATGACTCTATTTGAAGGCGAAATGATGATTTTATCACAAAACTGATTGTGCCAGTCGATTTTCCGGTCCAAAAAACCCCTCTTTACGAATTTTTAGCATTTTTTATAATTTTTTTGTCGAAAATTTAGAACAAAGGGGGTAGCTATGGAAATATTTTGCGATACAAATTGATTTTTTCTAACTACCATAATCCCTGGAAATATGGACTCAAAATTCACTTAAATATGTAAAATTATCCCCTCTATCGATTGGTGAAGACTAGAACGTTCTATCTTTCCTATTTGTCGAGTTATGAGTATTTTTTGTTTTGAACAGTGGATTTTCGAAAATTTCATGACTCTATTTGAAGTCGAAATGATGATTTTATCACAAAACTGATTGTGCCAGTCGATTTTCCGGTCCAAAAAACCCCTCTTTACGAATTTTTAGCATTTTTTATAATTTTTTTGTCGAAAATTTAGAACAAAGGGGAATTATTTTGCGATACAAATTGATTTCTTCTAACTCCCATAATCCTTGGAAATATAGACTCAAAATTCACTAAAATATGTAAAATTGTCCCCTCTATCGATTGGTGAAAACTAGATTGTTCTATCTTTCCTATTTGTCGAGTTATGAGTATTTTTTGTTTTGAAAAGTGGATTTTCGAAAATTTCATGACTCTATTTGAAGGCGAAATAATAATTTTATCACAAAACTGATTGTGCCAGTCGATTTTTTGGCCAAAAAACCCCTCTTTACGAATTTCTAGCATTTTTTATAATTTTTTTGTCGAAGATTTAGAACAAAGGGGGTAGCTATGGAAATATTTTGCGATACAAATTGATTTTTTCTAACTCCCATAATCCTTGGGAATATGGACTCAAAATTCACTAAAATATGTAAAATTGTCCCCTCTATCGATTGGTGAAGACTAGAACGTTCTATCTTCCCTATATGTCGAGTTATGAGTATTTTTTGTTTTGAAAAGTAGATTTTCGAAAATTTCATGACTCTATTTGAAGGCGAAATAATGATTTTATCACAAAACTGATTGTGCCAGTCGATTTTTTGGCCAAAAAAACCCCTCTTTACGAATTTTTAGCATTTTTTATAATTTTTTTGTCGAAAATTTAGAACAAAGGGGAAAATATGGAAATATTTTGCGATACAAATTGATTTTTTCTAACTCCCATAATCCTTGGAAATATGGACTCAAAATTCACTGAAATATGTAAAATTGTCCCCTCTATCGATTGGTGAAGACTAGAACGTTCTATCTTTCCTATTTGTCGAGTTATGAGTATTTTTTGTTTTGAAAAGTGGATTCTCGAAAATTTCATGACTCTATTTGAAGGCGAAATAATGATTTTATCACAAAACTGATTGTGCCAGTCGATTTTTTGGCCAAAAAACCCCTCTTTACGAATTTTTAGCATTTTTTATAATTTTTTTGTCGAAAATTTAAAACAAAGGGGGTAGCTATGGAAATATTTTGCGATACAAATTGATTTTTTCTAACTCCCATAATCCTTGGAAATATGGACTCAAAATTCACTGAAATATGTAAAATTGTCCCCTCTATCGATTGGTGAAGACTAGAACGTTCTATCTTTCCTATTTGTCGAGTTATGAGTATTTTTTGTTTTGAAAAGTGGATTTTCGAAAATTTCATGACTTTATTTGAAGGCGAATTAATGATTTTATCACAAAACTGATTGTGCCAGTCGATTTTTTGGCCAAAAAAACCGCTCTTTACGAATTTTTAGCATTTTTTATAATTTTTTTGTCGAAAATTTAGAACAAAGGGGAAAATATGGAAATATTTTGCGATACAAATTGATTTTTTCTAACTCCCATAATCCCAAAATTCACTAAAATATGTAAAATTGTCCCCTCTATCGATTGGTGAAGACTAGAACGTTCTATCTTTCCTATTTGTCGAGTTATGAGTATTTTTTGTTTTGAAAAGTAGATTTTCGAAAATTTCATGACTCTATTTGAAGGCGAAATAATGATTTTATCACAAAACTGATTGTGCCAGTCGATTTTGTGGCCAAAAAAACCCCTCTTTACGAACTTTTAGCATTTTTTATAATTTTTTTGTCGAAAATTTAGAGCAAAGGGGAAAATATGGAAATATTTTGCGATAAAAATTGATTTTTTCTAACTCCCATAATCCTCGGAAATATGGACTCAAAATTCACTAAAATATGTAAAATTGTCCCCTCTACCGATTGGTGAAGACTAGAACGTTCTATCTTTCCTATTAGTCGAGTTATGAGTATTTTTTGTTTTGAAAAGTGGATTTTCGAAAATTTCATGACTCTATTTGAAGGCGAAATGATGATTTTATCACAAAACTGATTGTGCCAGTCGATTTTCCGGTCCAAAAAACCCCTCTTTACGAATTTTTAGCATTTTTTATAATTTTTTTGTCGAAAATTTAGAACAAAGGGGGTAGCTATGGAAATATTTTGCGATACAAATTGATTTTTTCTAACTACCATAATCCCTGGAAATATGGACTCAAAATTCACTTAAATATGTAAAATTATCCCCTCTATCGATTGGTGAAGACTAGAACGTTCTATCTTTCCTATTTGTCGAGTTATGAGTATTTTTTGTTTTGAACAGTGGATTTTCGAAAATTTCATGACTCTATTTGAAGTCGAAATGATGATTTTATCACAAAACTGATTGTGCCAGTCGATTTTTTGGCCAAAAAACCCCTCTTTACGAATTTCTAGCATTTTTTATAATTTTTTTGTCGAAAATTTAGAACAAAGGGGAATTATTTTGCGATACAAATTGATTTCTTCTAACTCCCATAATCCTTGGAAATATAGACTCAAAATTCACTAAAATATGTAAAATTGTCCCCTCTATCGATTGGTGGAAACTAGATTGTTCTATCTTTCCTATTTGTCGAGTTATGAGTATTTTTTGTTTTGAAAAGTGGATTTTCGAAAATTTCATGACTCTATTTGAAGGCGAAATAATAATTTTATCACAAAACTGATTGTGCCAGTCGATTTTTTGGCCAAAAAACCCCTCTTTACGAATTTCTAGCATTTTTTATAATTTTTTTGTCGAAGATTTAGAACAAAGGGGGTAGCTATGGAAATATTTTGCGATACAAATTGATTTTTTCTAACTCCCATAATCCTTGGAAATATGGACTCAAAATTCACTAAAATATGTAAAATTGTCCCCTCTATCGATTGGTGAAGACTAGAACGTTCTATCTTCCCTATATGTCGAGTTATGAGTATTTTTTGTTTTGAAAAGTAGATTTTCGAAAATTTCATGACTCTATTTGAAGGCGAAATAATGATTTTATCACAAAACTGATTGTGCCAGTCGATTTTTTGGCCAAAAAAACCCCTCTTTACGAATTTTTAGCATTTTTTATAATTTTTTTGTCGAAAATTTAGAACAAAGGGGAAAATATGGAAATATTTTGCGATACACATTGATTTTTTCTAACTCCCATAATCCTTGGAAATATGGACTCAAAATTCACTGAAATATGTAAAATTGTCCCCTCTATCGATTGGTGAAGACTAGAACGTTCTATCTTTCCTATTTGTCGAGTTATGAGTATTTTTTGTTTTGAAAAGTGGATTCTCGAAAATTTCATGACTCTATTTGAAGGCGAAATAATGATTTTATCACAAAACTGATTGTGCCAGTCGATTTTTTGGCCAAAAAACCCCTCTTTACGAATTTTTAGCATTTTTTATAATTTTTTTGTCGAAAATTTAAAACAAAGGGGGTAGCTATGGAAATATTTTGCGATACAAATTGATTTTTTCTAACTCCCATAATCCTTGGAAATATGGACTCAAAATTCACTGAAATATGTAAAATTGTCCCCTCTATCGATTGGTGAAGACTAGAACGTTCTATCTTTCCTATTTGTCGAGTTATGAGTATTTTTTGTTTTGAAAAGTGGATTTTCGAAAATTTCATGACTTTATTTGAAGGCGAATTAATGATTTTATCACAAAACTGATTGTGCCAGTCGATTTTTTGGCCAAAAAAACCGCTCTTTACGAATTTTTAGCATTTTTTATAATTTTTTTGTCGAAAATTTAGAACAAAGGGGAAAATATGGAAATATTTTGCGATACAAATTGATTTTTTCTAACTCCCATAATCCTTGGAAATATGGACTCAAAATTCACTGAAATATGTAAAATTGTCCCCTCTATCGATTGGTGAAGACTAGAACGTTGTATCTTTCCTATTTGTCGAGTTATGAGTATTTTTTGTTTTGAAAAGTGGATTCTCGAAAATTTCATGACTCTATTTGAAGGCGAAATAATGATTTTATCACAAAACTGATTGTGCCAGTCGATTTTTTGGCCAAAAAACCCCTCTTTACGAATTTTTAGCATTTTTTATAATTTTTTTGTCGAAAATTTAAAACAAAGGGGGTAGCTATGGAAATATTTTGCGATACAAATTGATTTTTTCTAACTCCCATAATCCTTGGCAATATCGACTCAAAATTCACTTAAATATGTAAAATTGTCCCCTCTATCGATTGGTGAAGACTAGAACGTTCTATCTTTCCTATTTGTCGAGTTATGAGTATTTTTTGTTTTGAAAAGTAGATTTTCGAAAATTTCATGACTCTATTTGAAGGCGAAATAATGATTTTATCACAAAACTGATTGTGCCAGTCGATTTTTTGGCCAAAAAAAACCCTCTTTACGAATTTTAAGCATTTTTTAATTTTGTTAGTCGAAAATTTAGAACAAAGGGGTAGGTATGGAAATATTTTGAGAAACAAATGGCTTTTTTCTAACTTCCTTAATCCTTGGCAATATCGACTAAAAATTCACTGAAATATCTAAAATTGTCCCCTCTATCGATTGGTGAAGACTAGAACGTTCTATCTTTCCTATTTGTCGAGTTATGAGTATTTTTTGTTTTGAAAAGTGGATTTTCGAAAATTTCATGACTCTATTTGAAGGCGAATTAATGATTTTATCACAAAACTGATTGTGCCAGTCGATTTTTTGGCCAAAAAAACCCCTCTTTACGAATTTTCAGCATTTTTTATAATTTTTTTGTCGAAAATTTAGAACAAAGTTGTAGGTATGGAAATATTTTGCGAATCAAATTGCTTTTTTCTAACTCCCTTAATCCTTGGCAATATCGACTCAAAATTAGGGCTGGGCGATTATCAAAAAACATAATCGATTATCGATTATATAAAATAATCGGTTATTTTCGATTAATCGATGTTAATCGATTAATTGAAAAATCGAAAATAATCGATTAATCTAAAATAATCGATCAATCTAAAATAATCGATTAATCGAAAAAAATCGATTAATCGAAAATAATCGATTAATCGAAAATAATCAATTTTCGATGATTCGAAAATTTATTATTTTTCATTATTCTTGATAACGGCAGCTGGACCGCTACCGAAACTTTAAAAATAGAGTTTCAACAAACATCGTGATCAAGAACTATTATATTTAACTAATTTTTTCCCTAACTCACGCCTTTAAAAAGATTGACAATTTGGAACTTTCGAAAATATTTTGAAGTTTAAGACTTAAAAAAATTGTCAAGATTTGCCAGTCGATTTTCCGGTCCAAAAAACCCCTGTTTACGAATTTTTAGCATTTTTTAAAATTTTTTGTCGAAAATTTGGAACAAAGGGGTAGGTATGGAAATATTTTGCGAATCAAATTGCTATTTTCTAACTCCCTTAATCCTTTGGCAATATCGACTCAAAATTCACTAAAATATGTAAAATTGTCCCCTCTATCGATTGGTGAAGACTAGAACGTTCTATCTTTCCTATTAGTCGAGTTATGAGTATTTTTTGTTTTGAAAAGTGGATTTTCGAAAATTTCATGACTCTATTTGAGGGCGAAATAATGATTTTATCACAAAACTGATTGTGCCAGTCGATTTTTTGGCCAAAAAAACCCCTCTTTACGAATTTTTAGCATTTTTTTTAATTTTTTTGTCGAAAATTTAGAACAAAGGGGAAAATATGGAAATATTTTGCGATACAAATTGATTTCTTCTAACTCCCATAATCCTTGGAAATATGGACTCAAAATTAGGGCTGGGCGATTATCAAAAAACATAATCGATTATCGATTATATAAAATAATCGATTATTTTCGATTAATCGATTAATCGATTAATCGATGTTAATCGATTAATTGATTAAAAAACAAAAAAACACACACACACGCCACCCCACGCCACAACACGACACGACACGCCACGACACGACACGAAACGCGACAATACCAGTCAATTTCTCCTCCCAAAAAACCTCTTAACACACTACACCACACTACACTACACTACACTACACTACACTACACTGCACTACACTACACTACACTACACTACACTACACTACACTACACTACACTACACTACACTACACTACACTACACTACACTACACTACACTACACTACACTACACTACACTACACTACACTACACTACACTACACTACACTACACTACACTACACTACACTACACTACACTACACTACACTACACTACACTACACTACACTACACTACACTACACTACACTACACTACACTACACTACACTACACTACACTACACTACACTACAGTACACTACACTACACTACACTACACTACACTACACTACACTACACTACACTACACTACACTACACTACACTACACTACACTACACTACACTACAGTACACTACACTACACTACACTACACTACACTACACTACACTACACTACACTACACTACACTACACTACACTACACTACACTACACGACACGACACGACACGACACGACACGACACGACACGACACGACACGACACGACACGACACGACACGACACGACACGACACGACACGACACGACACGACACGACACGACACGACACGACACGACACGACACGACACGACACGACACGACACGACACGACACGACACGACACGACACGACACGGCACGACACGACACGACACGACACGACACGACACGCGACAATATCAGTCAATTTCTTGTCCCAAAAAACCTTTTATCACAAATTTTCAGCATTTTTCATTTTTTTTAGTCGCTAATTTAGAACCAAAGGAAATATTTCGCGATATAAATTTCTTCTTTCTAACTACCTTAATACTTGAAAATATCGACTCAAAATTTGGTCCAATAAGTAAAATTTTCCGCTGAATCGATTGGTCAAGACTAGAACATTCTATCTCTTCAAATAGTCGAGTTATGAGCATCTTTTATTTTGAAAAGTGGATTTTCGAAAATTTCATGACTCTATTTGAAGGCGAAATAATGATTTTATCACAAAACTGATTGTGCTAGTCGATTTTTTGGCCAAAAAACCCCCCTTTACGAATTTTTAGCATTTTTTATAATTTTTTTGTCGAAAATTTAGAACAAAGGGGATAGCTATGGAAATATTTTGAGAAACAAATTGCTTTTTTCCAACTCCCTTAATCCTTGGCAATATCGACTCAAAATTAGGGCTGGGCGATTATCAAAAAACATAATCGATTATCGATTATATAAAATAATCGATTATTTTCGATTAATCGATTAATCGCCACGCCACGCCACGCCACGCCACACCACGACACGCCACGACACGACACGACACGAAACGCGACAATGCCGGTCAATTTCTCGTCCCAAAAAACCCCTTATCACGAATTTTCAGCATTTTTCATTTTTTTTAGTCGCTAATTTAGAACCAAGGGCAATCTTTCGCTATATAAATTTCTTCTTTCTAACTACCTTAATACTTGAAAATATCGACTCAAAAATTGGTCCAATACGTAAAATTTTCCGCTGAATCGATTGGTCAAGACTAGAACATTCTATCTCTTCAAATAGTCGAGTTATGAGCATCTTTTATTTTGAAAAGTGGATTTTCGAAAATTTCATGACTCTATTTGAAGGCGAAATAATGATTTTATCAAAAAACTGATTGTGTCAGTCGATTTTTCGTCCCAGAAAACCCACACGACAAAAAAACACACACACACACGCCACGCCACGCCACAACACGACACGACACGCCACGACACGACACGAAACGCGACAATACCAGTCAATTTCTCCTCCCAAAAAACCTCTTAACACACTACACCACACTACACTACACTACACTACACTACACTACACTACACTACACTACACTACACTACACTACACTACACTACACTACACTACACTACACGACACGACACGACACGACACGACACGACACGACACGACACGACACGACACGACACGACACGACACGACACGACACGACACGACACGACACGACACGACACGACACGACACGACACGACACGACACGACACGACACGACACGACACGACACGACACGACACGACACGACACGACACGACACGACACGACAAAAACACGACACGACACGACACGACCAAAACACGACACGACACGACACGACACGACACGACACGACACGACACGACACGACACGACACGACACGACACGACACGACACGACACGACACGACACGACACGCGACAATATCAGTCAATTTCTCGTCCCAAAAAACCTTTTATCACAAATTTTCAGCATTTTTCATTTTTTTTAGTCGCTAATTTAGAACCAAAGGAAATATTTCGCGATATAAATTTCTTCTTTCTAACTACCTTAATACTTGAAAATATCGACTCAAAATTTGGTCCAATTAGTAAAATTTTCCGCTGAATCGATTGGTCAAGACTAGAACATTCTATCTCTTCAAATAGTCGAGTTATGAGCATCTTTTATTTTGAAAAGTGGATTTTCGGAAATTTCATGACTCTATTTGAAGGCGAATTAATGATTTTATCACAAAACTGATTGTGCCAGTCGATTTTTTGGCCAAAAAAACCCCTCTTTACGAATTTTTAGCATTTTTTATAATTTTTTTCTCGAAAATTTAGAACAAAGGGGAAATATTTTGCGAATCAAATTGCTTTTTTCTAACTCCTTTAATCCTTGGCAATATCGACTCAAAATTCACTAAAATATGTAAAATTGTCCCCTCTATCGATTGGTGAAGACTAGAACGTTCTATCTTTCCTATTTGTCGAGTTATGAGTATTTTTTGTTTTGAAAAGTGTATTTTCGAAAATTTCATGACTCTATTTGAAGGCGAAATGATGATTTTATCACAAAACTGATTGTGCCAGTCGATTTTTTGGCCAAAAAAACCCCCCTTTACGAATTTTTAGCATTTTTTATAATTTTTTTGTCGAAAATTTAGAACAAAGGGGAAATATTTTGCGATACAAATTGATTTTTTCTAACTCCCATAATCCTTGGAAATATGGACTAAAAATTCACTAAAATATGTAAAATTGTCCCCTCTACCGATTGGTGAAGACTAGAACGTTCTATCTTTCCTATTAGTCGAGTTATGAGTATTTTTTGTTTTGAAAAGTGGATTTTCGAAAATTTCATGACTCTATTTGAAGGCGAAATGATGATTTTATCACAAAACTGATTGTGCCAGTCGATTTTTTGGCCAAAAAAACCCACCTTTACGAATTTTTAGCATTTTTTATAATTTTTTTGTCGAAAATTTAGAACAAAGGGGAAATATTTTGCGATACAAATTGATTTTTTCTAACTCCCATAATCCTTGGAAATATGGACTAAAAATTCACTAAAATATGTAAAATTGTCCCCTCTACCGATTGGTGAAGACTAGAACGTTCTATCTTTCCTATTAGTCGAGTTATGAGTATTTTTTGTTTTGAAAAGTGGATTTTCGAAAATTTCATGACTCCATTTGAAGGCGAAATAATGATTTTATCACAAAACTGATTGTGCCAGTCGATTTTTTGGCCAAAAAAACCCCTCTTCACGAATTTTTAGCATTTTTTATAATTTTTTTGTCTAAAATTTAGAACAAAGGGGGTAGCTATGGAAATATTTTGCGATACAAATTGATTTTTTCTAACTACCATGATCCTTGGAAATATGGACTCAAAATTCACTAAAATATGTAAAATTGTCCCCTCTATCGATTGGTGAAGACTAGAACGTTCTATCTTTCCTATTTGTCGAGTTATGAGTATTTTTTGTTTCGAAAAGTGGATTTTCGAAAATTTCATGACTCCATTTGAAGGCGAAATGATGATTTTATCAAAAAACTGATTGTGTCAGTCGATTTTTCGTCCCAGAAAACCCACACGACAAAAAAACACACACACACGCCACGCCACGCCACAACACGACACGACACGACACGCCACGACACGAAACGCGACAATGCCAGTGAATTTCTCCTCCCAAAAAACCTCTTAACACACTACACCACACTACACTACACTACACTACACTACACTACACTACACTACACTACACTACACTACACTACACTACACTACACTACACTACACTACACTACACTACACTACACTACACTACACTACACTACACTACACTACACTACACTACACTACACTACACTACACTACACTACACTACACTACACTACACTACACTACACTACACGACACGACACGACACGACACGACACGACACGACACGACACGACACGACACGACACGACACGACACGACACGACACGACACGATACGATACGACACGACACGACACGACACGACACGACACGACACGACACGACACGACACGACACGACACGACACGACACGACACGACACGACACGACACGACACGACACGACACGACACGACACGACACGACACGACACGACACGACACGACACGACACGACACGACACGACACGACACGACACGACACGACACGACACGACACGACACGACACGACACGACACGACACGACACGACACGACACGACACGACACGACACGACACGACACGACACGACACGACACGACACGACACGACACGACACGACACGACACGACACGACACGACACGACACGACACGACACGACACGACACGACACGACACGACACGACACGACACGACACGACACGCGACAATATCAGTCAATTTCTCGTCCCAAAAAACCTTTTATCACAAATTTTCAGCATTTTTCATTTTTTTTAGTCGCTAATTTAGAACCAAAGGAAATATTTCGCGACAATATCAGTCAATTTCTCGTCCCAAAACACCTTTTATCACAAATTTTCAGCATTTTTCATTTTTTTTAGTCGCTAATTTAGAACCAAAGGAAATATTTCGCGATATAAATTTCTTCTTTCTAACTACCTTAATACTTGAAAATATCGACTCAACATTTGGTCCAATAAGTAAAATTTTCCGCTGAATCGATTGGTCAAGACTAGAACATTCTATCTCTTCAAATAGTCGAGTTATGAGCATCTTTTATTTTGAAAAGTGGATTTTCGAAAATTTCATGACTCTATTTGAAGGCGAATTAATGATTTTATCACAAAACTGATTGTGCCAGTCGATTTTTTGTCCAAAAAAACCCCTCTTTACGAATTTTTAGCATTTTTTATAATTTTTTTGTCGAAAATTTAGAACAAAGGGGAAATATTTTGCGATACAAATTGATTTTTTCTAACTCCCATAATCCTTGGAAATATGGACTCAAAATTCACTAAAATATGTAAAATTGTCCCCTCTACCGATTGGTGAAGACTAGAACGTTCTATCTTTCCTATTAGTCGAGTTATGAGTATTTTTTGTTTTGAAAAGTGGATTTTCGAAAATTTCATGACTCCATTTGAAGGCGAAATAATGATTTTATCACAAAACTGATTGTGCCAGTCGATTTTTTGGCCAAAAAAACCCCTCTTTACGAATTTTTAGCATTTTTTATAATTTTTTTGTCTAAAATTTAGAACAAAGGGGGTAGCTATGGAAATATTTTGCGATACAAATTGATTTTTTCTAACTACCATGATCCTTGGAAATATGGACTCAAAATTCACTAAAATATGTAAAATTGTCCCCTCTATCGATTGGTGAAGACTAGAACGTTCTATCTTTCCTATTAGTCGAGTTATGAGTATTTTTTGTTTTGAAAAGTAGATTTTCGAAAATTTCATGACTCTATTTGAAGGCGAAATAATGATTTTATCACAAAACTGATTGTGCCAGTCGATTTTTTGGCCAAAAAAACCCCTCTTTACGAATTTTCAGCATTTTTTATAATTTTTTTGTCGAAAATTTAGAACAAAGGGGAAAATATGGAAATATTTTGCGATAAAAATTGATTTTTTCTAACTCCCATAATCCTTGGAAATATGGACTCAAAATTCACTTAAATATGTAAAATTGTCCCCTCTATCGATTGGTGAAGACTAGAACGTTCTATCTTTCCTATTAGTCGAGTTATGAGTATTTTTTGTTTTGAAAAGTGGATTTTCGAAAATTTCATGACTCCATTTGAAGGCGAAATAATGATTTTATCACAAAACTGATTGTGCCAGTCGATTTTTTGGCCAAAAAAACCCCTCTTTACGAATTTTTAGCATTTTTTATAATTTTTTTGTCGAAAATTTAGAACAAAGGGAAATATTTTGCGATACAAATTGATTTTTTCTAACTCCCATAATCCTTGGAAATATAGACTCAAAATTCACTAAAATATGTAAAATTGTCCCCTCTATCGATTGGTGAAGACTAGAACGTTCTATCTTTCCTATTTGTCGAGTTATGAGTATTTTTTGTTTCGAAAAGTGGGTTTTCGAAAATTTCATGACTTTATTTGAAGGCGAAATAATGATTTTATCACAAAACTGATTGTGCCAGTCGATTTTTTGGCAAAAAAACCCCTCTTTACGAATTTTTAGCATTTTTTATAATTTTTTTGTAGAAAATTTAGAACAAAGGGGAAATATTTTGCGATACAAATTGATTTTTTCTAACTCCCATAATCCTTGGAAATATGGACTCAAAATTCACTAATATATGTAAAATTGTCCCCTCTATCGATTGGTGAAGACTAGAACGTTCTATCTTTCCTATTTGTCGATTTATGAGTATTTTTTGTTTTGAAAAGTATATTTTCGAAAATTTCATGACTCTATTTGAAGGCGAAATAATGATTTTATCACAAAACTGATTGTGCCAGTCGATTTTTTGGCCAAAAAAAACCCCTCTTTATGAATTTTTAGCATTTTTTATAATTTGTTTGCCGAAAATTTAGAACAAAGGGGGTAGCTATGGAAATATTTTGCGATACAAATTGATTTTTTCCAACTCCCATAATCCTTGGAAATATAGACTCAAAATTCACTAAAATATGTAAAATTGTCCCCTCTACCGATTGGTGAAGACTAGAACGTTCTATCTTTCCTATTAGTCGAGTTATGAGCATCTTTTATTTTGAAAAGTGGATTTTCGAAAATTTCATGACTCTATTTGAAGGCGAATTAATGATTTTATCACAAAACTGATTGTGCCAGTCGATTTTTTGGCCAAAAAAACCCCTCTTTACGAATTTTTAGCATTTTTTATAATTTTTTTGTCGAAAATTTAGAACAAAGGGGAAATATTTTGCGATACAAATTGATTTTTTCTAACTCCCATAATCCTTGGAAATATGGACTCAAAATTCACTAAAATATGTAAAATTGTCCCCTCTACCGATTGGTGAAGACTAGAACGTTCTATCTTTCCTATTAGTCGAGTTATGAGTATTTTTTGTTTTGAAAAGTGGATTTTCGAAAATTTCATGACTCCATTTGAAGGCGAAATAATGATTTTATCACAAAACTGATTGTGCCAGTCGATTTTTTGGCCAAAAAAACCCCTCTTTACGAATTTTTAGCATTTTTTATAATTTTTTTGTCTAAAATTTAGAACAAAGGGGGTAGCTATGGAAATATTTTGCGATACAAATTGATTTTTTCTAACTACCATGATCCTTGGAAATATGGACTCAAAATTCACTAAAATATGTAAAATTGTCCCCTCTATCCCCCTCTATCGATTGGTGAAGACTAGAACGTTCTATCTTTCCTATTTGTCGAGTTATGAGTATTTTTTGTTTTGAAAAGTAGATTTTCGAAAATTTCATGACTCTATTTGAAGGCGAAATAATGATTTTATCACAAAACTGATTGTGCCAGTCGATTTTTTGGCCAAAAAAACCCCTCTTTACGAATTTTCAGCATTTTTTATAATTTTTTTGTCGAAAATTTAGAACAAAGGGGAAAATATGGAAATATTTTGCGATAAAAATTGATTTTTTCTAACTCCCATAATCCTTGGAAATATGGACTCAAAATTCACTAAAATATGTAAAATTGTCCCCTCTACCGATTGGTGAAGACTAGAACGTTCTATCTTTCCTATTAGTCGAGTTATGAGTATTTTTTGTTTTGAAAAGTGGATTTTCGAAAATTTCATGACTCCATTTGAAGGCGAAATAATGATTTTATCACAAAACTGATTGTGCCAGTCGATTTTTTGGCCAAAAAAACCCCTCTTTACGAATTTTTAGCATTTTTTATAATTTTTTTGTCGAAAATTTAGAACAAAGGGAAATATTTTGCGATACAAATTGATTTTTTCTAACTCCCATAATCCTTGGAAATATAGACTCAAAATTCACTAAAATATGTAAAATTGTCCCCTCTATCGATTGGTGAAGACTAGAACGTTCTATCTTTCCTATTTGTCGAGTTATGAGTATTTTTTGTTTCGAAAAGTGGGTTTTCGAAAATTTCATGACTTTATTTGAAGGCGAAATAATGATTTTATCACAAAACTGATTGTGCCAGTCGATTTTTTTGGCAAAAAAACCCCTCTTTACGAATTTTTAGCATTTTTTATAATTTTTTTGTAGAAAATTTAGAACAAAGGGGAAATATTTTGCGATACAAATTGATTTTTTCTAACTCCCATAATCCTTGGAAATATGGACTCAAAATTCACTAAAATATGTAAAATTGTCCCCTCTATCGATTGGTGAAGACTAGAACGTTCTATCTTTCCTATTAGTCGAGTTATGAGTATTTTTTGTTTTGAAAAGTGGATTTTCGAAAATTTCATGACTCCATTTGAAGGCGAAATAATGATTTTATCACAAAACTGATTGTGCCAGTCGATTTTTTGGCCAAAAAAACCCCTCTTTACGAATTTTTAGCATTTTTTATAATTTTTTTGTCGAAAATTTAGAACAAAGGGAAATATTTTGCGATACAAATTGATTTTTTCTAACTCCCATAATCCTTGGAAATATAGACTCAAAATTCACTAAAATATGTAAAATTGTCCCCTCTATCGATTGGTGAAGACTAGAACGTTCTATCTTTCCTATTTGTCGAGTTATGAGTATTTTTTGTTTCGAAAAGTGGGTTTTCGAAAATTTCATGACTTTATTTGAAGGCGAAATAATGATTTTATCACAAAACTGATTGTGCCAGTCGATTTTTTGGCAAAAAAACCCCTCTTTACGAATTTTTAGCATTTTTTATAATTTTTTTGTAGAAAATTTAGAACAAAGGGGAAATATTTTGCGATACAAATTGATTTTTTCTAACTCCCATAATCCTTGGAAATATGGACTCAAAATTCACTAATATATGTAAAATTGTCCCCTCTATCGATTGGTGAAGACTAGAACGTTCTATCTTTCCTATTTGTCGATTTATGAGTATTTTTTGTTTTGAAAAGTATATTTTCGAAAATTTCATGACTCTATTTGAAGGCGAAATAATGATTTTATCACAAAACTGATTGTGCCAGTCGATTTTTTGGCCAAAAAAAACCCCTCTTTATGAATTTTTAGCATTTTTTATAATTTGTTTGCCGAAAATTTAGAACAAAGGGGGTAGCTATGGAAATATTTTGCGATACAAATTGATTTTTTCCAACTCCCATAATCCTTGGAAATATAGACTCAAAATTCACTAAAATATGTAAAATTGTCCCCTCTACCGATTGGTGAAGACTAGAACGTTCTATCTTTCCTATTAGTCGAGTTATGAGCATCTTTTATTTTGAAAAGTGGATTTTCGAAAATTTCATGACTCTATTTGAAGGCGAATTAATGATTTTATCACAAAACTGATTGTGCCAGTCGATTTTTTGGCCAAAAAAACCCCTCTTTACGAATTTTTAGCATTTTTTATAATTTTTTTGTAGAAAATTTAGAACAAAGGGGAAATATTTTGCGATACAAATTGATTTTTTCTAACTCCCATAATCCTTGGAAATATGGACTCAAAATTCACTAAAATATGTAAAATTGTCCCCTCTATCGATTGGTGAAGACTAGAACGTTCTATCTTTCCTATTAGTCGAGTTATGAGTATTTTTTGTTTTGAAAAGTGGATTTTCGAAAATTTCATGACTCCATTTGAAGGCGAAATAATGATTTTATCACAAAACTGATTGTGCCAGTCGATTTTTTGGCCAAAAAAACCCTCTTTACGAATTTTTAGCATTTTTTATAATTTTTTTGTCGAAAATTTAGAACAAAGGGAAATATTTTGCGATACAAATTGATTTTTTCTAACTCCCATAATCCTTGGAAATATAGACTCAAAATTCACTAAAATATGTAAAATTGTCCCCTCTATCGATTGGTGAAGACTAGAACGTTCTATCTTTCCTATTTGTCGAGTTATGAGTATTTTTTGTTTCGAAAAGTGGGTTTTCGAAAATTTCATGACTTTATTTGAAGGCGAAATAATGATTTTATCACAAAACTGATTGTGCCAGTCGATTTTTTGGCAAAAAAAACCCCTCTTTACGAATTTTTAGCATTTTTTATAATTTTTTTGTAGAAAATTTAGAACAAAGGGGAAATATTTTGCGATACAAATTGATTTTTTCTAACTCCCATAATCCTTGGAAATATGGACTCAAAATTCACAAATATATGTAAAATTGTCCCCTCTATCGATTGGTGAAGACTAGAACGTTCTATCTTTCCTATTTGTCGATTTATGAGTATTTTTTGTTTTGAAAAGTATATTTTCGAAAATTTCATGACTCCATTTGAAGGCGAAATAATGATTTTATCACAAAACTGATTGTGCCAGTCGATTTTTTGGCCAAAAAAACCCCTCTTTACGAATTTTTAGCATTTTTTATAATTTTTTTGTCTAAAATTTAGAACAAAGGGGGTAGCTATGGAAATATTTTGCGATACAAATTGATTTTTTCTAACTACCATGATCCTTGGAAATATGGACTCAAAATTCACTAAAATATGTAAAATTGTCCCCTCTATCGATTGGTGAAGACTAGAACGTTCTATCTTTCCTATTTGTCGAGTTATGAGTATTTTTTGTTTTGAAAAGTAGATTTTCGAAAATTTCATGACTCTATTTGAAGGCGAAATAATGATTTTATCACAAAACTGATTGTGCCAGTCGATTTTTTGGCCAAAAAAACCCCTCTTTACGAATTTTCAGCATTTTTTATAATTTTTTTGTCGAAAATTTAGAACAAAGGGGAAAATATGGAAATATTTTGCGATAAAAATTGATTTTTTCTAACTCCCATAATCCTTGGAAATATGGACTCAAAATTCACTAAAATATGTAAAATTGTCCCCTCTACCGATTGGTGAAGACTAGAACGTTCTATCTTTCCTATTAGTCGAGTTATGAGTATTTTTTGTTTTGAAAAGTGGATTTTCGAAAATTTCATGACTCCATTTGAAGGCGAAATAATGATTTTATCACAAAACTGATTGTGCCAGTCGATTTTTTGGCCAAAAAAACCCCTCTTTACGAATTTTTAGCATTTTTTATAATTTTTTTGTCGAAAATTTAGAACAAAGGGAAATATTTTGCGATACAAATTGATTTTTTCTAACTCCCATAATCCTTGGAAATATAGACTCAAAATTCACTAAAATATGTAAAATTGTCCCCTCTATCGATTGGTGAAGACTAGAACGTTCTATCTTTCCTATTTGTCGAGTTATGAGTATTTTTTGTTTCGAAAAGTGGGTTTTCGAAAATTTCATGACTTTATTTGAAGGCGAAATAATGATTTTATCACAAAACTGATTGTGCCAGTCGATTTTTTGGCAAAAAAACCCCTCTTTACGAATTTTTAGCATTTTTTATAATTTTTTTGTAGAAAATTTAGAACAAAGGGGAAATATTTTGCGATACAAATTGATTTTTTCTAACTCCCATAATCCTTGGAAATATAGACTCAAAATTCACTAAAATATGTAAAATTGTCCCCTCTATCGATTGGTGAAGACTAGAACGTTCTATCTTTCCTATTAGTCGAGTTATGAGTATTTTTTGTTTTGAAAAGTGGATTTTCGAAAATTTCATGACTCCATTTGAAGGCGAAATAATGATTTTATCACAAAACTGATTGTGCCAGTCGATTTTTTGGCCAAAAAAACCCCTCTTTACGAATTTTTAGCATTTTTTATAATTTTTTTGTAGAAAATTTAGAACAAAGGGGAAATATTTTGCGATACAAATTGATTTTTTCTAACTCCCATAATCCTTGGAAATATAGACTCAAAATTCACTAAAATATGTAAAATTGTCCCCTCTATCGATTGGTGAAGACTAGAACGTTCTATCTTTCCTATTTGTCGATTTATGAGTATTTTTTGTTTTGAAAAGTGGATTTTCGAAAATTTCATGACTCTATTTGAAGGCGAATTAATGATTTTATCACAAAACTGATTGTGCCAGTCGATTTTTTGGCCAAAAAAACCCCTCATTACGAATTTTTAGCATTTTTTATAATTTTTTTGTCTAAAATTTAGAACAAAGGGGGTAGCTATGGAAATATTTTGCGATACAAATTGATTTTTTCTAACTACCATAATCCTTGGAAATATAGACTCCAAATTCACTAAAATATGTAAAATTGTCCCCTCTATCGATTGGTGAAGACTAGAACGTTCTATCTTTCCTATTTGTCGAGTTATGAGTATTTTTTGTTTTGAAAAGTAGATTTTCGAAAATTTCATGACTCTATTTGAAGGCGAAATAATGATTTTATCACAAAACTGATTGTGCCAGTCGATTTTTTGGCCCAAAAAACCCCTCTTTACGAATTTTTAGCATTTTTTATAATTTTTTTGTAGAAAATTTAGAACAAAGGGGAAATATTTTGCGATACAAATTGATTTTTTCTAACTCCCATAATCCTTGGAAATATGGACTCAAAATTCACTAATATATGTAAAATTGTCCCCTCTATCGATTGGTGAAGACTAGAACGATCTATCTTTCCTATTTGTCGAGTTATGAGTATTTTTTTTTTGAAAAGTATATTTTCGAAAATTTCATGACTCTATTTGAAGGCGAAATAATGATTTTATCACAAAACTGATTGTGCCAGTCGATTTTTTGGCCAAAAAAAACCCCTCTTTACGAATTTTTAGCATTTTTTATAATTTGTTTGTCGAAAATTTAGAACAAAGGGGGTAGCTATGGAAATATTTTGCGATACAAATTGATTTTTTCCAACTCCCATAATCCTTGGAAATATAGACTCAAAATTCACTAAAATATGTAAAATTGTCCCCTCTATCGATTGGTGAAGACTAGAACGTTCTATCTTTCCTATTAGTCGAGTTATGAGTATTTTTTGTTTCGAAAAGTGGATTTTAGAAAATTTCATGACTCTATTTGAAGGCGAAATAATGATTTTATCACAAAACTGATTGTGCCAGTCGATTTTTTGGCCAAAAAAACCCCTCTTTATGAATTTTTAGCATTTTTTATAATTTGTTTGCCGAAAATTTAGAACAAAGGGGGTAGCTATGGAAATATTTTGCGATACAAATTGATTTTTTCCAACTCCCATAATCCTTGGAAATATAGACTCAAAATTCACTAAAATATGTAAAATTGTCCCCTCTATCGATTGGTGAAGACTAGAACGTTCTATCTTTCCTATTTGTCGAGTTATGAGTATTTTTTGTTTCGAAAAGTGGATTTTCGAAAATTTCATGACTCTATTTGAAGGCGAAATAATGATTTTATCAAAAAACTGATTGTGCCAGTCGATTTTCCGGCCCAAAAAACCCCTCTTTACGAATTTTAGGCATTTTTTATTTTTTTTGTCAAAAATTTAGAACAAAGGGGTAGGTATGGAAATATTTTGCGAATCAAATTGCTTTTTACTAACTCCTTTAATCCTTGGCAATATCGACTCAAAATTCACTAATATATGTAAAATTGTCCCCTCTATCGATTGGTGAAGACTAGAACGTTCTATCTTTCCTATTTGTCGAGTTATGAGTATTTTTTGTTTTGAAAAGTGGATTTTCGAAAATTTCATGACTCTATTTGAAGGCGAAATAATGATTTTATCACAAAACTGATTGTGCCAGTCCTTTTTTTGGCCAAAAAAAACCCCTCTTAACGAATTTTTAGCATTTTTATAATTTGTTTGTCGAAAATTTAGAACAAAGGGGGTAGCTATGGAAATATTTTGCGATACAAATTGATTTTTTCCAACTCCCATAATCCTTTGGAAATATAGACTCAAAATTCACTTAAATATGTAAAATTGTCCCCTCTATCGATTGGTGAAGACTAGAACGTTCTATCTTTCCTATTTGTCGAGTTATGAGTATTTTTTGTTTTGAAAAGTGGATTTTCGAAAATTTCATGACTCTATTTGAAGGCGAAATAATGATTTTATCACAAAACTGATTGTGCCAGTCGATTTTTTGGCCAAAAAACCCCTCTTTACGAATTTTTAGCATTTTTTATAATTTTTTTGTCGAAAATTTAGAACAAAGGGGGTAGCTATGGAAATATTTTGAGAAACAAATTGCTTTTTTCTAACTTCCTTAATCCTTGGCAATATCGACTCAAAATTCACTAAAATATGTAAAATTGTCCCCTCTATCGATTGGTGAAGACTAGAACGTTCTATCTTTCGTATTAGTCGAGTTATGAGTATTTTTTGTTTCGAAAAGTGGATTTTCGAAAATTTCATGACCCTATTTGAAGGCGAAATAATGATTTTATCACAAAACTGATTGTGCCAGTCGATTTTTTGGCCAAAAAAACCCCTCTTTACGAATTTTTAGCATTTTTTATAATTTTTTTGTCGAAAATTTAGAACAAAGGGGGTAGCTATGGAAATATTTTGCGATACAAATTGATTTTTTCTAACTCCCATAAAATTTGGAAATATGGACTCAAAATTCACTATGATATGTAAAATTGTCCCCTCTATCGATTGGTGAAGAGTAGAACGTTCTATCTTTCGTATTAGTCGAGTTATGAGTATTTTTTGTTTTGAAAAGTGGATTTTCGAGAATTTCATGACTCTATTTGAAGGCGAAATAATGATTTTATCACAAAACTGATTGTGCCAGTCGATTTTTTTGCCAAAAAACCCCTCTTTACGAATTTTTAGCATTTTTTATAATTTTTTTGTCGAAAATTTAGAACAAAGGGGGTAGCTATGGAAATATTTTGAGAAACAAATTGCTTTTTTCTAACTCCCTTAATCCTTGGCAATATCGACTCAAAATTCACTAAAATATGTAAAATTGTCCCCTCTATCGATTGGTGAAGAGTAGAACGTTCTATCTTTCGTATTAGTCGAGTTATGAGTATTTTTTGTTTCGAAAAGTGGATTTTCGAAAATTTCATGACTCTATTTGAAGGCGAAATAATGATTTTATCACAAAACTGATTGTGCCAGTCGATTTTTTTGCCAAAAAACCCCTCTTTACGAATTTTTAGCATTTTTTATAATTTTTTTGTCGAAAATTTAGAACAAAGGGGGTAGCTATGGAAATATTTTGAGAAACAAATTGCTTTTTTCTAACTCCCTTAATCCTTGGCAATATCGACTCAAAATTCACTAAAATATGTAAAATTGTCCCCTCTATCGATTGGTGAAGAGTAGAACGTTCTATCTTTCGTATTAGTCGAGTTATGAGTATTTTTTGTTTCGAAAAGTGGATTTTCGAAAATTTCATGACTCTATTTGAAGGCGAAATAATGATTTTATCACAAAACTGATTGTGCCAGTCGATTTTTTGGCCAAAAAAAACCCCTCTTAACGAATTTTTAGCATTTTTATAATTTGTTTGTCGAAAATTTAGAACAAAGGGGGTAGCTATGGAAATATTTTGCGATACAAATTAATTTTCTCCAACTCCCATAATCCTTGGAAATATAGACTCAAAATTCACTAAAATATGTAAAATTGTCCCCTCTATCGATTGGTGAAGACTAGAACGTTCTATCTTTCCTATTTGTCGAGTTATGAGTATTTTTTGTTTTGAAAAGTGGATTTTCGAAAATTTCATGACTCTATTTGAAGGCGAAATAATGATTTTATCACAAAACTGATTGTGCCAGTCGATTTTTTTGCCAAAAAAACCCCCCTTTACGAATTTTTAGCATTTTTTATAATTTTTTTGTCGAAAATTTAGAACAAAAGGGTAGCTATGGAAATATTTTGAGAAACAAATTGCTTTTTTCTAACTCCCTTAATCCTTGGCAATATCTACTCAAAATTCACTAAAATATGTAAAATTGTCCCCTCTATCGATCGGTGAAGACTAGAACGTTCTATCTATCGTATTAGTCGAGTTATGAGTATTTTTTGTTTCGAAAAGTGGATTTTCGAAAATTTCATGACTCTATTTGAAGGCGAAATAATGATTTTATCACAAAACTGATTGTGCCAGTCGATTTTTTGGCCAAAAAAACCCCTCTTTACGAATTTTTAGCATTTTTTATAATTTTTTTGTCGAAAATTTAGAACAAAGGGGGTAGCTATGGAAATATTTTGCGATACAAATTGCTTTTTTCTAACTCCCTTAATCCTTGGCAATATCGACTCAAAATTCACTCAAATATGTAAAATTGTCCCCTCTATCGATTGGTGAAGACTAGAACGTTCTATCTTTCCTATTTGTCGAGTTATGAGTATTTTTTGTTTCGAAAAGTGGATTTTCGAAAATTTCATGACTCTATTTGAAGGCGAAATGATGATTTTATCACAAAACTGATTGGGCCAGTCGATTTTTTGGCCAAAAAAACCCCTCTTTACGAATTTTTAGCATTTTTTATAATTTTTTTGTCGAAAATTTAGAACAGAGGGGGTAGCTATGGAAATATTTTGAGAAACAAATTGCTTTTTTCTAACTCCCTTAATCCTTGGCAATATCGACTCAAAATTCCCTAAAATATGTAAAATTGTCCCCTCTATCGATTGGTGAAGACTAGAACGTTCTATCTTTCGTATTAGTCGAGTTATGAGTATTTTTTGTTTTGAAAAGTGGATTTTCGAAAATTTCATGACTCTATTTGAAGGCGGAATAATGATTTTATCACAAAACTGATTGTGCCAGTCGATTTTTTGGCCAAAAAAAACCCCTCTTAACGAATTTTTAGCATTTTTTATAATTTGTTTGTCGAAAATTTAGAACAAAGGGGGTGCTATGGAAATATTTTGCGATACAAATTGATTTTTTCCAACTCCCATAATCCTTGGAAATATAGACTCAAAATTCACTAAAATATGTAAAATTGTCCCCTCTATCGATTGGTGAAGACTAGAACGTTCTATCTTTCGTATTAGTCGAGTTATGAGTATTTTTTGTTTTGAAAAGTGGATTTTCGAAAATTTCATGACTCTATTTGAAGGCGGAATAATGATTTTATCACAAAACTGATTGTGCCAGTCGATTTTTTGGCCAAAAAAAACCCTCTTTACGAATTTTTAGCATTTTTTATAATGGAAATATGGAAATATTTTGAGAAACAAATTGCTTTTTTCTAACTCCCTTAATCCTTGGCAATATCGACTCAAAATTCACTAAAATATGTAAAATTGTCCCCTCATTTTTTATAATTTGTTTGTCGAAAATTTAGAACAAAGGGGGTAGCTATGGAAATATTTTGCGATACAAATTGATTTTTTCCAACTCCCATAATCCTTGGAAATATAGACTCAAAATTCACTAAAATATGTAAAATTGTCCCCTCTATCGATTGGTGAAGACTAGAACGTTCTATCTTTCCTATTTGTCGAGTTATGAGTATTTTTTGTTTCGAAAAGTGGATTTTCGAAAATTTCATGACTCTATTTGAAGGCGAAATAATGATTTTATCACAAAACTGATTGTGCCAGTCGATTTTTTGGCCAAAAAAACCCCTCTTCACGAATTTTTAGCATTTTTTATAATTTTTTTGTCGAAAATTTAGAACAAAGGGGGTAGCTATGGAAATATTTTGCGATACAAATTGCTTTTTTCTAACTCCCTTAATCCTTGGCAATATCGACTCAAAATTCACTCAAATATGTAAAATTGTCCCCTCTATCGATTGGTGAAGACTAGAACGTTCTATCTTTCCTATTTGTCGAGTTATGAGTATTTTTTGTTTCGAAAAGTGGATTTTCGAAAATTTCATGACTCTATTTGAAGGCGAAATGATGATTTTATCACAAAACTGATTGGGCCAGTCGATTTTTTGGCCAAAAAAACCCCTCTTTACGAATTTTTAGCATTTTTTATAATTTTTTTGTCGAAAATTTAGAACAAAGGGGTAGGTATGGAAATATTTTGCGAATCAAATTGCTTTTTTCTAACTCCTTTAATCCTTGGCAATATCGACTCAAAATTCACTAAAACATGTAAAATTGTCCCCTCTATCGATTGGTGAAGACTAGAACGTTCTATCTTTCCTATTTGTCGAGTTATGAGTATTTTTTGTTTTGAAAAGTGGATTTTCGAAAATTTCATGACTCTATTTGAAGGCGAAATAATGATTTTATCACAAAACTGATTGTGCCAGTCGTTTTTTTGGCCAAAAAAAACCCCTCTTAACGAATTTTTAGCATTTTTATAATTTGTTTGTCGAAAATTTAGAACAAAGGGGGTAGCTATGGAAATATTTTGCGATACAAATTGATTTTTTCCAACTCCCATAATCCTTGGAAATATAGACTCAAAATTCACTTAAATATGTAAAATTGTCCCCTCTATCGATTGGTGAAGACTAGAACGTTCTATCTTTCCTATTTGTCGAGTTATGAGTATTTTTTGTTTTGAAAAGTGGATTTTCGAAAATTTCATGACTCTATTTGAAGGCGAAATAATGATTTTATCACAAAACTGATTGTGCCAGTCGATTTTTTGGCCAAAAAACCCCTCTTTACGAATTTTTAGCATTTTTTATAATTTTTTTGTCGAAAATTTAGAACAAAGGGGGTAGCTATGGAAATATTTTGCGATTCAAATTGATTTTTTCCAACTCCCATAATCCTTGGAAATATAGACTCAAAATTCACTAAAATATGTAAAATTGTCCCCTCTATCGATTGGTGAAGACTAGAACGTTCTATCTTTCCTATTTGTCGAGTTATGAGTATTTTTTGTTTTGAAAAGTGGATTTTCGAAAATTTCATGACTCTATTTGAAGGCGAAATAATGATTTTATCAAAAAACTGATTCTGCCAGTCGATTTTCCGGCCCAAAAAACCCCTCTTTACGAATTTTAGGCATTTTTTATTTTTTTTGTCAAAAATTTAGAACAAAGGGGTAGGTATGGAAATATTTTGCGAATCAAATTGCTTTTTTCTAACTCCTTTAATCCTTGGCAATATCGACTCAAAATTCACTAAAACATGTAAAATTGTCCCCTCTATCGATTGGTGAAGACTAGAACGTTCTATCTTTCCTATTTGTCGAGTTATGAGTATTTTTTGTTTTGAAAAGTGGATTTTCGAAAATTTCATGACTCTATTTGAAGGCGAAATAATGATTTTATCACAAAACTGATTGTGCCAGTCGATTTTTTGGCCAAAAAACCCCTCTTTACGAATTTTTAGCATTTTTTATAATTTTTTTGTCGAAAATTTAGAACAAAGGGGGTAGCTATGGAAATATTTTGAGAAACAAATTGCTTTTTTCTAACTTCCTTAATCCTTGGCAATATCGACTCAAAATTCACTAAAATATGTAAAATTGTCCCCTCTATCGATTGGTGAAGACTAGAACGTTCTATCTTTCGTATTAGTCGAGTTATGAGTATTTTTTGTTTTGAAAAGTGGATTTTCGAAAATTTCATGACTCTATTTGAAGGCGGAATAATGATTTTATCACAAAACTGATTGTGCCAGTCGATTTTTTGGCCAAAAAAAACCCTCTTTACGAATTTTTAGCATTTTTTATAATGGAAATATGGAAATATTTTGAGAAACAAATTGCTTTTTTCTAACTCCCTTAATCCTTGGCAATATCGACTCAAAATTCACTAAAATATGTAAAATTGTCCCCTCATTTTTTATAATTTGTTTGTCGAAAATTTAGAACAAAGGGGGTAGCTATGGAAATATTTTGCGATACAAATTGATTTTTTCCAACTCCCATAATCCTTGGAAATATAGACTCAAAATTCACTAAAATATGTAAAATTGTCCCCTCTATCGATTGGTGAAGACTAGAACGTTCTATCTTTCCTATTTGTCGAGTTATGAGTATTTTTTGTTTCGAAAAGTGGATTTTCGAAAATTTCATGACTCTATTTGAAGGCGAAATAATGATTTTATCACAAAACTGATTGTGCCAGTCGATTTTTTGGCCAAAAAAAACCCCTCTTTACGAATTTTTAGCATTTTTTATAATTTTTTTGTCGAAAATTTAGAACAAAGGGGGTAGCTATGGAAATATTTTGCGATACAAATTGCTTTTTTCTAACTCCCTTAATCCTTGGCAATATCGACTCAAAATTCACTCAAATATGTAAAATTGTCCCCTCTATCGATTGGTGAAGACTAGAACGTTCTATCTTTTCTATTTGTCGAGTTATGAGTATTTTTTGTTTCGAAAAGTGGATTTTCGAAAATTTCATGACTCTATTTGAAGGCGAAATGATGATTTTATCACAAAACTGATTGGGCCAGTCGATTTTTTGGCCAAAAAAACCCCTCTTTACGAATTTTTAGCATTTTTTATAATTTTTTTGTCGAAAATTTAGAACAAAGGGGTAGGTATGGAAATATTTTGCGAATCAAATTGCTTTTTTCTAACTCCTTTAATCCTTGGCAATATCGACTCAAAATTCACTAAAACATGTAAAATTGTCCCCTCTATCGATTGGTGAAGACTAGAACGTTCTATCTTTCCTATTTGTCGAGTTATGAGTATTTTTTGTTTTGAAAAGTGGATTTTCGAAAATTTCATGACTCTATTTGAAGGCGAAATAATGATTTTATCACAAAACTGATTGTGCCAGTCGTTTTTTTGGCCAAAAAAAACCCCTCTTAACGAATTTTTAGCATTTTTATAATTTGTTTGTCGAAAATTTAGAACAAAGGGGGTAGCTATGGAAATATTTTGCGATACAAATTGATTTTTTCCAACTCCCATAATCCTTGGAAATATAGACTCAAAATTCACTTAAATATGTAAAATTGTCCCCTCTATCGATTGGTGAAGACTAGAACGTTCTATCTTTCCTATTTGTCGAGTTATGAGTATTTTTTGTTTTGAAAAGTGGATTTTCGAAAATTTCATGACTCTATTTGAAGGCGAAATAATGATTTTATCACAAAACTGATTGTGCCAGTCGATTTTTTGGCCAAAAAACCCCTCTTTACGAATTTTTAGCATTTTTTATAATTTTTTTGTCGAAAATTTAGAACAAAGGGGGTAGCTATGGAAATATTTTGCGATTCAAATTGATTTTTTCCAACTCCCATAATCCTTGGAAATATAGACTCAAAATTCACTAAAATATGTAAAATTGTCCCCTCTATCGATTGGTGAAGACTAGAACGTTCTATCTTTCCTATTTGTCGAGTTATGAGTATTTTTTGTTTTGAAAAGTGGATTTTCGAAAATTTCATGACTCTATTTGAAGGCGAAATAATGATTTTATCAAAAAACTGATTCTGCCAGTCGATTTTCCGGCCCAAAAAACCCCTCTTTACGAATTTTAGGCATTTTTTATTTTTTTTGTCAAAAATTTAGAACAAAGGGGTAGGTATGGAAATATTTTGCGAATCAAATTGCTTTTTTCTAACTCCTTTAATCCTTGGCAATATCGACTCAAAATTCACTAAAACATGTAAAATTGTCCCCTCTATCGATTGGTGAAGACTAGAACGTTCTATCTTTCCTATTTGTCGAGTTATGAGTATTTTTTGTTTTGAAAAGTGGATTTTCGAAAATTTCATGACTCTATTTGAAGGCGAAATAATGATTTTATCACAAAACTGATTGTGCCAGTCGATTTTTTGGCCAAAAAACCCCTCTTTACGAATTTTTAGCATTTTTTATAATTTTTTTGTCGAAAATTTAGAACAAAGGGGGTAGCTATGGAAATATTTTGAGAAACAAATTGCTTTTTTCTAACTTCCTTAATCCTTGGCAATATCGACTCAAAATTCACTAAAATATGTAAAATTGTCCCCTCTATCGATTGGTGAAGACTAGAACGTTCTATCTTTCGTATTAGTCGAGTTATGAGTATTTTTTGTTTTGAAAAGTGGATTTTCGAGAATTTCATGACTCTATTTGAAGGCGAAATAATGATTTTATCACAAAACTGATTGTGCCAGTCGATTTTTTTGCCAAAAAAACCCCTCTTTACGAATTTTTAGCATTTTTTATAATTTTTTTGTCGAAAATTTAGAACAAAGGGGGTAGCTATGGAAATATTTTGAGAAACAAATTGCTTTTTTCTAACTCCCTTAATCCTTTGGCAATATCGACTCAAAATTCACTAAAATATGTAAAATTGTCCCCTCTATCGATTGGTGAAGAGTAGAACGTTCTATCTTTCGTATTAGTCGAGTTATGAGTATTTTTTGTTTCGAAAAGTGGATTTTCGAAAATTTCATGACTCTATTTGAAGGCGAAATAATGATTTTATCACAAAACTGATTGTGCCAGTCGATTTTTTGGCCAAAAAAAACCCCTCTTAACGAATTTTTAGCATTTTTATAATTTGTTTGTCGAAAATTTAGAACAAAGGGGGTAGCTATGGAAATATTTTGCGATACAAATTGATTTTCTCCAACTCCCATAATCCTTGGAAATATAGACTCAAAATTCACTAAAATATGTAAAATTGTCCCCTCTATCGATTGGTGAAGACTAGAACGTTCTATCTTTCCTATTTGTCGAGTTATGAGTATTTTTTGTTTTGAAAAGTGGATTTTCGAAAATTTCATGACTCTATTTGAAGGCGAAATAATGATTTTATCACAAAACTGATTGTGCCAGTCGATTTTTTGGCCAAAAAACCCCTCTTTACGAATTTTTAGCATTTTTTATAATTTTTTTGTCGAAAATTTAGAACAAAGGGGGTAGCTATGGAAATATTTTGAGAAACAAATTGCTTTTTTCTAACTTCCTTAATCCTTGGCAATATCGACTCAAAATTTACTAAAATATGTAAAATTGTCCCCTCTATCGATTGGTGAAGACTAGAACGTTCTATCTTTCGTATTAGTCGAGTTATGAGTATTTTTTGTTTCGAAAAGTGGATTTTCGAAAATTTCATGACCCTATTTGAAGGCGAAATAATGATTTTATCACAAAACTGATTGTGCCAGTCGATTTTGTGGCCAAAAAAACCCCTCTTCACGAATTTTTAGCATTTTTTATAATTTTTTTGTCGACAATTTAGAACAAAGGGGGTAGCTTTGGAAATATTTTGCGATACAAATTGATTTTTTCTAACTCCCATAAAATTTGGAAATATGGACTCAAAATTCACTATAATATGTAAAATTGTCCCCTCTATCGATTGGTGAAGAGTAGAACGTTCTATCTTTCGTATTAGTCGAGTTATGAGTATTTTTTGTTTCGAAAAGTGGATTTTCGAAAATTTCATGACTCTATTTGAAGGCGAAATAATGATTTTATCACAAAACTGATTGTGCCAGTCGATTTTTTGGCCAAAAAAAACCCCTCTTAACGAATTTTTAGCATTTTTATAATTTGTTTGTCGAAAATTTAGAACAAAGGGGGTAGCTATGGAAATATTTTGCGATACAAATTGATTTTCTCCAACTCCCATAATCCTTGGAAATATAGACTCAAAATTCACTAAAATATGTAAAATTGTCCCCTCTATCGATTGGTGAAGACTAGAACGTTCTATCTTTCCTATTTGTCGAGTTATGAGTATTTTTTGTTTTGAAAAGTGGATTTTCGAAAATTTCATGACTCTATTTGAAGGCGAAATAATGATTTTATCACAAAACTGATTGTGCCAGTCGATTTTTTGGCCAAAAAACCCCTCTTTACGAATTTTTAGCATTTTTTATAATTTTTTTGTCGAAAATTTAGAACAAAGGGGGTAGCTATGGAAATATTTTGAGAAACAAATTGCTTTTTTCTAACTTCCTTAATCCTTGGCAATATCGACTCAAAATTTACTAAAATATGTAAAATTGTCCCCTCTATCGATTGGTGAAGACTAGAACGTTCTATCTTTCGTATTAGTCGAGTTATGAGTATTTTTTGTTTCGAAAAGTGGATTTTCGAAAATTTCATGACCCTATTTGAAGGCGAAATAATGATTTTATCACAAAACTGATTGTGCCAGTCGATTTTGTGGCCAAAAAAACCCCTCTTCACGAATTTTTAGCATTTTTTATAATTTTTTTGTCGACAATTTAGAACAAAGGGGGTAGCTTTGGAAATATTTTGCGATACAAATTGATTTTTTCTAACTCCCATAAAATTTGGAAATATGGACTCAAAATTCACTATAATATGTAAAATTGTCCCCTCTATCGATTGGTGAAGACTAGAACGTTCTATCTTTCCTATTTGTCGAGTTATGAGTATTTTTTGTTTCGAAAAGTGGATTTTCGAAAATTTCATGACTCTATTTGAAGGCGAAATGATGATTTTATCACAAATCTGATTGGGCCAGTCGATTTTTTGGCCAAAAAAACCCCTCTTTACGAATTTTTAGCATTTTTTATAATTTTTTTGTCGAAAATTTAGAACAAAGGGGGTAGCTATGGAAATATTTTGAGAAACAAATTGCTTTTTTCTAACTCCCTTAATCCTTGGCAATATCGACTCAAAATTTCCTAAAATATGTAAAATTGTCCCCTCTATCGATTGGTGAAGACTAGAACGTTCTATCTTTCGTATTAGTCGAGTTATGAGTATTTTTTGTTTCGAAAAGTGGATTTTCGAAAATTTGATGACCCTATTTGAAGGCGAAATAATGATTTTATCACAAAACTGATTGTGCCAGTCGATTTTTTGGCCAAAAAAAACCCCTCTTAACGAATTTTTAGCATTTTTTATAATTTGTTTGTCGAAAATTTAGAACAAAGGGGGTAGCTATGGAAATATTTTGCGATACAAATTGATTTTTTCCAACTCCCATAATCCTTGGAAATATAGACTCAAAATTCACTAAAATATGTAAAATTGTCCCCTCTATCGATTGGTGAAGACTAGAACGTTCTATCTTTCCTATTTGTCGAGTTATGAGTATTTTTTGTTTTGAAAAGTGGATTTTCGAAAATTTCATGACTCTATTTGAAGGCGAAATAATGATTTTATCACAAAACTGATTGTGCCAGTCGATTTTTTTGCCAAAAAAACCCCTCTTTACGAATTTTTAGCATTTTTTATAATTTTTTTGTCGAAAATTTAGAACAAAGGGGGTAGCTATGGAAATATTTTGAGAAACAAATTGCTTTTTTCTAACTCCCTTAATCCTTGGCAATATCTACTCAAAATTCACTAAAATATGTAAAATTGTCCCCTCTATCGATCGGTGAAGACTAGAACGTTCTATCTATCGTATTAGTCGAGTTATGAGTATTTTTTGTTTCGAAAAGTGGATTTTCGAAAATTTCATGACTCTATTTGTAGGCGAAATAATGATTTTATCACAAAACTGATTGTGCCAGTCGATTTTTTGGCCAAAAAAACCCCTCTTTACGAATTTTTAGCATTTTTTATAATTTTTTTGTCGAAAATTTAGAACAAAGGGGGTAGCTATGGAAATATTTTGCGATACAAATTGCTTTTTTCTAACTCCCTTAATCCTTGGCAATATCGACTCAAAATTCACTAAAATATGTAAAATTGTCCCCTCTATCGATTGGTGAAGACTAGAACGTTCTATCTTTCCTATTTGTCGAGTTATGAGTATTTTTTGTTTCGGAAAGTGGATTTTCGAAAATTTCATGACTCTATTTGAAGGCGGAATAATGATTTTATCACAAAACTGATTGTGCCAGTCGATTTTTTGGCCAAAAAAAACCCCTCTTAACGAATTTTTAGCATTTTTCATAATTTGTTTGTCGAAAATTTAGAACAAAGGGGGTGCTATGGAAATATTTTGCGATACAAATTGATTTTTTCCAACTCCCATAATCCTTGGAAATATAGACTCAAAATTCACTAAAATATGTAAAATTGTCCCCTCTATCGATTGGTGAAGACTAGAACGTTCTATCTTTCCTATTTGTCGAGTTATGAGTATTTTTTGTTTCGGAAAGTGGATTTTCGAAAATTTCATGACTCTATTTGAAGGCGGAATAATGATTTTATCACAAAACTGATTGTGCCAGTCGATTTTTTGGCCAAAAAAAACCCCTCTTAACGAATTTTTAGCATTTTTTATAATTTGTTTGTCGAAAATTTAGAACAAAGGGGGTGCTATGGAAATATTTTGCGATACAAATTGATTTTTTCCAACTCCCATAATCCTTGGAAATATAGACTCAAAATTCACTAAAATATGTAAAATTGTCCCCTCTATCGATTGGTGAAGACTAGAACGTTCTATCTTTCGTATTAGTCGAGTTATGAGTATTTTTTGTTTTGAAAAGTGGATTTTCGAAAATTTCATGACTCTATTTGAAGGCGGAATAATGATTTTATCACAAAACTGATTGTGCCAGACGATTTTTTGGCCAAAAAAAACCCCTCTTAACGAATTTTTAGCATTTTTTATAATTTGTTTGTCGAAAATTTAGAACAAAGGGGGTGCTATGGAAATATTTTGCGATACAAATTGATTTTTTCCAACTCCCATAATCCTTGGAAATATAGACTCAAAATTCACTAAAATATGTAAAATTGTCCCCTCTATCGATTGGTGAAGACTAGAACGTTCTATCTTTCCTATTTGTCGAGTTATGAGTATTTTTTGTTTCGAAAAGTGGATTTTCGAAAATTTCATGACTCTATTTGAAGGCGGAATAATGATTTTATCACAAAACTGATTGTGCCAGTCGATTTTTTGGCCAAAAAAAAACCCCTCTTAACGAATTTTTAGCATTTTTCATAATTTGTTTGTCGAAAATTTAGAACAAAGGGGGTGCTATGGAAATATTTTGCGATACAAATTGATTTTTTCCAACTCCCATAATCCTTGGAAATATAGACTCAAAATTCACTAAAATATGTAAAATTGTCCCCTCTATCGATTGGTGAAGACTAGAACGTTCTATCTTTCCTATTTGTCGAGTTATGAGTATTTTTTGTTTTGAAAAGTGGATTTTCGAAAATTTCATGACTCTATTTGAAGGCGGAATAATGATTTTATCACAAAACTGATTGTGCCAGTCGATTTTTTGGCCAAAAAAACCCCTCTTAACGAATTTTTAGCATTTTTTATAATTTGTTTGTCGAAAATTTAGAAGAAAGGGGGTGCTATGGAAATATTTTGCGATACAAATTGATTTTTTCCAACTCCCATAATCCTTGGAAATATAGACTCAAAATTCACTAAAATATGTAAAATTGTCCCCTCTATCGATTGGTGAAGACTAGAACGTTCTATCTTTCGTATTAGTCGAGTTATGAGTATTTTTTGTTTTGAAAAGTGGATTTTCGAAAATTTCATGACTCTATTTGAAGGCGGAATAATGATTTTATCACAAAACTGATTGTGCCAGTCGATTTTTTGGCCAAAAAAAACCCTCTTTACGAATTTTTAGCATTTTTTATAATGGAAATATGGAAATATTTTGAGAAACAAATTGCTTTTTTCTAACTCCCTTAATCCTTGGCAATATCGACTCAAAATTCACTAAAATATGTAAAATTGTCCCCTCATTTTTTATAATTTGTTTGTCGAAAATTTAGAACAAAGGGGGTAGCTATGGAAATATTTTGCGATACAAATTGATTTTTTCCAACTCCCATAATCCTTGGAAATATAGACTCAAAATTCACTAAAATATGTAAAATTGTCCCCTCTATCGATTGGTGAAGACTAGAACGTTCTATCTTTCCTATTTGTCGAGTTATGAGTATTTTTTGTTTCGAAAAGTGGATTTTCGAAAATTTCATGACTCTATTTGAAGGCGAAATAATGATTTTATCACAAAACTGATTGTGCCAGTCGATTTTTTGGCCAAAAAAACCCCTCTTTACGAATTTTTAGCATTTTTTATAATTTTTTTGTCGAAAATTTAGAACAAAGGGGGTAGCTATGGAAATATTTTGCGATACAAATTGCTTTTTTCTAACTCCCTTAATCCTTGGCAATATCGACTCAAAATTCACTCAAATATGTAAAATTGTCCCCTCTATCGATTGGTGAAGACTAGAACGTTCTATCTTTCCTATTTGTCGAGTTATGAGTATTTTTTGTTTCGAAAAGTGGATTTTCGAAAATTTCATGACTCTATTTGAAGGCGAAATGATGATTTTATCACAAAACTGATTGGGCCAGTCGATTTTTTGGCCAAAAAAAACCCCTCTTTACGAATTTTTAGCATTTTTTATAATTTTTTGTCGAAAATTTAGAACAGAGGGGGTAGCTATGGAAATATTTTGAGAAACAAATTGCTTTTTTCTAACTTCCTTAATCCTTGGCAATATCGACTCAAAATTCCCTAAAATATGTAAAATTGTCCCCTCTATCGATTGGTGAAGACTAGAACGTTCTATCTTTCGTATTAGTCGAGTTATGAGTATTTTTTGTTTTGAAAAGTGGATTTTCGAAAATTTCATGACTCTATTTGAAGGCGGAATAATGATTTTATCACAAAACTGATTGTGCCAGTCGATTTTTTGGCCAAAAAAAACCCCTCTTAACGAATTTTTAGCATTTTTTATAATTTGTTTGTCGAAAATTTAGAACAAAGGGGGTGCTATGGAAATATTTTGCGATACAAATTGATTTTTTCCAACTCCCATAATCCTTGGAAATATAGACTCAAAATTCACTAAAATATGTAAAATTGTCCCCTCTATCGATTGGTGAAGACTAGAACGTTCTATCTTTCCTATTTGTCGAGTTATGAGTATTTTTTGTTTCGAAAAGTGGATTTTCGAAAATTTCATGACTCTATTTGAAGGCGGAATAATGATTTTATCACAAAACTGATTGTGCCAGTCGATTTTTTGGCCAAAAAAAACCCCTCTTAACGAATTTTTAGCATTTTTTATAATTTGTTTGTCGAAAATTTAGAACAAAGGGGGTGCTATGGAAATATTTTGCGATACAAATTGATTTTTTCCAACTCCCATAATCCTTGGAAATATAGACTCAAAATTCACTAAAATATGTAAAATTGTCCCCTCTATCGATTGGTGAAGACTAGAACGTTCTATCTTTCCTATTTGTCGAGTTATGAGTATTTTTTGTTTTGAAAAGTGGATTTTCGAAAATTTCATGACTCTATTTGAAGGCGGAATAATGATTTTATCACAAAACTGATTGTGCCAGTCGATTTTTTGGCCAAAAAAAACCCCTCTTAACGAATTTTTAGCATTTTTTATAATTTGTTTGTCGAAAATTTAGAACAAAGGGGGTGCTATGGAAATATTTTGCGATACAAATTGATTTTTTCCAACTCCCATAATCCTTGGAAATATAGACTCAAAATTCACTAAAATATGTAAAATTGTCCCCTCTATCGATTGGTGAAGACTAGAACGTTCTATCTTTCGTATTAGTCGAGTTATGAGTATTTTTTGTTTTGAAAAGTGGATTTTCGAAAATTTCATGACTCTATTTGAAGGCGGAATAATGATTTTATCACAAAACTGATTGTGCCAGTCGATTTTTTGGCCAAAAAAAACCCTCTTTACGAATTTTTAGCATTTTTTATAATGGAAATATGGAAATATTTTGAGAAACAAATTGCTTTTTTCTAACTCCCTTAATCCTTGGCAATATCGACTCAAAATTCACTAAAATATGTAAAATTGTCCCCTCATTTTTTATAATTTGTTTGTCGAAAATTTAGAACAAAGGGGGTAGCTATGGAAATATTTTGCGATACAAATTGATTTTTTCCAACTCCCATAATCCTTGGAAATATAGACTCAAAACTCACTAAAATATGTAAAATTGTCCCCTCTATCGATTGGTGAAGACTAGAACGTTCTATCTTTCCTATTTGTCGAGTTATGAGTATTTTTTGTTTCGAAAAGTGGATTTTCGAAAATTTCATGACTCTATTTGAAGGCGAAATAATGATTTTATCACAAAACTGATTGTGCCAGTCGATTTTTTGGCCAAAAAAACCCCTCTTTACGAATTTTTAGCATTTTTTATAATTTTTTTGTCGAAAATTTAGAACAAAGGGGGTAGCTATGGAAATATTTTGCGAATCAAATTGCTTTTTTCTAACTCCCTTAATCCTTGGCAATATCGACTCAGAATTAGGGCTGGGCGATTATCAAAAAACATAATCGATTATAGATTATATAAAATAATCGATTATTTTCGATTAATCGAAAATAATCGATTAATCGAAAAAAATCGATTATTTTATATAATCTATAATCGATTATGTTTTTTGATAATCGCCCAGCCCTAATTTTGAGTCGATATTGCCAAGGATTAAGGGAGTTAGAAAAAAGCAATTTGATTCGCAAAATATTTCCATAGCTACCCCCTTTGTTCTAAATTTTCGACAAAAAAATTATAAAAAATGCTAAAAATTCGTAAAGAGGGGTTTTTTTGGACCGGAAAATCGACTGGCAAATCTTGACAATTTTTTTAAGTCTTAAACTTCAAAATATTTTCGTAAGTTCCAAATTGTCAATCTTTTGAAAGGCGTGAGTTAGGGAAAAAATTAGTTAAATATAATAGTTCTTGATCACGATGTTTGTTGAAACTCTATTTTTAAAGTTTCGGTAGCGGTCCAGCTGCCGTTATCAAGAATAATGAAAAATAATAAACTTTCGAATCATCGAAAATTGATTATTTTCGATTAATCGATTATTTTCGATTAATCGATTATTTTCGATTAATCGATTATTTTTAATTAATCGATTATTTTCGATTAATCGATTTTTTTCGATTAATCGATTATTTTAGATTAATCGACTATTTTAGATTATTCGATTATTTTCGATTAATCAATTAATCGATTAACATCGATTAATCGATTAATCGAAAATAATCGATTATGTTTTTTGATAATCGCCCAGCCCTAATTTTGAGTCGATATTGCCAAGGATTAAGGGAGTTAGAAAAAAGCAATTTGATTCGCAAAATATTTCCATAGCTACCCTTTGTTCTAAATTTTCGACAAAAAAATTATAAAAAATGCTAAAAATTCGTAAAGGGGGGTTTTTTTGGCCAAAAAATCGACTGGCACAATCAGTTTTGTGATAAAATCATCATTTCGCCTTCAAATAGAGTCATGAAATTTTCGAAAATCCACTTTTCGAAACAAAAAATACTCATAACTCGACAAATAGGAAAGATAGAACGTTCTAGTCTTCACCAATCCATAGAGGGGACAATTTTACATATTTTAGTGAATTTTGAGTCTATATTTCCAAGGATTATGGGAGTTGGAAAAAATCAATTTGTATCGCAAAATATTTCCATAGCTACCCCCTTTGTTCTAAATTTTCGACAAACAAATTATAAAAAATGCTAAAAATTCGTAAAGAGGGGTTTTTTTTGGCCAAAAAATCGACTGGCACAATCAGTTTTGTGATAAAATCATTATTTCGCCTTCAAATAGAGTCATGAAATTTTCGAAAATCCACTTTCCAAAACAAAAAATACGCATAACTCGACTAATAGGAAAGATAGAACGTTCTAGTCTTCACCAATCGATAGAGGGGACAATTTTACATATTTTAGTGAATTTTGAGTCGATATTGCCAAGGATTAAGGGAGTTAGAAAAAAGCAATTTGTTTCTCAAAATATTTCCATAGCTACCCCCTTTGTTCTAAATTTTCGACAAAAAAATTATAAAAAAATGCTAAAAATTCGTAAAGGGGGGTTTTTTTGGCCAAAAAATCGACTGGCACAATCAGTTTTGTGATAAAATCATCATTTCGCCTTCAAATAGAGTCATGAAATTTTCGAAAATCCACTTTTCAAAACAAAAAATACTCATAACTCGACTAATAGGAAAGATAGAACGTTCTAGTCTTCACCAATCGATAGAGGGGACAATTTTACATATTTTAGTGAATTTTGAGTCGATATTGCCAAGGATTAAAGGAGTTAGAAAAAAGCAATTTGATTCGCAAAATATTTCCATACCTACCCCTTTGTTCTAAATTTTTGACAAAAAAAATAAAAAATGCCTAAAATTCGTAAAGAGGGTTTTTTTGGGCCGGAAAATCGACTCGCACAATCAGTTTTGTGATAAAATCATCATTTCGCCTTCAAATAGAGTCATGAAATTTTCGAAAATCCACTTTTCAAAACAAAAAATACTCGTAACTCGACAAATAGGAAAGATAGAACGTTCTAGTCTTCACCAATCGATAGAGGGGACAATTTTACATATTTTAGTGAATTTTCAGTCGATATTGCCAAGGATTAAGGGAGTTAGAAGAAATCAATTTGTATCGCAAAATATTTCCCCTTTGTTCTAAATTTTCGACAAAAAAATCATAAAAAATGCTTAAAATTCGTAAAGAGTGGTTTTTTGCGCCGGAAAATCGACTGGCACAATCAGTTTTGTGATAAAATCATTATTTCGCCTTCAAATAGAGTCATGAAATTTTCTAAAATCCACTTTTCAAAACAAAAAATACTCATAACTCGACTAATAGGAAAGATAGAACGTTCTAGTCTTCACCAATCGATAGATGGGACAATTTTACATATTTTAGTGAATTTTGAGTCTATATTTCCAAGGATTATGGGAATTAGAAAAAATCTATTTGTATCGCAAAATATTTCCATACCTACCCCTTTGTTCTAAATTTTCGACAAAAAATTTTAAAAAATGCTGAAAATTCGTAAAGATGGGTTTTTTGGACCGGAAAATCGACTGGCAAATCTTGACAATTTTTTTAAGTCTTAAACTAAAAAATATTTTCGTAAGTTCCAAATTGTCAATCTTTTTAAAGGCGTGAGTTAGGGAAAAAATTAGTTAAATATAATAGTTCTTGATCACGATGTTTGTTGAAACTCTATTTTTAAAGTTTCGGTAGCGGTCCAGCTGCCGTTATCAAGAATAATGAAAAATAATAAATTTTCGAATCATCGAAAATTGATTATTTTCGATTAATCGATTATTTTCGATTAATCGATTTTTTTCGATTAATCGATTATTTTCGATTATTCGAATATTTTCGATTAATCGATTATTTTAGAATAATCGACTATTTTAGATTAATCGATTATTTTCGATTAATCGATTAATCGAAAATAATCGATTATGTTTTTTGATAATCGCCCAGCCATAATTTTGAGTCGATATTGCCAAGGATTAAGGGAGTTAGAAAAAAGCAATTTGATTCGCAAAATATTTCCATACCTACCCTTTGTTCTAAATTTTCGACAAAAAAAAATAAAAAATGCTTAAAATTCGTAAAGAGGGTTTTTTTGCGCCGGAAAATCGACTGGCACAATCAGTTTTGTGATAAAATCATTATTTCGCCTTCAAATAGAGTCATGAAATTTTCGAAAATCCACTTTTCAAAACAAAAAATACTCATAACTCGACTAATAGGAAAGATAGAACGTTCTAGTCTTCACCAATCGATAGAGAAGACAATTTTACATATTTGAGTGAAATTTGAGTCGATATTGCCAAGGATTAGGGGAGTTAGAAAAAAGCAATTTGTCTCTCAAAATATTTCCATAGCTACCCCCTTTGTTCTAAATTTTCGACAAAAATATTATAAAAAATGCTAAAAATTCGTAAAGATGGGTTTTTTTGGCCAAAAAATCGACTGGCACAATCAGTTTTGTGATAAAATCATTATTTCGCCTTCAAATAGAGTCATGAAATTTTCGAAAATCCACTTTTCAAAACAAAAAATACTCATAACTCGACAAATAGGTAAGATAGAACGTTCTAGTCTTCACCAATTGATAGAGGGGACAATTTTACATATTTAAGTGAATTTTCAGTCAATATTCCCAAGGATTAAGGGAGTAGCGATCATCATCTATTAACCATGATACAAATGTTAGCAACTCATTAGGTAGGTACTTGCTTTTTAAACTCTGCCTGATTCATATCATCCGGATTTGGAAAATTGCTTTGTGGGATATCAAATTCTCTATTTTCTTTCCTTAAAATACCCGCCGCTTTGTGTAAAATTAGGATTTCGTTCTCTTTAATAACCTGGAAATCTTCGTTCGCGTTGATTTTGTAAGAGGCAGTGGAGTCTGAGCTGGTTGAGTCTGATAATACACTTTCATCTCTTAATGGTTGACCAATGTACTGACAATAACAGCTTTTGTGATTTTTAGTATCATAAGCGAAGAGGTCCTCATAACCAGCTAATTTAGAAACCATGTCAATATCTTGTCGTTCTTGGGCAGCTTTGATTATCTTGGAGTACGTATTTTTGCCGGTCCCTAAATACGAAAAAAAAAAACAGATAACAGCATATTACTAGATATCTAACGGTTATAACTGTTAATGGGAAAAAATATTACGAAGAAAAAAGTTTTCTAACTAAATCAGTATTTTTCAGTTTAGTAAATAATTTCCTATTAAAAAGGTGAAGAAAGATTTTTTAAACGAACCTAACTTAGCTTTTACAGTTATTAATCATTATATTCTTACAATATTAAAAAAAAGATTAACTCACCTGTCTCCACAGATGTTAAGCGCTGTTGGACTTTCTTTCCAGATCTGTTACATATTAGACACATTTGCCGAATATTAAATCCATCTTTTGTCCGAGACGATGAAGCGTTTTCGGTATTTTGTGAACTAATAAATGTTTGTCAGCAAGTTTTATGAAATTTTACTTTAACCTTCCCTCCTAGAATGTCTTCCTTTGGATGCAGAATCTTTTGAGCACAAGTGTAAGGAGGGAAAAACTTGACTTGAGGAGAATGAGTGATTTGTAAAGATTGATATATTTAATTAGAATTTAACTTTTAATTACTTACTGTGTACTTACATTATATTGTTTATAATATAGATAATAAAACAAATCTAAATGTTGAAAATAACTATTTACAAGACACTGGACGTTATGCCTGGATTTAATTGAACAGTCCATGTGGACATGGTCCAAGTAGGTTGAACAACCGAGATGACGTACCTGGAATTAGATAGAAAAACACTCTGAGTATTCAATTTGCCATAAATAATGATAAATTATTTAACTAACGATTAGTATAGTTGAAATCCCCAAAATTAATGAAAGTATTAATAATATACAAGGTGCATCTTATGTGTTTGAACTGTGATTATGCATATCAGTACTAAAGTAAATTTAAAACTTCACTTGATCAAAAATAAATGCCTAATAGTAAATATTTAGGGTTATTAGGAAAGGTGCAAGGGGCGCAAACTCTCCCCAATGCATGTAAGGAATATGTGGCACAAACTCTCCACAAACAATATTATAACTACTGTAAGTGGCACAAACTCTCCACAGTACAGCAAAATAATATTACACTGCAAGTGGCACAAACTCTCCACAGTACAGCAAAATAATGATACACTGCATGTGGCACAAACTCTCCACAGTACAGCAAAATAATAATACACTGCAAGTGGCACAAACTCTCCACAGTACAGCAAAATAATAATACACTGCAAGTGGCACAAACTCTCCACAGTACAGCAAAATGAGGTTACACTGCAAGTGGCTCAAACTCTCCACAATACAGGGGGGTGGAAGGAAATATGGGTGACGTGAGAAGTCACCCTGTATCAGAAATGGACAAACCGCAAGTGGCGCAAACTCCCCACAATACAGTATAGGTATGTGAGTTAAACTGCAAGTGGCACAAACTCTCCACAGTACAGCTAAATAAGGTTACACTGCAAGTGGCTCAAACTCTCCACAATACAGGGGGGTGGAAGGAAATATGGGTGACGTGAGAAGTCACCCTGTATCAGAAATGGACAAACCGCAAGTGGCGCAAACTCCCCACAATACAGTATAGGTATGTGAGTTAAACTGCAAGTGGCACAAACTCTCCACAGTACAGCTAAATAAGGTTACACTGCAAGTGGCTCAAACTCTCCACAATACAGGGGGGTGGAAGGAAATATGGGTGACGTGAGAAGTCACCCTGTATCAGAAATGGACAAACCGCAAGTGGCGCAAACTCTCCACAATACAGTATAGGTATGTGAGTTAAACTGCAAGTGGCACAAACTCTCCACAGTACAGCTAAATAAGGTTACACTGCAAGTGGCTCAAGCTCTCCACAATACAAGGGGGTGGAAGGAGATATGGGTGACGTGAGAAGTCACCCTGTATCAGGAATGGACAAACCGCAAGTGGCGCAAACTCTCCATAATACAGTATAGGTATGTGAGTTAAACTGCAAGTGGCACAAACTCTCCACAGTACAGCTAAATAAGGTTACACTGCAAGTGGCTCAAGCTCTCCACAATACAGGGGGGGTGGAAGGAGATATGGGTGACGTGAGAAGTCACCCTGTATCAGGAATGGACAAACCGCAAGTGGCGCAAACTCTCCACAATACAGTATAGGTATGTGAGTTAAACTGCAAGTGGCACAAACTCTCCACAGTGCAGTAGGATTGGATGAATAGGAAATGTAACAACAAATTAATGATCTTAATAACGTTGAATATTAAAAAACTTTAAACAAAGTAATTATTAAAAATAATTAGCAAATATACTATACTCTATGTGATAAAATATCTTTTAAATTCAAATATCAAATAACAGGCAAAACTGAATTACTCTGTGAGATAGACTCACCTATTTAACTCCTGATAAGCACCACAATACACACTATATTTTAATAGATTTATTTGGCTCAAGTGAACACTTTAGTTATTTTCTAGAAACTAAATCTCAAATCGTTCTTAAAATTTTCTTTCCCCTTTCGTGGCCTCGAAGACTACGTGACATTTTGATACTTTACTTATCTGTTTCAGACAATTGGTTGTTTGGTCGAGAAATGCATTTCTGAAATATTAGGGTATACCTATGATTTAATTCATTTTACTTGGAACGAAAACTATTTTAAGAATAACAAGGTGAGAAAAAAAATTGTCTTACACAAGTGTCTTTCCTTTTTTCTGCAGCACATATAATTGTATTTAATCCTTTCAATCTCGGATTTTGCGTCACAAGTTTGTCTTTTTCTTGCAAAGTCTGACCACAAAATAAACACTCCATCATTTACACAAAAAATCTCAATAGGCACACACACACACACACATCCAAAATAATATCAACCTAATCGCAGTTGAAACAAAGACTGTTAGCAACTGAATCAAGTTATCTGCTAAATTTTTCAGGAATAGACAGGTCGCATTATGCGTATGCGGGAAGCGGAGAGATGTCTGCTCGTTAGAAAGTACAATAATTAAACGCGGCTGCAGAAACTTTCAAGTTTGCTCATTTATTTTATTGCTCAAAAACTATGATACTTATAATAGTGATTCTTGTTTTAAAAACTTCCTTGAAGCTTTAGATTTATTTGGTACGCAGAAAGTTTGGTGAAATTTTGAAAAATAAAAAAGTTTCTCGATTACTGAAAATAGTGCTGCAAAAAAAGTAAAGATTAAAGTTTTGTCTAGCTTTACAAAAAAACTAGGTTTGCTATACTAATGAAACTAACGCAGTAATTTTCGCTTATGTTTCTTCCGCCGATAAAAAAAAAGTTGAAAATATCTTGTTTAGTTCCAGAGATATCGCGAGGTATGTGTGAGAAGGTGATAAAACATAATTTTGACAGATTTTTGACAAATTTCGCAATAAAAAGTGTTGTCCCTATTAAAAAATGTTGTAATTGCCGATTTCAGATGGCCAGGGACCTACTCTATCATTTTGTAAAGACCACATGTGGTTGTACCTAAAAAAAAATCGAGAAGGAAGCGACTTTTTCTTCGTTTTTCAGTCGACTATAAGATAAAATATCTTTTTTCTACAGTCGCCCGTAAAATGACTAATTACTATATTCAAATGAAATCGTAAAATCGACAAATGCCGAGTATTGTTACTTTACGCTCTAGCGCAAAAAAGGAATCTTTTTCGCTCGCTTATTTAATCAAACAATTATTGCTAAAAATTGTCAAAATTTTGAAAAATAGTTGATAGTTGTCAAAAATTGTTGAAGGTTTTGAAAAATTGTAAAAAATTTTGAAATATTGTCAATAATTGCCAATAATTGTCAAAAACTATCAAAAAATGTCAAAAACTATCAAAAATAGACAATTATTGTTAAAAATTGTCAAAATTTTGAAAACTAGTTAATAATTGTCAAAAATTGTAAGAAATTTTGAAATATGGTCGAAAATGATCAAAAATTTGGAAAAATGGTCCATAATTGTCAACAATTGTCGATAGTTATCAAAAATGGTCAATAATTTTGAAAAATGGTCCAAAATTCTGAAAAATTGTCAGAAACTATCAAAAATGTCAATTATTGTTAAAAACTGTTAAAAATGGACAATTATTGTCAAAAATGGTCAAAAATTTGGAAAAATGGTCCATAATTCTCAACAATTGTCAATAATGTTAAAAAATGGTCAATAATTTTGAAAAATGGTCTAAAATATTGAAAAATTGTCAGAAATGGTCAAAAACTATCAAAAATGGTTAAAAATATTCAATTATTGTTAAAAACTGTCAAAAATGACCAATTATCGTCAAAATTGGTCATTGGTCAATAGTTAAAATTTCAAAAAATGGTCGATAATTGTCAAAAACTATCAGAAATGGTCAATGATTTTTGAAAAATGGTCAAAAATTTTGAAAAATTGTCAAACATTTTGAAATATTGTCTATAATTGCCAATAATTGTCAAAAACTATCAAAAAATGTCAAAAACTATCAAAAATAGACAATTATTGTTAAAAATTGTCAAAATTTTGAAAAATAGTTAATAATTGTCAAAAATTGTAAGAAATTTTGAAATATGGTCGAAAATGATCAAAAATTTGGAAAAATGGTCCATAATTGTCAACAATTGTCGATAGTTATCAAAAATGGTCAATAATTTTGAAAAATGGTCCAAAATTTTGAAAAATTGTCAAAAACTATCAAAAATGTCAATTATTGTTAAAAACTGTTAAAAATGGACAATTAATGTCAAAAATGGTCAAAAATTTGGAAAAATGGTCCATAATTGTCAACAATTGTCAATAATGTTAAAAAATGGTCAATAATTTTGAAAAATGGTCTAAAATATTGAAAAATTGTTAAAAATGGTCAAAAACTATGAAAATCGTTAAAAATTGTCAATTATTGTTAAAAACTGTCAAAAATGGACAATTATTGTCAAAATTGGTCATTGGTCAATTGTTAAAATTTCGAAAAATGGTCGATAATTGTCAAAAACTATCAGAAATGGTCAATAATTTTTGAAAAATTGTCAAACATTTTGAAATATTGTCAATAATGGCCAATAATTGTCAAAAACTATCAAAAATTGTCAAAAACTATCAAAAATAGACAATTATTGTTAAAACATGTCAAAATTTTGAAAATAGTTGATAATTGTAAAAAATTCTGAAATATGGTCAAAAATGATCAAAAATTTGGAAAAATGGTCCATAATTGTCAACAATTGTCAATAATTATCAAAAATGGTCAATAATTTTGAAAAATGGTCCAAAATTTTGAAAAATTGTCAAAAACTATCAAAAATGTCAATTATTGTTAAAAACTGTTAAAAATGGACAATTATTGTCAAAAATGGTCAAAAATTTGGAAAAATGGTCCATAATTGTCAACAATTGTCAATAATGTTAAAAAATGGTCAATACTTTTGAAAAATGGTCTAAAATATTGAAAAATTGTCAGAAATGGTCAAAAACTATCAAAAATGTTTAAAAATATTCAATTATTGTTAAAAACTGTCAAAAATGGACAATTATTGTCAAAAATGGTCAAAAATTTGAAAAAATGGTCCAATATTGTCAACAATTGTCAATAATGTTAAAAAATGGTCAATAATTTTGAAAAATGGTCTAAAATATTGAAAAATTGTTAGAAATGGTCAAAAACTATGAAAAATGGTTAAAAATTGTCAATTATTGTTAAAAACTGTCAAAAATGGACAATTATTGTCAAAATTGGATATTGGTCAATTTTTAAAATTTCGAAAAATGGTCGATAATTGTCAAAAACTATCAGAAATGGTCAATAATTTTTGAAAAATGGTCAAAAATTTTGAAAAATTGTCAAACATTTTGAAATATTGTCAATAATGGCCAATAATTGTCAAAAACTATCAAAAATTGTCAAAAACTATCAAAAATAGACAATTATTGTTAAAACATGTCAAAATTTTGAAAAATAATTGATAATTGTCAAAAATTGTAAAAAATTCTGAAATATGGTCAAAAATGATCAAAAATTTGGAAAAATGGTCCATAATTGTCAACAATTGTCAATAATTATCAAAAATGGTCAATAATTTTGAAAAATGGTCTAAAATTTCGAAAAATTGTCAAAAATTGTCAAAAACTATCAAAAATGTCAATTATTGTTAGAAACTGTTAAAAATGGACAATTATTGTCAAAAACTATCAAAAGTGGTTAAAAATTGTCATCATTTTGAAAAATGGTCAAAAATTATCAAAAATTTGGAAAAATGGTCACTAATTTTGAAAAACAGTCAAAATGGTCAATAATTGTCAAAAATGGTCAATAATTTTTAAAATTTTGAAAAATGGTCAATAATTGTTGAAATTTTGAAAAATGGTCAATAATTGTCAAAATTTTGAGAAATGGTCAATAATCGTCAAAAGTTGTAAACATTTTAAAAAACAGTCAATAAATAATACGTGCCTTTTCCGAAAATCGATTTAAACACGTAATTTATAAAATCGATTTAATAAAAATATTACTATAAAAATCGATAACTAGAAATCGATTATAAGAAAATAATAATCGATTTATATAAAAATCGATTATTTTTTAACATCCCTAGTCAGTAGATCTTTTTTAGGTTAATCATGATGAATAGCGAAAATGACGATTATTCTAGCACTCCTATTATAACCTAAGATAAAATAAAAAACTGTTTTAATTATTAAAAGGGCGACTGTAGAAACAATTATGTGTGTTTTTTGAGCGTAAAGTAAAATTGCCGCTTTCGAAAGATCGCCGCGCTCCGCTCCGCGTCGCGTGGCAATTTTACTTTACGCTCTAAATACACTAATAACTATTTCCGAAGTTTAGTTGTAAGCAACATTTATGAGGTTTGATTCTTTGATATGTTTTTTAATTGTCGTTTTAAACATTTTTTAGTTCAGTCTTTGTTTAGTTCTCACACGGAAAAGATCTAGCTTACTCGTGACGATATTAAAATATAGATATATTCAAGTTTAAAGTTATACCCTGTGTGTATTATTAATCCCATTTCCTAAAAGTAGCCACCAGCTGTTCTCTCACAGGTTGAGAGCTACCGTAATTTTTCTGGACTATTTTATGTAGGTGTTGATTCCATGTCAATTGGAGATCAAACATGACTCCCAAGTAAGTATTTTGCCTCTTGTGAAATTAGAATTTACACCCTGTTAAAAATTGGTGACTTCAATCCTCTCAGTACTTTCTTCCTAGTACAAACTACAATCGTGGTTTACAGTTAGTTCCTCCTCTTGACACCACTTGTTGATTCTATTTAGGGCAGAATTTGCCTTTTGCAATAATCGCAAGTTTGTCGACGTACCCTAAACATGGATGTTATATCCAAGTAAATATATTTGCATGGTTCATTGGAATAATTTAATCATGTTTATACATTAGTGATAAAATTACTTGAGAAAATAAAATTATGTACATAAAGTTGAAAACCTTAAATATTATTATAAGAGAAACAGCATTTTAAATGAGCACAAGCTTCTATTCTTTCTCTCCCATTACCCAATATTCTTCAAAAGAAAAATTCACCAATGCGAAAGCCATTACCGAATATATTTCAACGAAATCCTTCTCGAGAAAAGTGCAATATAATGTTCGTTCACGCACAATCACCCTTGCTCAATCTATGATATTTTTCAATATATCATTATCAATGGTTCATCAATCATTTTGTCAAGAATGGCCGTTGAATTACTAGAAGTGTAGATTTAAGATTCTTCACGTTGCTAATTTATCAAATCCATCTTATAAAACTTGTCTAAATCGAGAAACTTTCGAGAGAATAGAAACTTAAGTGCATTTGTTTGTTTCATCTTAGTTCTAGTTGTTTGTTTAATCTATACAGAATGTACTTCAATAAAATTGTACTTAGAGCAATACTGTAATTCTCTCTACCTCTAAATAAAGGGCTTGGTAATAAAAGGAGCTCTGAGACTTGTCAATTTAAGATCGGGGTTCTGTAAACGAGTGATTTCAAATATCCCCACACACAAAAATCCAGAGGATTGTGTTTATGTGACTTTGGGGACGATGGGTGTGGAGATCCTCGTACTATCCAACGGCGTGGAAAATGGTTTTTAAAAAAATCATTGTGTGGTTTTATGAAACCACGATGTAAGTGAAACTTTTTTTCGGATTTGTAATATATTGACCACAATATGATTGGTATATATCGCAAAAAGTTAATATTCTAGAAATTAAATAATTACTAGACTTCTTATTTCAGAGATTTATCAATTACTGTGAAGTTAAATGAAAATGTGTAAAAATGGTTCACTCATCGGACTAATTAAAATCGTCCGACGCATCGAAAACATTTTTCTACATACCTTCACTAAACATTCTGTATATACGCGACCTAATGGCATGCTCGTATTTCTCTCGGATTGTAGGACCCTTCGACATTTTGACAGATTTACTCATTTCAGTGGTATATTCTGAATCACTGTGAATGCCATTTTTTGCCAAATTTGCTACAGCCAGTAAGGATATTCGCAATGCATCCGAAACGCGCTGAAACATAAAAGATCAAAATGAAATATTTAAGCAATCCTAATGAAATAGGATTAACTTATTTTATATTAATTGCACTCATTGTTATATGAAAAATACTTACTTGGTGCACTGAAGTTAAAGGTACCTATCAATCGTTTACCAGCTTCTTTTTCTGAAACTGAAAATACTTGAGAACTTTCAAAATAAGATACTGCTCTTTTTCCGTGTATCTAGACATATTTTTGTATTATTTAAATAAATCAAATGCTAACAATAATGTTAATATTCACTTTTCATAAATAATAATTGACCGTGAACAACAAAGTACAGACCTGACGAGAACTGTAAGTGGGACATTAGAAAAATACGTAACGTCTTCATCGTATTTTGAACGATGTAATTTCTCCCGATTGTCAAAGTCAAAGATTAGGGTTAACCTTTGTAATACGTTTAAACGGTTCATTATTGTGATATTTTGATTAGGATTGATCACAGACCTGCCTTTTTTCCATTTCTTCCAACGTAATGTGTTAGAAAGACATTAACAATCAATGACGCACACAAAGAAGGCTATTATATGAACTTTATGCATGAATGTCCTTAGGGTAGAGTGACCTATGAGAAATCCCGTCACTACTGTCATCTGTCACCTGTTTGTTAAGGTTTAATATTTCATTAGTCAGCGACGCCGAGGATTTTTTGACCAGGAGTTTGCTGTGGCTCCACAGTGCTGACAACATCAGCAAGATTTTTCTTTCTAAACATGTAACATTTTAAAAAATATCTTATTTTGGTATAGGTATGTAGATGACATATTAGCTTGTTTTGTAGGTAGTGAACGACAATTAGATATATTATTCAATCATATTAATAATTTACATCCAAAAATTGATTTTACATTAGAAGTTGAAGAAAATAACTCAATCAATTTTCTTGATATTAAAATTCAAAGAGTCAATAATATACTTGATTTTTCAATTTACAGAAAACCAACACATACTGATGTGACTATACCATATAATTCCAATCATCCCATGTCATATAAATTGGCATCATATAATTCAATGATACATAGAGCATTTTCAGTTCCTATGAACAAATATAATTTTGATAGAGAAATTAATATAATTAAACAAATAGCCACATCCAACGGTTATCCATTACATATAATAAATAAATTAGTTAATAAAAAAGAGGAAAAGGTGGCATTACAATTAATATTTCCTGAAAAAAATAGGGAAATACAAAATCACAAAACCATCACATATGCTGGTAATATTTCTAATAATATTTCAAAGATAATATCTTGTTCAACAAATACAGCAATTTCTTTTAAAACAGAAAACAATGTGAGTAAAAATTGTTAAATGTAAAAACAAAAATACCCCCATTAAAAAAGTCTGGAATATATAAACCTAAATGTCCAGAATGTAATGCTGTCTATATTGGTCAAACAATTCGAAATTTTGAAATTAGATACAATGAACACTCACGAGCATACAGATTAAAACAGCCAGATAAATCACATTACGCAAAACATCTTCTTGACACAAAACATTCATTAACACCTAACACAGAACTAGAAGTACTGCATATTTGTGATAAGAAACAAGAACTAGATTTCCTTGAAAAACTGGAAATAAGAAGACACTTAAGAGACCCACAATATGAAGTTGTCAATTAACAGATAAATCTAATCGGTAACAATTGTAAAGATCAGCAGATATAGTTTTCCTTGGTTTTCTATATCATTGCACAGTTATACTGATCTTAAGTGGGAAAAAGATATCCAGGATATCCCCATAGGGCTAATAATACCTATATAAGCTTTAATATTTGTGAAATCATATCTTCTTCTTTTTTCTATTCATATATATTAAGTCAATCACAACATAGGTCACTCGCACTTTTTGGTCTAGCCAAAATATTAAACATCAAGTAGGCATCACATAAAATGTAACTTCTGTCATTCTCACGGTGATATGTGGAATTAATTAGAAACACTCAGTTTCATTTAAAAAAGTAATATGAGTAGATTCCACAAAGTAAGGGTCCAAACAGTAAATTCAATACAATCAAATATACTATATTTTACATATTTCAATATAATGTGTTAAGAATGGTTCATTTTGAGGATTTTAATTACTCATAATGTTCCGCTTCTTCAGTTAGGGCTCCACTAATTTTGAGTATCAAAAAGTCAGAAATCTAGTTACAATGTCAACTATTCGGGGCGGGGAAACGACGCTTTACAAAAAATCTGCCAGAAAACCCGAACAAAATTCAGTTAGAACAAAAATTTCCTATTATTTTAATTATATTATTGTAGGTTACACCAGAAAAATTGGAAAAAATATGTTAGGCATACTTACCCAAAACATTATTGAGGAATATTGGGAAACATCAAAAATTATTGACGCTAGTGATATTTCGCCTGTAATTGTTGATTTGAATGAGTCGGAATGTGAATCAGATTGGGACTGCGAAAATTGAACTTTCATAATCCTGTTCTTTTTAATTTTTTATTAGTTGGTTGGATTCGTGACTATTTACCTACTCTGTTTATGTTTGTCTTCTGCTGAACGTGTAACTGAAGATAGAATACTCTAGTTAGTGTTTGGACAGCAGCTATTCAACGGCAGAGCAAGTGGTCGTAGCTTCAAAAAGCTTAAAGTTATAGAATAATATCTATTTTGTTAAATTTGCAATACACAACCTGTATACATATTTCAATGAACATCAAATAAATGGGATCAGTAAAAACATCAATGAGACAGTGGCCTCATTTAAACAAATAAAACAATAAAATTCACTAACAATATAAATAATTATAAGTGAAGAATAATAGGGGTCCCATATGGTGCAGACTTAATTGAAGACGCTGTATAATTCTTTTGCAGGACTATATTTACTAATATTAAATTATTTTAATATGTAAATGGAATATACAATTTGTTTTATTTTGCAGTGTTTTGATATCCCAAGTATTATTAATTTCATAGCATTTTCGAATTTGGCTGGATACCATCATGATGATTTTATTTATCAAATTAAAGGAAGCTATATGTCAAAATAACAAATTAAATATCGACTCACCCAAAATCCGGATATACGTCACAAACGATGACGCTCTCCAAGAAGGCTATTATATGAACTATACCTTCATTGTTAAATTAAATATAAAGTGATTATACAGGGAAATACAAATAGCAGTCTGTATACATCACAGGATTGTAGGCAATTAACTGAAAATGTTCAGAAAATTATTCTATTTAGGGTATTGAAATCGCGTTTTTATCTTAACTCAATAATTGGAAAATGGGAATGAAAATGGGAAATCAATAGTAGATGATAATATGGTTCTAATTTAACTATTTAGAAGAACTACATCAATAAATCTGTCCCTATTTCTGATTTTGCAAAAGTTTCAGTTTCTTGTAAACGAAGATGTAATTAAATTAACGATTCAGAACATGTTAAAAGGGTTATTTGGATAACGCAGGGCATGAATGACGAATCGCCCAAAAAAAGATTTCATATTATTTATAAGACACCCTGTATGTTATAGTTCTATTTTCATTTAAAACCATTCTACAACTACTGTTTGAGTCAAAAATTTACTTTTCCATAGAAATAATAATTTATTAAGTAATCAAATCTGGTACAAAAAGTATACTTTCTAATAGTGAGTGAACTGAAAAAGAACATTACAAACTGAAAATTCCATGCGATGTCACTTGACGGAGGGTATAGAATGTTTACGATTCAACTCGACAACGGTAAAGAAGACAAGGGCGAAGCTACAGCTATACAAACTGCAGTTAAAATATCCGCTCAGATTAAACAATTAAGATAAAACATCGTAAATTTCGAGTTGAAAACAAGAAGTCACGATTTGAGACAATAAGCTGCCAACTAAAGAAAGAACCAGTGAGACATCCCTACCATTAAATGGAATTGGAAGAGAAACGTGCCTTGACGACTATTTCAGGCCCTTTTGCTCCGTGAGATCCACTTAAATATCCTTCTGTTGATCAACTAGGACAAATATTGTCTGGGTTGTTAGCGATTTTCACAATGTGCCGAGTTAATGCAATTCACGGCTTAGAAAAAGAGAACGGAAAATTAAATTGGTTTTCAAATTACCGCCATAAAAAATTCAATAACACCAAAAACACTGGAAAAAAATTTAATCAATATCTTTATCGTTCTTACGTTTATTTTCGAGAAATCGTCTCACTTAATTACTTGCCGATGATATTGTCATAACGGCCAGGGGAAAATTCGAGAACACCCTTTGTGACATCGTACAAAAGGGTCTGAACTATACAAATAGCTGGTGTATGCAAGTGAGACTTCATCAACCCCACCAAAACCATCTCAAGAAATCTAAACCTCAAAACCATTAAACTTGATGAGAGTGAGGTTGAATGGAGACAAAAACTCAAATATCTAGGTTTGACTCTAGAGAGTAAACGCATATGTGGAACAAACACGAAAAGGAGATTGTATACAAAGCAAAAATGTTGTGCAGGAACCTGGCAGGGAGAAATTGGGGTTGTAATCCAAAAATCCTGAGCTGAATATACACTGCCATAGTGAGACCAATTATCACTGGAGTAGTATAACTACGACGACGAGAGAAAACCTCTCCAAAATTCAAAGACTAGCCTTTTCAAAGAAATTCGTTACGGAATTAAGCAACAAGAATGAATGGGATCCAAATACCATTACCAGGCTTGTAAAGAATGTTATTCAATGGCACACAGACGGCTCAGAAGCAATAGCGGGAACTGGGATAGGAGTATACGGGCCAGGAACTAAACACTCTGAAAGCTTAGGAAAAACCCCAAGTATCTTTCAAGCGGAAATACACGCCACAAGAAAGTGTGCCCATTTCAATATTGATAAAGGATATCATACTGTCGAATGGTCAAGCAGCAATTAAAGCACTGAGCTCTTGTGTAATCAGTTCAAAAATGGTGTGGGAATGCCTAGGCAAACGCAATGAACTAGACGAGAACAAAATAGTCATATTTCTGTGGATTCCAGGACAGACTGGAATAGAAGGACATGAAATAGCAGACCATAGATAGAACACCATCTTGCGACCTGAACCCTTTTGCGGTATCAGATCCAATATATTATTGGAAAAGATCTGACCATTGGAAAGATCTAGTAGGGCTTAGACAATCAAATATACTTCTAGGTTACTACAACCTGTTGAGAACAAATGAATGCCTAAGACAGAGTAAAGCTGCACTAAGGGGTCCTAACGAGACTTTCCTCAGGAACTAAGTAGATACACAATAGATCTTTTAGGTCTCAGTGAATGTTACCCCAATATACATACATACATACTTAATTACGGAAATATTTAATGTAAGGTGTGATGTTTTTTCCAAGTGTAGTTAAGGACAATATGTTTTGATTCTGAAGAACACCTTCTGAAGATTGGAAGTTGAGTATACTATAACTTCATGTTGGTAACCATTTTTAATTTGAAAGAACAAAGTTACGAAAATTTAGTGGTTTGGTAAGAGGATTTGGGATTGTAATAAATTAAAAGACCTAATGAAGGCTTTATTTAATGACCCCGGACGATAAATAATTTCGTATTTGAATGGAGTTAGTTCTAGGCGCCATCTTGTCATTTTTTATCTTGCCATGATATTTACTGTCAAACATAAAGGAAACTGATATGTGATCGGTGATTAGTTGGAAATGTCTTCTTAATAGTAAATGTCTCCATTTACGAAGACTGTTAGGTTCTGGAAGATATAGTAAGGGCCGTAATCGCTCAGGATCAGGCATTATAGATTTGTTTTTTATAGTATAATAATAATAATAACGTTTATTTAGAAGAATTAACAAATTGTAGATATACATATAAAAAAGTAGTAAAAATTTGAACAAAAAAAAAACAACAATAATACATAACACTAAAACCAAAAGTATTTTCATCACTGTAACCGATTAAGACCATAGAGGTTGAGCATGGATGACAAGTGATGAAAAGGAATAACTTTGGATAAGCCACTTTGTCTTATTCCATTGATTTTAATTCGAAAAATATTTATTTAAAAATTTCTTTTATCAATTTTTTCTATATCTTTTGATCCTAATGATTTTATATATAATACTGTTTACTTAAAAGAAGAATTAACAAATTGTATACATATAAAAAAAGTAGTAAAAATTCAAACTAAAAAAAAACAGCAATAATACAAAACACTAAAACTAAAAGTATTTTCATCACCCATTAAGACTATAGAGTTTGAGCATGGATGACAAGTGATGAAAAGGAATACTTTCAAATACGTTACTTGGTTTACTCCATTGATTTTTAATTTAAGAAATATTACTTTAAATTTTTTTTTTTTAATTTTTTTTTTGTTAATTTTCAATAATCTAATGATTTTATATATGTTTTAAATATTGATTTTAAAAGATTGATTGAATTTAGTTTTCTTATATACATTTTATATATATCAGGTAGGAAGTTAAATAATCGTGGAGCTAAAAAACCGAAATATCTTGTACCTATAGTTTTTTTATCAGTATTTGTTAGTATATAATTATTTGTTTTAGTTCTAGTATGATAATGATGATCAGGTGTTTGCAGGTTAGCGCGATTTTGGAATAAATGAATAATTAAACTATCAAGATATAGGTGCCTCAAAGACATTACATTTGCTTCTTTAAAGAGAAGATTTGTGTTAAATCTTAAATTTTTATAATACATAATTTTTAAAATTTTTCTTTGTAGGATTTCCACCTGTTCTAGATGACTTTGCATTGTTCCTCCCCAACCTATGATGGCATATCTAAGACGTGATTCCACAAGAGCATGGTAAATTATTTTTAGATGCTGTCTAGTATTGTTCTAATATATTTAAATTCATATAATAAAAACCTTAACGTCTTAGCTATACCAGATAGGTGTGTGGTCCATCTTAAATGTGAGTTGTAGTTACTACAAGGTAATTTATTTCGGATTTTAAAGAAATATTAATAGATATATTATTGTTTGTTATAGAGATTTTATCGTAAAGTGGTAATTTATGTTTATAACTGGTGAACGGAACAATATAATTTTTTTCATAGTTAACAGTAAGAATTTTATGTTTAAATATATCAAATAATTTTTTTACATCAGTTTCCATTTTATTTTTTAGGTTTTCCCACGTATTATCTCTATATATCACAGCAGTGTCATCTGCAAAGCCGATTACCTTTCCCGGAGATTTAAAAGAAAATATATCATTAATATATAGATTAAATAAAACCGGTCCCAGTACGGTACCTTGAGGAACTCCAGCCGATATAACTTTTTCCTCACTGAGTTCTCCATTTATCTTAACTAGTTGTTTTCGGTTAGTTAAGTAGTCTTTGAAAAATTTTAATGGGAGTCCCCGTATCCCTGCATCATTTAGGATGTCTAATAGTTGTGAGTGATTCACAGTATCAAAGGCCTTTGCTAAGTCTAGGAACAGTACCGCTATTGGTTCAGTTTTATCAATCGAGTAATAGATTGAGAAAACCAAGGTCTTAATTGCATCATTCGTTGATAACCCTTTCTGAAATCCAAATTGTCGCTCTGACAATAATTGATGCTTGTCTATAATGTCCATCAGTCTTTTCTTTACAGCTTTCTCCATTATTTTTGCCAAAATTGGACATTTGATCTTTTTTATCTTTTTTATATATTGGTGTAACAACAGAGGTTTTAAATATAGAAGGACAAACCCCACTAGCAAAGATGAGATTTATAAGATTAGCCAAAGGCCTGGTTAGCTCGCTCTGCAATTTTTTAAATAACTCGGCTTTCAAGTTATCTATTCCCATTGCTTTGTTTGTTTTGAGTGATGATATTAATTCCTTGATCTCTTCCCCAGATACTGGTAACCAATAAAAAGTATTAGAATTTGTTTTTCGTTTTGGAGAAGGATTTGTCGGAATTGATATTTTTCGTGCTAGGTTACCTCCTACCGAAGCAAAGTAATTATTAAATTCTTCTGCAATCTCTTTTTTATCTCCAATTCTTTTGCCCGACTTGGCAATTATTTCATTGATACTATTTGTTGTCTTTTTTGTTCACCAGATTCCATAGATATTTTGAATTATTTGAATTGCTTTGTATTTCGGCTCGGTAATAGTTGCGTTTTGCAGTTTTAATTAGTTGGTTTACCTGTTTACGATAGTTGACATATATTTCTCTTTTTCCCTCATCATTCGGATTTTGTAGATATTCATTATATAATTTATTTTTATTATTTATTGCCTGGACAATACCTGCTGTTACCCAATTCTGTCGTTTTTGATAATAATCATATATTTGAAAAGTTTCTGTTAGCACAATGCAATCAAAATTGCAGCTTAGTTGTTCTAGCATTATTTTGAATTCATCCAAGTGTGCATTTAGACTACATATATTTTGATGAATTATGCTAAAAGTTTTTTCATCATTTTTGAATCATTTGTTTACATCTCCAGGATTGAAACATTCGGCAGTGTTATAGACCTCATAATTTATGTCACGAATATATTGATCCATTTTAAAATATCACAAAATTAAGATTTATAATACATAAACAAAGAGTATAAAAACTATTACTAAAAACAGAAAAAGAAAACTAAGACCTACTACCGAAACGTGTTCTTTGCTTTATTTCTTCAACCCTTGTCTGCTGATTTGTTTCGTTTTTGTTGCTTGTAGGGAATGTGTCCTTGGTGGTTTTTGATTTGGAGTTTTTACCCTTGATATCGGCTGTTTCTTCACTGTTTTTCCTATTTGGTGTTAGATTTTCTTCAAATGTGGGAGATGAGTGACTAGGTCCCTCTTCTTGTACGTATCTTATATTTGGTGTAGGAGGGGTACTATTTCTGTCTCTTTGGTAGGACTCTTTTTCGCTAATTTCTAGATCACTCACTTTGTATGGTTTAATATTTATATAAAGCTTATTACCTTTAATATAAGATGTGTTAGCAGGAGTTTCTCGAGCCTTCTTTAGGTGTTTTCTGAGAATAAAATTTTCTTCTCGCTAGAGCTCGGTCAGATCACTACTGATGCTTATATGAGTTCCCTTTAGTTTTCTACAGTTTTTTAAGATTTCGACTTTTTTTTAGGTAGGATTAGAATTCAACTTTTATCGGCTTATTTCTTGAATGGCCCTGTTGATAATAGTTATTAATATCCTTAGTGTCAATATCAATGTCTAATAGGTTCTTGATACATTTTTTTATATCATCAAGTGTGATGTTTTCGTAGTTTAATCCAAAAATCAATATATTTTTTTTTGTTCCCCTTTCCAATGTTTCCACTTTTATTTTCAACAATTCATTTGCATTTTCGAGTTCTTCAACTCTTTTGCTGAGCAACCCTAACTTCAGTGATAGTCTTGTCTCAGACGCATCTATTGTATGGATTATTTCTTTTCCATTTGTTAGAATATCTTGTCTGAGGCTATCAATTGATTTTGCTAAGCTCTGTGCTTCTTTTTCATTTTTGGAGCTCATACTTATATTAAGTTCAAACCCCGTGATACGAATATGGTATGGATAAATTAAGGCTTATATTTCGATGTTTTCAATTTTTAGGTTAGCATGACTTGGTAATTGAATAGTAATATTTAGAGGACTAACCTGCTTCCTGACGTATTTAACTTCACTAACACTTCAAGAAATCAAAATTTCGCACTTTTTCCACTTATATATTATAAAATATTTTTAGAAAACCAAAACACGTATATACTCATACATAGGCGTAGTCAATACTATAGTATGTCCTAATATATTCATCTCAGTTTGAGAAAACCTTGATTTTCCATTATTTAATGTCAGATTATACTTATTGGCAACGCAAAGAAATTTTTGCAAATTTTGGTCATGTTCTTCCTTTGTTTTACCACAAACAGTAATATCATCAAGATACGCAAAAGTGCCGTTAAGATTTTCGATAGTAATAATTGAATTAATCACGCGTTGGAAACTCGCCATGCCATTAGTAACTCCAGAAGGAATTCTACGAAATTGAGACAATCTACCACAAGCTTCAAAAGCAGTGTAAGGTTTATCAAATTGTTTGATCAGTATTTGATAGTAGGCACTCTTCTGATCGATCGTACAATAAATATTAAACTTAGATATACATTGTATTATGTCATCCACACGTGGTAACGGGAATATATCAAGGATAGTAAACTTATTAATGGTTTGAGAATAGTGTATAACCATTCGCTTTTTACGGTTTTCGCTAGACGTTACTAACACTTGGGCTCTCCAAGGTGATTTACTTTCTTCAATAATGCCTTCTCTAAGCAATTTTTGAACCTCTACCTGAATGAACCTTAAATAGTTCGGTGAATACCTTCGCGAATTTACAGCAATTGGATGACAATCAAATGACAAATTATCAAAAAGACTAGCTTCGCATACGTTCGAAGCAGCGAGACTGCAAATACGGATAGGAGATTTGTTTCCGTCAAATTGAAATTCTAATCGAGAGTATTGTTTTTAAAGTCGTATAATGGATATATTCAAATATTTTCAAATTAACTATACAGTACCCCAAAATTTTCGATGATAAAGACGTAAAAGCCATAGCTACAGTACCTTCGAAAGGAAATATAGTAAGATTTCGTTTTTGAACAACTTTTAAAGAAATAAAACTTTCCGAGCTACCAGTATCTACAAGAGCATCCATGGGAGAATTATTAATCATTATCTGAATAGTGGAGTTAATTAAACCAGGATGAGAAGCAGCTACCAGAAAAATAGATGCAGATTGCTTCATACTGGGATTTTCTTTCGATGAATTACACACAGAAGTCCAGTGGCCTAATTTATTACATAAAGAACAATTTGAATTTCTCGCGGGGCATTTGTCTCTGTTATGTCGACTCCGTCCACAAAAGAAGCATCTAGCTGGTTTTGAAGGTCGAAAATCAGCTACAGAACAAGTACGATCCGATTCAGAGACATTAACTTGTTCCTGAGGGCACGTAATGTTATTAATAGTCGGTGGAAGGTTGTTTGTGCAGATTCTGAATCCTTTGCTTTATCTACAGCTTCTTGCAGAGTTAGAGTACAGTTTTCTAAAAGTCGTTGCCTAATTTGTGTCGAAATTAATCCGGTTATAAAGGAGTCTCTAATAAATTCATCTTTGTAAACGTCAGCTGTGACACTTTTAAAAATGCAATGTTTACTTAGGGATCTCAGTATTTGCAAATATTGGGAAATATTCTCACCTGATTGTTGTTTTCGACTTGAAAGAATGTGTCTAGCATACACTTCATGTACTTTTTTCACAAACAATGATGGCGGAATCATAAGTGGTACATTCAGATATGAACTCAAAAACAGTAGACGAAACGTGGACGTGGACTAGTAATTGGAGCTTAAGAGCATCTGCTTCTATCTTTTCCTTTGAAATATCTGCCGACTTCAGGAAATTTTGTTTAGTTTGAAACCAATGCTTCCATTATTGTGAACAAGTAGGTGCATTTGGATCCGCATCAAAACTTTCTGGTAGTAGAAGTCGCTCCATTTTTATTTAAGATTCTGTTCATTAAATTGTAATAAATTAAAAGACCTAATGAAGGCTTTATATTAATATTAATTATTATAACTTCTAAGGCTCGGATGAATGTAGTATAGTTTATAGTCTTAGTTTTAGGTTTATTTGCCCTCTATTCTCAATGGATATCCAATTTTTCTGAAAAGATTCATTCCTTGGCACATTCCACTGAGTTTCCGTTAACACAAGAAGCTTCGGAAACATTTAAACTTCTCAAGACAGACCTAGCATCAGCAGTTCTTATAACTACCAATGACAATGAAACGCTTGTAGTAGAAACAGATGCTTAGAATTTTGCGATAGCTGCCACGTTGTCCCAATGTGGCAGACCTGTAGCATTTTTTTCGAGAACGCTATCTGATAGTCAAAAGAGACACTCATCTGTAGAAAAAGAAGCCTACGCTATAGTCGAAGCTCTTCGTAAATGGAGACATTTACTATTAGGAAGACATTTCCAACTAATCACCGATCAGAGATCAGTTTCCTTTATGTTTGACAGAAAATGTCCTGGCAAGATAAAAAATGACAAAATATTAAGATGGCGCCTAGAATTAACTCCATTCAAATACGAAATTATTTATCGTCTGGGGTCATTGAATAAAGCCGCTGACGCGATTTCTCGGGGTTTGTTCCTCCTTACATAATAAAATTGAACTAGGCCCTCTTCCCACAGCCACTGGAAAAACCTATTTATTAACAATCGTAGATGAATTTTCCAGATTTCCTTTCGCTTTTCCTTGCATTAACACTTCTTCAAGTGCAATCATGAAACATTCAAAATCCCTTTTTTGTCTCTTTGGAACACCATCCTACATACATTCTGATAACGGCACGGGCTTCACTTCTCAAGAGCTAAAAACGTTCTTAAACAATAATGGTATTGCTACCAGTAGATCTACGCCATACAATCCATGCGGAAATGGACATGTAGAGCGCTATAATGGAATCATTTGGAAAACCATTAATCTGGCAATTAGATCTCGTGGACTGAAGTTAAGTCAGTGGGAAATGGTACTGCCAGAATCGTTGCATTCTATACGTTCTCTATTATGTACTACCATCAATACGACTCCCCTCGAAAGAATGTTTTTCCATGCACGACGCTCACTCAATGGAATTTCTCTGCCCACGTGGCTAACTTCTCCTGGACCTGTTTTGCTTCGTCGATTCAATCGTACCAACAAATATGAACCTTTAGTCGAAGAAGTCAATCTAATTGATGCAAATCCTCAATATGCAAGAGTCCGATTATCTGACGGTCGTGAAACTTCTGTATCAATTAGCTCCATCCACCCCGAAGATTGACTGTCAACATTCTACGTCAGAAGAGATTGGAACAAGAATTCTTTCTTCTCCACCTATCCTGCATCAACATCCTTGAGGACCCGTTTCTGAATCAGATAACGGAAAAGTTGATTCCAATGGAACCATAAAAACTGTAATTCCAACCACCAGTCCCCTGCCAGAGGGGTTGTCTGGCCTAAGAAGATCGTCTCGGGCAAAGAAAGTTCCTTCTCGTTTGGAATAATAATTATAACTTATAAGGCTCGGATGAATGAAGTATAGTTTATGGTCTTAGTTTTAGGTTGTATTTATTAGGATTAGTCATGATTGTTCTGAACTGTCAATATCTGTCAGATTCTGTTCATTAAAGCCTTCATCAGGTCTTTTAATTTATTACAGTGACCTTATTTAAAATCCAACGATCATAGAAATCGCGAACCAAAAAATGGAAAATCGCGGAATCCGTAAGGTTCTATCTTTATCAAAAGCCGAGAAACCCTGCAATTTCACCTAAAATGGGACACACTGTGTGTTTAAATAATTTTTAACTCCCAGAGTTTGAAAAAGAAATTTCCATCCTACGGTCTTACTATGTTTCAACCGACATTTATTTTTCCTTTTAATTTGGAAACAATTTTCGCCAAAATATTATATCGACCACCTTCCCAAAGCATAAATTACTCTCGGACCTCAACGCTGCAAGCGTTTACACGGTAAATCCTACTACTCGCTAAGAGCGACTCTCCCAAGTAAATTGAGCTTGCGGATGAAACTCTTAGAGATGTGTTTACACATGTTTAGAGAATTGTTACAGCAAGAGCCCGACACGTACCAAAAATAAAATAGCAGGACTCGACATTTTCATGAATACGGTGGATATAATAAAACAGTTGCGCTATATTATACAGGGTGGGGATATTCAGATGCAAGAAGCTGCTGTATTAGTGGTAACTTGATGTTTTGGCCGAGTAAATATTGGTTGACATACTAGAACAGCAAATGAGCTAAAAGAATCCCGATTTTCGGTCAAATGTAAGTCAATGCTCGTCATTGCATATAGCCCGGAGAGTAGTTGTGTTTTTTCATGAAATGTTCACTTTTCTGTAAAATAAAGTCCTCCCAAGTAGGAGCAAACCGTCATATAAAATTGGACGATATTTTGTTTAATAATATTAATATTAATAAAGAAAATAATTTAAATGAAATATACGTGAAATAAAAATCGTTCATGAATAGTGAATGTGTTATAATTTGATCAGTAAAATATCTGAGACTGTCTACCCAGCATTCGAACATTGAATGGCGACACGGTTGATGGCAATGCCAATATGAAACCCAATGTATTGTGAATTTCGGTGCTTAGGGCTGTTCAGCGAAGCGACTTCAATGAAATGATCAATGCTCATTTACATAAAAATGTAGACAGCGAAATGAATCGAACACGGCCAATAACAGTCACCGCCGAGAAAAATCTTTATTGCTTTGTACTAAACTGCTTTTCCGGATGGATGCTTGTAAATGCATGTCAGCCGAATTTATTCTCGCGTACCATATCTATGAATTTGCTCCATTATACTTTTCATATACACAACACTTACTTCAAGAATGCCGCAGTTATTCTCCAAATAAAGTTTTTAATCGAATTTTATTTCTACTTCGTAGAAAATTTAGTGCAATCGGATGAAAAAGAAATAAGTATCATTCTACCATTCACTTAATTACAGTTACCTGTAAATAATTGTCATATTAGTAAAGCGTGATCTATAGACGCCAAAAAATAATAGTTCAATACTATTAAACGCTTTACAAAATTAGAATTTGGAAAATTAATTTTTCTAATTTTGTAAAGCGTTTAATAGTGTAACGTTTATTCTAATTTATATTTACAATTAATTTATATTTACAGATTTATATGTAATTCAGTCCTTATTTAATAATTTATCTAATACACTAAACACGCTAATTATAATTTATATGAGAGTCACTTAATAAACACTTTATCGAGGCGCGATTACTTTCCTTCGGTATCAACACTGATTGATTGACTAATTGCCTGCAGCGATGCTCGTGGCCTATTTATACTCGCACGCCGTAATTCTCGAAATTTCTCGACGTTCTGGCGGATGCACCTGGTGTTCTCGATGTTTCGTATTTTGGATGCTTCTCGAAAATTGGGCGGAGGAGCCATAGTCGTCTCATACGGGGATTTCACTGGGGGCACTAAGTGAGCATATTAATGCAGTAGCTCGCGTAACATTGCCCCCTCCTTAAGAGACAGTTCCTCCTGGAACTAACTAGGAAACTGGAACGAGATGACTGTATCGGCAACTGGTCCCCTTGTTGCATTTTCCAGTTGTATGGAAGTAACATGCGACCGTCTTCTCCGTTGGCTGTGTCTCCCGAGCATGGCCGCAAACCAGTACCTGCACTTCGGTGTCTCGGAAGATTACTTCTACCATGTTACGGATTATTCGCCAATCTAAATGCCTACATTCAATCTTGGGCATGGCTAGCCTATGCACGTTCAATTCAAGCACATGCTCCCTCAGGCTTTGTAATGCTTCCCAGACATCCTCGTACGTTGGTCTTTCGTCGAAGGTGTTCCTCGTCACTAGGTGGAAATTGTAGCGGGAGCCATTTTGCAGCTTCAAAGCTTTACCTGGTACTGGTAACTGGTTTACCAAAGGTCGTGCGCCACTCTTCTTTATAAACAGAGATGCCAGTCCGCGCGCATCGGTTACGCTGGCAGGGATGTTTATTGCCAGTGAGTATTCCTCCGGAACGGTAAGCAGGTCTTGTCGTCTCTCAGTGGTGACGCCGAATTTTGCTTTTCCGGTACCACCATAAGCACCCATGAACTCTACAAAAGCAGGATCGGCTACTTCCTGAAGCTGGTTTACTTCCTCATCGTGATCACCCTCGAATGGCGCTAATCGGTTACGGTGTACCACCTTTGGCTTTCCATTTGGGATCTTGCTGATACGATAGATGACATCGTTGATTCTTTTCTTTACGAGGTACGGACCGTCCCAAGCTTTCTGCAACTTTGGAGAAAAACCCTTTTGTCTTCTTGGGTTATGCAGCCAGACTTTGTCTCCTTCGTGGAAACCTCCTTCCGTAGCTTGCGTTTCGTACCTTTTCTTCATCCTATCGCTAGCGATCTGGAGATTCGATCGAACCAGCTCGTGTACGTCGTCCATTCTTTTTCTCAGCTGGGTCACGTAATCTTCACCAGCTATGTCTTCTCCGGGTCGGCATCCAAATTCAAGGTCGCAGGGTAATCTCATTTCGCGTCCGAACAGAACTCTTGCTGGTGTTTGGCCGGTAGACTCATTGATGGCCGATCTGTAGGCCATCGCGAATAGCGAGAGATATTGGTCCCAATCTCGCTGATGGTTAGATACTACTTTAGACAGGTATTTGCCAAGAGTTCTGTTCATTCGCTCTACCATCCCGTCCGACTGTGGGTGCAAAGCCGTAGTTCTCGTTTTCTTCATGCCGAGCTTTTCACAAACTTCCTGGAACAGCTGGCTTTCGAAGTTTCTGCCCTGGTCGCTGTGTATTTCCAGGGGCACTCCATATCGGCAAATGAACTCATTCACAAGCACGTTGGCAACCGTTGCGGCTTCTTGGTTTGGAATGGCATACGCTTCTACCCATTTTGTGAAGTAGTCCATCACCACCAAAATGTTTCTGCTGTCATTTGCTGTCAGTGGAAACGGCCCGGCAATGTCCAGGGCAATGCGTTCAAAAGGGCTTCCGACATTGTACTGCTTCATAGGAGCCTTTCTTCTCCCGTGCGGTCCATTGGTCGTAGCACAGGTAGTGCACTTCTTACACCAGTCCTTCACATCTTCGGAACTGTGCATCCAATAAAACCATTCTCGCACTTTCTGGAGGGTCTTCTTCACACCTAGATGTCCTCCTGACGGACTGTCGTGTAATCCCCGCAGTACTGCTGCTATCCTTGTTCTTGGAATCACCAACTGTCTTCTACTTTCGGAACCCTCATCGTTCTCGATTACTCGCTGTAGCAAACCGTTTTTCAAAACCAGCGAGTCCCACTGGGCCCAATACGATTTCATCGTTGGCGAGTACCTTGAAATCTCCTGCCAAGTAGGTCGACAGTTCTCCTTTTTCCAATGTCGGATTTTCTTCAAGTCGGGATCGTTCTCTTGTTCCTCTTCCAAGTTTTCTGATGTCCATTCGTCGCTGGTCACCGTGGTTCTTCGAATCGCAGCTTCCTTAGCTTCTGTTCTGCTGCAGTGAGAGCACTCTGCAGGGCATGGTCTTTTAGAGAGGGAGTCTTTGGAAGGTCTTCGGGTCGAAGCTGCCCTCTGAAGGTCGACCCTTCCTAGTTTTTCCTGCTGGGCATCTTTGTTTGTAGCAGTTCTCGGTCGCTTGCACGAACTGCGTACATGTCCCATTTCTCCACAATTCCAGCATCTCACAGCTTTCAGTTTTCCTTTTGAGATTCTTTTCATCATGTTGACAATCTGGTCGAGCTTGTTCTCAACTTCTTCGTCTGCTACCGTATACTTGCCGTATACTCCGGAAGCCTGTGTAGCTGCTTCGTACTCCAAGGCTGCAGAGAGTACGTCGACCAGTGTCTTATGCCGAGCCAAGCGTAGAGTTCTCTGCATTTCATGGTCACGAACTCCGTCGATGAATGTCTGTACCCCTAAACATTCCATGACATTCTCCGGTGCCGATGGATAGGCAAACCGCACCAACCTCGCAATGTCTGCTTCGAATTCTTGCAGAGTTTCGTCGCGTTTTTGTTTGCGGTTTTTCAGCTGCGATTGGTACAGATGCTCCAGGTGGTCCAGGCCATATCTCATGTTCAATCGCTTTTTGAGTTGTTCAAAATCTTCGGCCTCTTCCACTGGAATGGTCTGGAGGATATCCATAGCGTCTCCTCTAAGGGCAAGAGTTAAATTTAACGCTTTTTTCTTCTCACTCCAGTTGTTTGCCTTTGATGCCGCCTCGAATTGCTTAAGATAGTTCGGCCATGACGTTTTACCATCGAATGTTGGCAGTTTCACTCGGCTGTTAATATCGTTTTCCATTTTCGGTTTCAACTCTACTTTCTCTGCCAGTTCGTCGTTATTCGGGGCTTGCCTAGTTGTAAAATCCGGTTTATTACTATTCTTCCTTTCGATTTCTTTGATTTTTTGTTTCATTTCTTGCTCCATTCTTTTAATCTTTTCTTCCACGGCAGAAATATCAGTCTTCATGGATGTCATTTCATTTTTCATGTCCGCCGAAATTTTATTTTCCATGTATGACATTTTGTTTTCCATGTCCGCCGAAAGTTTACTTTCCATGGATGAAATTTCGTTTTTTATATCCGACATTTTGTTTTCCATGTCCGACATTTTGTTTTCCATGTCCGCCGGAAGTTTATTTATGGAAGAGGTTATAGAGGCGGACGCTTCGTCGGTGAATTCAAACATTTCCGGGTCCAATCCATTGTTAATCATAGCTATTTTTAGTCGTTCCTCTAACACTGACTTGACCCCACTTGTGTCCAGTTCGTAATCCTCTAACTCTCTTCGAAGCTCTGAAACTTTTAATTCACAAAGTTTCTTCGCCATCTTCCTGTATATTTATTTATATATTTTTTAACCCGACACCTGACACCAATGTAACGGTTATTCTAATTTATATTTACAGATTTATATGTAATTCAGTCCTTATTTAATAATTTATCTAATACACTAAACACACTAATTATAATTTATATGAGAGTCACTTAATAAACACTTTATCGAGGCGCGATTACTTTCCTTCGGTATCAACACTGACTGATTGACTAATTTTTGCCTGCAGCGATGCTCGTGGCCTATTTATACTCGCGCGCCGTAATTCTAGAAATCTATCGACGTTCTGGCGGGTGCACTGGATATTCTCGATGTTTCGTATTCTGGATGCTTCTCGAAAATTGGGCGGAGGAGCCATAGTCGTCTCATACGGGGATTTCACTGGGGGCACTAAGTGAGCATATTAATGCAGTAGCTCGCGTAACAATAGTATTGAACTATTATTTTTTGAATTCTACCATTCGCCGATTTAACCATTAGGCTGCCTAGGGACTCATTAATTCGTTTGGGTTGTGCTCAACAGCCCAAGCACTTGAACTGAATCTTTGTACCATTTCCCATGTTATCTACTTCCATTCCATAAGCTTCGTGTCTTCTATAAAGACCACTAGTTTGACTGGAGGGATTTTTAGTAGTTGTGATGGTTGTATTAATTCCTCTCCAAAGTGCTTCCGTCTAAGTACTTTTAGCAGAGTATGTGAGTAGGTGTTTCATCATCAAGTTCACATTTTCTCCACATAGGTTCACTAACTTTGCCCATTTTGTGCAGATGTTTCCTCAGGGTGCAGAGTCCAGCCACCAGGTCGGTAATTGTCTTCAAATGTCTCTAACCCAGTTTCAATAGTCTGGTCGAGAGTTACTTGTTCAATAAAATCTTTGTATGGAGGTGCCCTTGTGTCAACCTCCATTTGAGTTGGTGTTCCCTATCTAGCCAGTTCCGGATTTCCCCTCTTATGCAATCTTTTGGGATTCCACAAAACGGTTCCGGACCTATGAAGTCTCCTTTAAAGCCTTCTTTAGCTAACTGGTCCGCTATTTCATTACCTGCAATCCCCTCATGAGCCGGCACCCATATTAGAGACTATTAAGGGATTCTTTTCAGTTTTTTACCAGTCTAGACCTAGTTGTTGGATTACTGATAGCTTTAAGCAGAGCCTGGCTTTAATTTTTTGCCCGGTATATCCTCTTCTGATGTTTTCATCAACACAGGCGGCAAAAGTCGTGCATCGTGCAAAAGTTCCTTTATTCGTCTTGGATCCTTCTGTATACCAGATCCTCTTCCCAGGTTTGCCCTTGATGTTGTCATCTGTTCATTGCCTTCGATCTTGCACAAGTTAATGTTGAAGAAGAAGTTTCCTTATATATGGTAAGCTTATTTAATTGACATTTTTCAATAGTTTTCTTTATACCATCATTGATTATAAAGAAACCTTTGAATGACATTGCTTTGAAAAATAACAGAATTCTGTATAGATATCTCGTCTTTAATACTATTTAATTATATTTCTGATATTTTCTGAATTTACTAATATATTGGAATGATTCTTTTGATGTCGGGTATTTCTTGATCATTATAAGCTACTGGAAGGTTTTGTTTGTGAATAATAACGAATATAATGAGCCATAAAAGAAAATATAAAATACAAACACATAGGCACAAATTAGAGTCTTGAGGCCCATTAAAAATACAAATTCAAGCATGAAATGTTTGCATCGACAGTTGTGTGAAAGTCAAGTAAATTTTCCATTTTCATTTGGTTTTACGTTCTACAGGCTGTTTTTAATTTCAATCACCGATTGTCAAAGGGGGATGTTATATCATGGATTCGTTATATACCAAACAAGATGGATGGTAAAATAATTTCGAGAAATAAATAAATATACAGGCAGCTGCTAAATTCAGGAGGTGATTGCCCGTATAAAATTATTTTTTCAACCTTCCTGTTACATTATAAGGGGGTTGAATAAGTTTTGTGAGAAGAAATATTATTTAAAATCTATATTGTCTAGAAAAACTTTTTTTACTCTAGTTTTTTCGAATTTCCGTAGCTCTTACTTTTGCATACCCTCGTATACAAAATATGGTAGTAACGATGCTGCTGATTTTTTTCCATATTTGTCCATTATTTGAGAGTGTGTAACTAAAATTTCAGCTTGAAAATAATATTATTATGAGCTCTATGATTTTTTGACTCAGTTTATAAAGTCTATAGTAGAGAATTTAATTTTTTTAGAATTTCCGTAGGGGAAAGAAGGGTAAGACCGGGTAGCTAACACTTTTCGGCATGTTGAAGCCAAATTACTCCAACTAGAGCTTGCTTGATTGAACGACCTGCCGTATTGTTTATCGTATCACAATATAATGTTTCAGAAAAGTCGAAGATTCATTACTTTTTCCAGAAAAATATGTTTTTCTCAAAATGTCAAATCACCCGGTCTTATCCCACTAGTGGGATAAGATCGGGTGCACATATTAACTTTATGGAAAACTATAAAAACTACATTTTAATTAAAAAAACTTTAACTTTAACAAAAAAATATTACAAAAATTACATTGAAAGCAGCTATCTTCTTCGCCCGCTCCACTGCAGCATTCGTAAGCCCAGTCAAAACACATTCCACATTGGATCCAGCCTTCTCCTTGTTTTGAGTTGGAAAAAGATTCGTTGCAGTATAAACAATGATCGTCAGACTTGTTATCTTCCCCATCGGAAGAATCATCAGTCGAAATCGAGGTCGAGGTTACAAGAATTTTTGAGGAGACTTTTTCCTTTCTCTGGGCCTTGGTAGGTACGCTTGTGTTTTTGATTGTTTGGTTTTGATGTTGTCTTCTTATTTGGTTTGTTTGAGTCATCAATAACAATTTTCTTTTCTGTGACGTTATATTTCTTTCATTTCATTTTTTCTTTTCGAGTTTATAACACTCGTTATAAAGGATGTTAAAGGCAGTAAAAGGGTAGAAATAAATATACTAAACACCCTTTGAATATCACAGGGTTAAGGAAGGGGTTCTTAAGGGGGACAAATAGATATCTGGTTTATAAATACTATCGATTGACCTTCCAGGTGGTAGGCCATACAGATTACAAATGTGTAAAGGTAGGTACTCACAAAATGGGGCTCTGAAATGAAGCTACTTAAAGCGTGGATTCTCTATGGTGAAAACCACTGATATGATTGCCCTTCAAATATCAGATTTGGCGTTGACTTATGTCTAAAATTATAACCACGTGCAAATTTGAGAAAAGTTTAGATGAATATGATTATAATATAATATATGATTTTATCAAAAATTACTCACAGTATGCATACCTAGGACTCACAGTATTTATGATTTACCTAGAATTTACTATATCGTATATACAAAGATTACTGAAGGTAAATATTAAAAAGGTATAAATGTACAATTAAAAATCTGATAAATTTATTCTTGGTAGAATACGAAGTTGTCGGAGAGAAGTCCTAGGGATTTACTTAAACCTATGTTACCTGTAATAACCACTTGCTAAAGGTTAGGACGTGTAGGGGTTGAATACCAAAAGTATAGTCCTCGCACGTGTCGATCGGGGTAATAGTTGATCCAGATCCAGAGGTCGTCAACGATGTGAGAACCAGTCGAATCCCACAATAAGAATTCAAGTCCGGAGGGTGAGAATTGAAATGAAATGGAAATTGAAAGATGAAGGATGGAAGATGAAAATGAAAATGAAGGCCTGAAATAGAAAGAAACGTAAGTGAATGATATTGAGCCAGTATTCAGAATATAATCACATAAAAGTGAGTGGTCGACAAACTTACCGTTGATGGTGGGTGGCCTTTAAGTGAAACAAGACAAGTTGGGGTAAATTACAATTTGTTTAAAAGAACAAATCCAACCCACTGGTTGAGTTTCCAGTTCTAAGGAACCTTGGAAACTTTCCTTTGAAAACTTTTTGTAAATTACAAAAAATCCGTTACTTGAACGTTATGTGCTCTTCGCTAGCATCCAAAAAGCAAAATGAGAGGATATCTCTCTTCCCTTGTTCACAACCTGTCTTGAATGGTTGGTTCTTTTCCTTTACCAGGTCAAAAGATATGCTTTTGTGAATGTACAAAGGTGGAAAAGGATAAAGAATGTAATGAATTTGTAAAACTACCACTTTGTTAATGGATGATTGATTATCAGTCACATCTTATTATCAATCAATTAAGTTTATTTTCTTGGTCTGACAGATGTCAATTTAATCTAGATCATCCAAATGTAAACATTTGAACCTTTGAGAAATATATTTTATTATTAAAACTAAATACCTTATATTCTGAAACTGATATTGCTCGCAATCACTACTTAAGAATCATTTTCTATTTGTACATATATTTTTAGGGAATTGAAGTGGATATGAAAGTCTGGAAGATGAACTTCTGAAGATGTAGTATATGTAAGATTTAAAAGAGGAAATGTAGGTCAATTACGAATGCTAAGTAAAAGTAGTATTATTAGAATACAAAATAAACACAAATATGTAGAGTAAGTCCTAATATTTATTTATTTTCACTATAATTTGTTGGTAAAATTTGGCATTCTGAGTAAGTGTTTGCATGTAACTTTTGACCTGTAACAAGTTCTGTTTTGTATGGTGAAGAAGTTAATATTGCACATTTCCTTTTTCGTTTATCTGTTCTTTCTATTTTCTTTCTTTCAGCAACAGGTGGTGGCATCAGATGTTTGGGTGATATAGCAAAGGCTATTGATTCAGCTGGCTTTTCATCCGTAAAAATTTGTGGTTCTAAACTTTTAGAACAGCAGGGTTCGTTGATATTGGTTTGTTAATCTCAACTACCGTTTCACACGTTCTTTGTGCAGGTTTTTCTTCTGTTGCTGGGTCTACTTGTAGAACAACATCTGCTTCTGCCTGTGGGCGTGGGTCTCCTTCTTGAACAGCATTTGCCTCTACAGAAACAGGTCTATCTGTGGTTGTTGAGGGAGCAAACAAGTGATCAGGAAAAATATTTCGGTTTAAAGGATAAATTCCTGTTTGCTTGAATCCATTTACTGCCGTCCGCATTCCTGCTGCCTTAAGAAAAGCTGCACCATACAGTTTGGCTACTTGTTGAATTGTAACAGCTCTACCAGGACGTGTTGCAAGCCACTGGCACACCTCTTGTTGATAATAGGTGCTCAATGGAGCCATGAAAGTCTCGTCTAGCGGCTGGAGTTGATGAGAACAATGTGGTGGTAAGCACAAAAACACAACATTGTTTTCTCTGGCCACGTTTAATAAGTTCGAGACTCTTTGTGTGGGTAGTATGGCCGTCCAAAATCAGGAGGACTGGTTGGTTTGCATCAATCCAGAAGGGTGATATTGAGCGAAGCTTCCCGGTGGTGCATCGTCAAGCAGCGCGGGATTTTCTCTCTTTCGAGGAAAAAACAAACATTTTTGGCATAAAATTTCCGGCCGCATTCATGCAAGTTTCAGCAGTAACCAAAACGCCTCCTTCTGCTGATACCAATGCTCCAACCTGTTTTTTTCCTCGTGAAGCTGTGGTTATTCTCGTCTCATCGACAATATAAATATCACTTGGAGAAAAATTGTGTTGTTTATACAAACCCTCCAACAGATCGAAAAATTTATCAACAGCTTGCTTATTGAATCCCATGGCCCTTGCTTTTGAAGTGTTTTCTGGAAATCGAAGAGAACTATTGTTCTTATGCCTCCTTAAAAAACCATGTAACCAGTCTTTTCCGGCCATCTTGGTTTCTTTATTGAATTTGTGTTTCAAATTATTTTTAGTTGCAAGATTAAACGCTAATTTTCTGACATCACTCAATATGTGGTCTAGTAATTCTTTTTCTTGCTCCTTAGAAAATATAGTCGTACAAGGTCCCAAGCTACCTTTTCTAGCGGCTTGGCTAGAAGTTAGTTGATTTGTTCTAGCCTTTTTTACTCGATCTTCTAAAGTAGACTGCGGAACATTGAAGGCTTTTGAGGCTTTTAGGTATCCCATGCTTCCAGACAATACTTCCTCTATAGTGTCTTCAATACTTTCCTGGCTCCAGGATTGCCGATTTGTTTTCCTCTCGTAAGTTCTAGGCATATTGAGCCTGTAAAAAAATAGTTTTGAATAATGGGGTAAGATTGGGTAGTGACCGGTTTCGCCCCACTCGGACTACCCGGTCTTACCCAAAGTATAATATTTAAGAAAATGCTCTAAAACTACTCTGATATTTGAATTATTCCTTCGTTTTTATGCATATATTAAACCTTATTTATCTTATAATAGGCGACACTGAAGCAAGTTTTCATAACTATAAATGCCAATAAGTAAAGATCGTTTAAATTAAATTTCATCTCAAAATTTCCATTATTATATGCTCTATGATTTTATCACTCAATGCGTTTTTAGACTATAACGTGAATTGTTTCTTTACTAAAAGACGAGATCTCTATAATTAAAAAATCTGTTGATTTATCAAAAATACCAAACAAAATAATGTAGTTTAAGCAGGTCGCGATTGAATGGATATGACATATGTCAAATAATATTAGAATTTTTCGTGGCATAATTTCAATTCAGTCCCTATGAACTTTCTTTTTGATTGATTTTGATAAAACTAGTCAATTTTCAAATAACTTTTTGCTCCATTACTTATAGTAGCATTTTCGATTTACTGACATACCTACCTTTCGCAAAACACCCTGAAAAATATTTTGATTGATGTTCGACCAAGGAAAAACTTTATAGTTATTGGTGGAAGTATATCTATCACCACGTATACCGCCGAGGACTATGAAAAATGGCGGAGTTTCTTGTTTTTTCTCGTTCCCGCATATTGCAGCACTTCTTTTCGCGTTCTCATTTCAGGTTTTGGACTGAATTCTCTATGAAATATAGCGCTAGATGTTACACAAAAAAATGAATATCACAAGGGAAATGACGTGCTATTTTTCACGGACAGTGGTAACTTTAATATTCGGATTGGTACAGTGACTGATTGGAATACTTGTAAAGTGTGTAACTTTTTTTATAGAAAATATGGTGGAGATATACAAATGTTTAATAAAAAAAAAACAGAAACAATAAAGTCTAAGTGTCGTTAACTATTTTTTGTTAAAGATTTCTATTAAACAATACCTAGCAAAAATATCATTGGTAGATTTATAGTCTCAACTCTTTAAAACTCTATTACATAATTTATTCAAACATTTCACCAGCATCCAAAAAGCAAAAAATGTCATTTGGAATGAATTGAAAAATAATTTGACGTGAATATTCCTAGGGACTAAATTGAAATTCGACACACAAAATTGTTATCAATTATGCCACGAAAAAATTTAATATTATTTGACACCTGTTGATTCAATCACGACCTGCTGAAGTTAAATTATTTTGTTTGGTATTTTTGATGAATTAACGCATTTTTTTAACATAGAGATCTCGTCTTTCAGTAAAGAAACCATTCACGTTATAGTAAAAAAACACGCTTTGAGTTAAAAAAATCATAGAGCCCATAATAATGGAAATTTCAAGCTGAATTTTCAGATACACCCTCTTGAATAGTGGAGGAGCAAGGAAAAAAGCATTATTGTATCAATGATATTTTGTATATGATGGTTCATGAAAGCGAGGTACGGAAATTCAAAAAAAATCATAACTATAGATTTTAATAAACTTTCTATGGACATTTTCGTAATCTACGGGGTTGAATTAGCGAATTTCCATATATAAAAGTGTCTGAGAATACTTGGTTCAGATTTTGAAAATTTAAAATTGAGATTATGTATAGTCAAAAGTACACGAACTGTGTCAAAAAATCATAGAGCTCATAATAATTTTATTTTCAAACTGAAATTTTAGTTACACACTCTCAAATAATGGACTAATATAGAAAAAAATCAGCAACATCTTAACTATCATATTTTGTATACGAGGGTATGCAAAAGTAAGAGGTAGGGAAATTCGAAAACATTTTTAACTATAAACTTTATAAACTTTTTATGGACATTTTGGTATTCTACGGGGTTGAATTAGCTTATTTCCATTTTATATAAAAGTATCTGAGAATACTTAGTTTAGATTTTGAAAATTTAAAATTGAGGTTATGTATAGTCAAAAGTACTCGAACTGTGTCAAAAAATCATAGAGCTCATAATAATTTTATTTTCAAACTGAAATTTTAGTTACACACTCTCAAATAATGGACTAATATAGAAAAAAATCAGCAACATCGTAACTATCATATTTTGTATACGAGGGTATGCAAAAGTAAGAGGTACGGAAATTCGAAAACATTTTTAACTATAAACTTTATAAACTTTTTATGGACATTTTGGTATTCTACGGGGTTGAATTAGCGTATTTCCATTTTATATAAAAGTATCTGAGAATACTTAGTTTAGATTTTGAAAATTTAAAATTGAGGTTATGTATAGTCAAAAGTACTCGAACTGTGTCAAAAAATCATAGAGCTCATAATAATTTTATTTTCAAACTGAAATTTCAGTTACACACTCTCAAATAATGGACTAATATAGAAAAAAATCAGCAACATCGTAACTATCATATTTTGTATACGAGGGTATGCAAAAGTAAGAGGTACGGAAATTCGAAAACATTTTTAACTATAAACTTTATAAACTTTTTATGGACATTTTGGTATTCTACGGGGTTGAATTAGCTTATTTCCATTTTATATAAAAGTATCTGAGAATACTTAGTTTAGATTTTGAAAATTTAAAATTGAGGTTATGTATAGTCAAAAGTACTCGAACTGTGTCAAAAAATCATAGAGCTCATAATAATTTTATTTTCAAACTGAAATTTCAGTTACACACTCTCAAATAATGGACTAATATAGAAAAAAATCAGCAACATCGTAACTATCATATTTTGTATACGAGGGTATGCAAAAGTAAGAGGTACGGAAATTCGAAAACATTTTTAACTATAAACTTTATAAACTTTTTATGGACATTTTGGTATTCTACGGGGTTGAATTAGCGTATTTCCATATTATATAAAAGTATCTGAGAATACTTAGTTTAGATTTTGAAAATTTAAAATTGAGGTTATGTATAGTCAAAAGTACTCGAACTGTGTCAAAAAATCATAGAGCTCATAATAATTTTATTTTCAAACTGAAATTTTAGTTACACACTCTCAAATAATGGACTAATATAGAAAAAAATCAGCAACATCGTAACTATCATATTTTGTATACGAGGGTATGCAAAAGTAAGAGGTAGGGAAATTCGAAAACATTTTTAACTATAAACTTTATAAACTTTTTATGGACATTTTGGTATTCTACGGGGTTGAATTAGCTTATTTCCATTTTATATAAAAGTATCTGAGAATACTTAGTTTAGATTTTGAAAATTTAAAATTGAGGTTATGTATAGTCAAAAGTACTCGAACTGTGTCAAAAAATCATAGAGCTCATAATAATTTTATTTTCAAACTGAAATTTCAGTTACACACTCTCAAATAATGGACTAATATAGAAAAAAATCAGCAACATCGTAACTATCATATTTTGTATACGAGGGTATGCAAAAGTAAGAGGTACGGAAATTCGAAAACATTTTTAACTATAAACTTTATAAACTTTTTATGGACATTTTGGTATTCTACGGGGTTGAATTAGCGTATTTCCATATTATATAAAAGTATCTGAGAATACTTAGTTTAGATTTTGAAAATTTAAAATTGAGGTTCTGTATAGTCAAAAGTACACGAACTGTGTCAAAAAATCATAGAGCTCATAATAATATTATTTTCTAGCTGAAATTTTAGTTACACACTCTCAAATAATGGACACATATGGAAAAAAATCAGCAACATCGTTACTATCATATTTTGTATACGAGGGTATGCAAAAGTAAGAGGTACGGAAATTCGAAAATATTTTCAACTATAGACTTTATAATCTTTTTATGGACATTTTCGTAATCTACGGGGTTGAATTAGCGAATTTCTATATTTAAAAGTGTCTGAGAATACTTGGTTTAGATTTTGAAAATTTAAAATTGAGGTTATGTATAGTCAAAAGTACACGAACTGAGTCAAAAAATCATAGAGCTCATAATAATATTATTTTCTAGCTGAAATTTTAGTTACACACTCTCAAATAATGGACACATATGGAAAAAAATCAACAACATCGTAACTATCATATTTTGTATACGAGGGTATGCAAAAGTAAGAGGTACGGAAATTCGAAAATATTTTCAACTATAGACTTTATAATCTTTTTATGGACATTTTCGTAATTTACGGGGTTGAATTAGCGAATTTCTATATTTAAAAGTGTCTGAGAATACTTGGTTTAGATTTTGAAAATTTAAAATTGAGGTTATGTATAGTCAAAAGTACACGAACTGAGTCAAAAAATCATAGAGCTCATAATAATATTATTTTCTAGCTGAAATTTTAGTTACACACTCTCAAATAATGGACACATATGGAAAAAAATCAGCAACATCGTAACTATCATATTTTGTATACGAGGGTATGCAAAAGTAAGAGGTACGGAAATTCGAAAATATTTTTAACTATAGACTTTATAATCTTTTTATGGACATTTTCGTAATCTACGGGGTTGAATTAGCGAATTTCTATATTTAAAAGTGTCTGAGAATAGTTGGTTCGTATTTTGAAAATTTAAAATTGAGGTTATGTATAGTCAAAAGTACACGAACTGAGTCCAAAAATCATAGAGCCCATAATTATTTAATTTTCAAGCTGAAATTTTGGATACACACTCTCAAATAATGGAAAAATATAGAAAAAAATCAGCAACATCTTAACTACCAATTTTGTATACGAGGGTATGCAAAAGTAAGAGGTGCGGAAATTCGAAAAAAATAAAATATTCAATTGTAGTCTTTAGAACTTTTTTATTCACATTTTCGTAATCTACGGGGTCGAGATAGTGGATTTCCATATATAAAAGTGCCTGAAAAAGTACATAGTTCAGATTTTGAAAATTTCAAATTGTGGAAATGTTATCACTCGGATTTTTGTGTAATGTGTCCTAGTCGCTTTCCACAAATTTCAGTCTCTTGTCGTTCGTGTATCAGAAGGGCACATTTGATTGAATTTAAAACAAACAATTTAAAAGGATTTTCCAAATAATTTATCAAAATTGTGCGTCGTACGCCGCTGTTAAAACTTTTCAGGTCTCTGCAGATTTTGTCAGCCAATATTGAAAGTTGAAATTTTGATTTAAATGGGGATGCTGTCTACTTTGATTTTGACAAAGTTAGAAGGCATTATTATCATCAGAATAAGTTTAACCCTCCGTTTGTTCCTTTTTCATTCCCATTCAAAATTCTAAATTAGATACTTAACGATGTCACGTTGACTGAAAAACGCTTTGATATTTCCGTTTTCCAGAGAACCCCGACATATTTTTAACGACTATTTCTGTTAAAACTGCTTTTACTCTCCATTTTTAATATTCTGATTGACATGTTTTTTCAAGTCACATTAAAAAAATTTTTTCTTTGCTATATCACGCCAATTATCCGTTTTTTAATGACTTTCATTCTAAAAAAATGTGAGCTTCCTGAAGTCATTCCATTACAAGATTGCATATTAGGAAAAGATAGAACTCCTTCCTGAGAACATCCTCTTGAAACCCGGACTGATAACATTTTGCCTATCAAGGATGTGAAGTTCATTTGGTATTTTAGCATGTAGCGTATCCATCTGCAGCTTGCTTTCGACGAATTGTCCTCATGATCACTGAGAGGTGCACCCTGTACATCTCGTTATACTTCCTCATCTTCCAGATCATACTCTAAGATCCCTTGTATCCCCTGTATATAAAGAAAAAGTGATAAAGATCAATTCTTGTGATATATCAACTGAAATCTTATGTACTTTAAGTTTGCGTGTCAAATTCTTTTCCTGTAATTCGAGAGATATGTTGGAATCATCCCAACATAATGGTAATTTGGAATTTGCATGTTTCTCGCCAGATGTACTTTTCTCCTTGCTCTTAAGCGTCGGCAGTTGGTCCGAATTAGTATATAGTACGGTAAATAAAGAACAAATAGTCCGGTAACAATAGTAAACAATAAGCAAGCAAGTTTTTTTTTGAAATACAATTAATAGAACATTTAACACTTTATCGTTCCACAATTAATTGTTATTTTTGTTGTCAAATAAATGTTTCTGCTTTATTGTTACTGTATAATTACGACTTAGACCGGGCTTTCTAACGTCGTATCACAAGTAGGGGGTTGACATTTAAATTTTTGTAGGTGGGGTAGGTGGGGCATAGGGGGTTGATGGGGATGCGTTCTCTCTCATGTCATTTTAGTTCCCCCTCTCTACCCTAGAAACGGTTTTGAAATTTTTTTGAAATCTCTTTTCGTTCACGAGGTACAGCCCATTGTAAGTTTTAAAATTGACACCCTGTATACATAAAGAATTCTCAATTATATTCAAGCGATTTTTGTTAATAATTATATTAACCCAATATAATTATACCTACCCATAAAACAAATTTTAATGGCTAGGGCAGGTACAGCTCTGTGTAGAATCGACCACCTGCTGATAACTCAAGTGCTTGGTGATTCATGGCCTTCTTAGATTTCTAGACGTACTTTACCTTCGACTTTGACAGCTTATAAACTGTATCTGATTTTACGTTAGTTTTTATCAATAATTTGATTCGTTTTACATAATTTAGTAGTTGTTCCTATTATTATTATGCATATGGATAATCCCGAAGAAATCATAGAAAAGGCAAATGTGGCCACATTAAACTTGCTGATGCAAAAATCCAAAGAAAATTATGTAACAGAATATGATACTTTTATTTACAGAGCAAATGTTTTTCAGTAATTTTTTATAAACATTTAAAACGAAAACAACCTCTCTTTTTTAGTTTTTTTCATATAACGTAAAATGTACTAAAGAAATCTCAATGGTATGTATAGATAAATTGTAGGTAATTAAAATACGAACAAAATGAGGGGTCGATCAAGTTAATCGGATAATTGGGAGCCGAAAAAATTTGGAAAAACCGGAAAATTAGTCATTTCTGGGAAAACTCATATTTTCGTCATTTTTCAATTGTAAGAGCTGAAACTTGGTACAAAGGAAGTTCTTCATAATGCACTTTATATGTGCGAAGATCAGACGCCAGGCGTCGGTTACTTTGATCGCAATTGCAATGGTAATTTTTTGATGCGATAATTTGCAACGTGTCTGGATAGAGATGCATCAAGTCAAACTAGTTTGATTTTACTCAACAAACTTGACTTGACTTGAAAATCAAACTTTTTATCTAAAATTTTTGAATATTTACGCAACGTGTTTATTTCCAATTCTAGTAATTGAGAGCGTACCGCCTCCTACCGCCATTTGTTTTCATGTCTGAACCTGTACTCTGCTACTCCGCAAATTATTTATAGGGATGTGAGATTAATGGAAAAGAATCGATTTTTCTTTATATAAATTAATCGATTTGCTAAAAATCGATTTTAATAAAAAATAAATCGTTTTCTGCGAAAAAATCGATTTTTTTGGTATTATTTTCAAAACAACATGCTTTTCATATTCCGATAATAAATCTATGAGATTCATTAATTAACAATGTATCTGATTAAAAATCAAATAAAATTATATGAAAATTGTCAAAAATTTTGAAATATGGTCAAAAATGGTCAATAATTATCAAAAACGGTCGATAATTGTCAAAAACTTTAAAAAAAAATTAAAAAATTGTCAAAAATGGTCAATAATTGTCAAATACTATCAAAAATTGCCAAAAATGGTCAAAAATTGTCAAAAACTGTCGAAAATGGACAATTATCGCCAAAATTGGTCAATAATTCTCAAAAATTGTTCAAATTTTGAAAAATGGTCGAGAATTGTCAAAAATGGTCAATAATTTTGAAAAATGGTCGAAAGTTTTGAAAAATTGTCAAAAATGGCCAATAATTGTCAAAAACTATCAAAAATGGTCAAAAATGGACAATTATTGTTAAAAATTGTCAAAATTTTGAAAAATAGTTGATAATTGTCGAAAATTGTTGAAGTTTTTGAAATATGGCCAAAAATGGTCAATAATTGTCAAAAATGGTCAGAAATTTGGAAAAATGTTCCATAATTGTCAACAATTGTCAATACTTATCAAAAATGGTCAATAATTTTGAAAAATGGTCTAAAATATTGAAAAATTGTTAAAAATGGTCAAAAACTATCAAAAATGGTTAAAAATTGTCAATTATTGTTAAAAACTGTCAAAAATGGACAATTATTGTCAAAATTGGTCATTGGTCAATTGTTAAAATTTCGAAAAATGGTCGATAATTGTCAACAATTGTCAATAATGTTAAAAAATGGTAAAAAATTTTGAAAAATGGTCTAAAATATTGAAAAATTGTTAAAAATGGTCAAAAACTATCAAAAATGGTTAAAAATTGTCAATTATTGTTAAAAACTGTCAAAAATGGACAATTATTGTCAAAATTGGTCATTGGTCAATTGTTAAAATTTCGAAAAATGGTTAATAATTGTCAAAAACTATCAGAAATGGTCAATAATTTTTGAAAAATGGTCAAAAATTTTGAAATATTGTCAATAATGGCCAATAATTGACAAAAACTATTAAAAAATGTCAAAAACTATCAAAAATAGACAATTATTGTTGAAAATTGTCAAAATTTTGAAAAATAGTTAATAATTGTCCAAAATTGTAAGAAATTTTGAAATATGGTCAAAAATGATCAACAATTTGGAAAAATGGTCCATAATTGTCAACAATTGTCAATAATGTTAAAAAATGGTCAATAATTTTGAAAAATGGTCCAAAGTTTTGAAAAATTGTCAAAAATGGTCAAAAACGATCGAAAATGGTTAAAAATTGCCAATTATTGTTAAAAACTGTTAAAAATGGACAATTATTGTCAAAAACTGTCGAAAATGGTTAAAAAAATGGTCAAAAATCATCAAAAATTTGGAAAAATGGTCACTAATTTTGAAAAACAGTCAAAATAGTCAATAATTCTCAAAAATGGTAAATAATTGTCAAAATTTTGAAAAATAGTCAATAAATAATAAGAGCCGTTTCCGAAAATCGATTTAAACACGTAATTTATAAATTCGATTAATATTACTATAAAAATCGATAACTAAAAATCGATTATAAGAAAATAATAATCGATTTGTGTAAAAATCGATCATTTTTTAACATCCCCAATTAGTTATATTTCATATTTAGCTTCAACAAGAATCCTTAACAAATATCACACAAGGATCATAGGAAGAGGTTACTATCTAATATATTGTTGCTTTCACTTCATTTGTAAGAACTTTACTTTTCACGAAGAATTTTGAGGTGACAAGTTGGAGTTGATTAAAAAAATTGTTTAAAATAATGTTTTTTCTTTTTGTTTTAAATAAATGTATTTGTTGTACCTACTTACTAGGTATATTTAACATAAATATTTTACCCATTTAAGATATATCTACTGAATACATTATTTTTCAAACTCTTTCAAACTAGTTTGACAATGAAGTTTGAATTTTCAAACCTGTAAATTATCCAGTTTGATTTGACTTGAATTATTTGTCAGAAAGATTGATTTGAGTTTGACTTAATTTCAAGTCAATCTCAAACATTCTAGTCAAACTTGTGCAACTCCATGTCTGGATGCGTTTTCGATTGTCCGATTTTAAATTTTAAAACGCTTTTGAAAAGTGTAGATTTAGAGCAACAAAACGTATGTTTTCGATTTGTAATAAAATAATGCGAATTTGGTCAAAAACGCCCAAGAACACCGCCGAAAATGACTGGTTATATCTATATAGTATACCTCTCTTCGATCCCCGCTACCCTTCTACACCGTTACTTTCCGGCGCTCGGTCATTTTCGGCCGTATTTCCGAGCGGTTTTGACCTACTTCGCAGCATTTGATCACAAATCGAAAATATACGTTTTGTTGCTATATATCTGTATTTTTCAAAACCGTTTTCAAATTCAAAATTGGACTATCTATAACCCATCCAGACCTACTGCAAAATATTGTATTAAAAAATTGCAATTGCAACAAAACTAAAAGTCCCATGGTACCTGCTCTTCGCGCACATATAGTGCATATCAGTAACTTCCTTTGTACCAAGTTTCAGCTCTTACAATTGAAAAATGACGAGAATATGAGTTTTCCAAGAAATGACTAATTTTCCGGTTTTTCCAAATTTTTTCGGCTCTTAATTATCCGATTAACTCGCTCGACCCCTCATTTTAAAGTATTTCAATTACCTACGATCTATCTATACATACCATTGAGATTGCTTCAGTACATTTTACGTTATATGAAAAAAACTAAAAAAGAGAGGGTTTTCTTTTTTCGTTTTAAATCAAAATTATACTACGCAATGTCTTTTATATGATGGCATCAATCGTTTTCTACTAGGATTTTTGTCAAAATTATTTACTTTGGTCCACTTTCTATCAATTTATGCTGTGTATTGAATGACGCACAACAGCTGAACCGCTTCAAAGTTTTCTGGCGCACTCTCGAACACGCTAGTTTCCGCTTCAAGCGTTTTTAAGCGTGACGTCATCACTTATTCGCGAAAATGAATCGCTTTAATCCGCTTAAAGACGGTAGATCGCAAAAATATGGCTTTATTCTTAAAGGTAGGGGTTAGTGAAACATGTGTAGTACAAATTTTTTATTCCTTTCAACTGAATTTTACAACTAAATTTAGCCTAACATATTAATGTTTATTAATTACAAATATTTTTTGAATCTTGTTGCTTAACTAAACCATTAACAAATTCGATATTTTACAATATTGCACGAACTATAAATATTAATGAAAACATTATCACTTGACGGTAGCCGTTGGTAGAGCTACCATTTTCAGCAGTGACTGCAACAAAAAGAAAATGAAAATTAGTCTGTTAGCTTTGCTACTAGTAGAGACAACCCTGAGACGCTCAAGTGCAAGCAAAATTTTAGTTCGCAATACTAAACTGGTCCATTTTGTTGCAAGGTGCGAGTAGGTGGCGCGCATGTTGAGACAGAGGTAAGGATGGTACCTAGATCTGGCAACTGTTTAAAAAAGAGCGCGAACTACGGAACAGCTTAAACTATAGAGTTGTTTGAAAAATGTGAAAGTGTTTTAATTCACAAATGAAATGGTATGTATGTATGTATGTACGTAAATTGGGGTGAAATTCACTGAGACCTGAAAGATCTATTGTGCCCTGAATGAAATGGTTACGAAGAGAAATGCCAAGCATGTACTTCATTCCCATCGCTTATTGTCACAATTTTCACCTATAAACGCATTATAATTATTATTTTTTACTTTAAAAAGATCAAAACAATTCTTACTTTTTATAATTGGATAAAAAATAATGCATTTTCTCAACCTCATCTTCACTATTTCCACAAAGCAAACAAAGTTTTCGTGACATCTTAACTCCTATCATTAACACATCTCTAATAAAGTCAAATAACTCCAACAAAACAATAAAGTAACAAATAACGAGAAAAATAAAAGAAAAATTCTAATCAGATACAACAACACAAACATAAACCAAATATGGCGACACATCAAATGTCAGATGTCAATGTCAGCGAATACACGAAATGCACGGAATGAGAATGGCCAGAACAGCCAATGGAATTGCAACGCTACTACCGCTACCTGCCTCTACCTTGAGTGCTTTCAAACGAAGACGTATTTATGCAGTTCCAATGTATCAGACAAATAATTCTCACCGAACTAATGTTTCTATACCAATACGATTGTCGGATGAAGTAAAATATCTTGGGGTTATCCTAGACCCAGGTTTAACTTGGAACCGACTCCTGCAGCACGTGATCAAGAAGGCAGAGGTAACCTTCATGGTTGCCAGACGCACTTACGGCACTAAATGGGGACTTAGACCAAGCATGGTACACTGGTTGTACAAAATGGTTGTCATCCCCAGGATTACATATGCATCTCTGGTCTGGTGGCCAAAGATCAGACAAACATCTGCAATGCTAAAACTAAGCAAGGTTCAAAGACTTGCATGCATTGGCATTACAGGGGCAATGAGGACTACTCCTACAGCGGCACTGGAGACAATGCTAGACCTTCCTCCGCTACATTGTGTCATAATGTGCGAAGCAAGGGCAGCTCTAACCCGACCGGAGAAAGCACCAGACCAAGACGTGGTACATGGGAGAGGACACACAGAAATAAGGCATGTGGATGACGACATCTTTAAAATGCCAACAGACCACATGACCACCAGATATATCTTTCGCAAGAACTTCGAGATTGTCATCAAAGATCGAAAGGAGCTTGAGGAAGAGAACGCACCACCACTCAGTAGAGCAAATGAACTGATCTGGTACTCAGACGGATCAAAGAATGAGCTCGGCACCGGAGCGGGCATATACAGCAAGTCGAGCAAATATGAAGGAATCGTCTCGCTTGGAAAATACGCCTCGGTATTTCAAGCAGAGGTCTATGCAATACTTGCATGTGCAAGGGCAAATAACATGAGAGCCTACAACAACAGGCAGATCAGGATCTACAGTGACAGTCAAGCTGCCCTTGAAGCACTTCAGAGCTCTAAGGTAACATCTCGGCTGGTATGGGAATGCGGCGAAGAACTTAGAAGACTGGCGACTCGGAACAGTGTAACACTGAAGTGGGTCCCAGGTCACAAAGGAATCACTGGCAATGAAAAAGCTGACGAACTCGCAAAAGCAGGATCGTCAACCCTGATGAACGGACCCGAACCAGCTGTGGGCATTCCCAGATGCTCAACTAGGTCATGGTTGAAAGGGTGGGTAAAAGAACAACACAATAAACACTGGAAGAATACGCCCAGGCAAATACATGGAAAGAAATTTATAAAAGAACCATCAGAAAAAGTAGCGAAAGAACTGCTCTCAATGAGCAGGAACAAACTACGCACCCTAACGGGGCTACTTACGGGACACTTTCCCACAAAGGAGCACCTGAACAAAATAGGGCTGTATAACGGAGACCTCACATGCAGAAGATGCAAAAAGGATACTGAAACAGCTCTGCATATACTATGCAACTGTGAGACGCTGGACCACAGGAGGCAGAAACTGTATGGTAGACCCAAAATGACTTCAGAAGACTTCTACAAGCAACCAACAAAGAACCTGTATGAGCTAATACAGGGAACGGATTGGCTGAATAGGCTGTAGTCAGAATACAAGGAGTATCCACAATAAGCCCAGGAGGCTGAGGTGGTGCCGGCGAAGGGACGGCTCCTTAAAAAAAAATGTTTCTATGCACTTGTGCGTCTCAGGGTTGTCTCTGCTACTAGCTCTCTCTATTCAAAGCGATAACAAATTATCAGATAACGAGCCAAGTAGAAATGTACTTTTTATCTTGTCGTTAATTAGATGTGGCAACGTCGTGGAAGACGCGCGCGAAATTTAAACATGTATATGGATGAGGATATCGGAAAATGTTCTTTTGGGTGAAACAGTTACTGTAAATATTTTGTTCAGTTCAAAATATATCATTGACTTCTACTGCTATGAATAACCTATCCACTTAAGCCTCATTGTGTAGTCCGATAATCTTTAAAAAGCAATAAATGGTTACAGAGCTACACAATTCCTCGTCGTGATCTCAAATTTCCCGTTGATCACTTTACTATATAAAAAAACAAAGCTCCTTACCTTTCTCGGGGACGGGATCTCTGTTGTTATCAAAAATAATCTCGGTCTTTTCTTGATAAAAATCTCCAATTTTGGCGACACACTTTAAAGAAAGACGACCGTTGTTGAAATGAGACTCGAAAAGTGGCAAAATCATGAATAATCTGCTTTCAAATAATTCGCCGACGTGGGTCTTGTTTCTAAAACATGTTTGGCACACCTAGAACAATAGAAATTTCTACAGTGTCGTTACTAGAGTGAGCTCCTTATAAAATAGTATGATTTATGTCAAGTTTTAGAAAGCTACATATTCAGACAAGCCATTACAAATGTGTTGTAGACTACATTTTCTCAAATGAGATTTCAGAAATGGGAAAAATGCTTAATTAAATATTTTTGACATTTTATTTCACGAATACAGTATTATTAGCTAAATTTACTGCTACGAAAGTTCTGTAGTTCTGTGGAAACAAACAAAGGTGTTCATAATGTTAAGACGTCAATCACACTAAGAGAATTATCGAAGAAAATGCCAAATCGCGAAATAGTTCCATACAATATTCCCTTTGTACAAAATCAACAATAATTATTTATCTACGACCACCATTAAAATTGAGCATTTACAAACTCATATAAATACGAGAAATTACATTTTATACATACGTCTAAAGCGTGCGAAAAAGAATAATGCTTTTTAAATGGAAGTTTCATTATAACATCCAAAAGAGTGCGAAAAAGTACAATGTTTTTTAAATGGGATAATCATTATAACACTCTTTTTTATTTGTATATTTATTAAGTTACCTTAGATAATTTTGTGTTTTGTTTTCTGTCAAAGGTTCTGTAATTGTAATAATTTTGTACTGTCATTAAGAAGTGTGAAACGTGAATGGTCAATAATTGTCAGAATCTGTCAAGAATTGTCAAAAACTGTCAAAAATGGTCAAAAATTGTTGAAAATTGTCAAAATTTTTGAAAAATTGTCAAAAATGGTCAATAATTGTCAGAAACTGTCAAAAATCGTCAATAATTGTTAACATTTTGAAAAATGGTCAAAAATTGTCAAAATTTTGAAAAAATGACCAATAGTTATAAAAAACTGTCAAAAATGGTCAATAATTGTTGAAAATTGTCAAAATTTTTGAAAAATTGTCAAAAATGGTCAACAATTGTCAAAAACTGTCAGAAATGGTCAATAATTGCTAAAATTTGGAAATATGGTCAAAAATTGTCCAAATTTTGAAAACATGGTCAATTATTATAAAAAACTGTCAAAAATTGTCAATAATTGTTGAAAATTGTCAACATTTTTGAAAAATTGTCAAAAATGGCCAATAATTGTCAAAAACTGTTAAAAATGGTCAATAATTGTTAAAATTTTGAAAAATGTTCAAAAATTGTCAGAACCTGTCATAAATTCTCAAAATGGTCAATAATTGTTAAAATTTGGAAACATGGTCTAAAATGGTCAAAATTTTAAAAAAATTGTCAGAAATGATCAATAATTCTCAAAACTGTCAAAATTGGTTAATAATTGTCAAAAATGGTCAATAATCGTTAAAATTTGAAAAAAATAGTCTAAAATGGTCATGGTTTTGAAAAATTGTCAAAAATGATCAATAATTGACAAAACTGTCAAATTTGGTCAATAATTGTTAAAAATGGTCAATAATTGTTGAAATTTAGAAAAATGGTCGACATTTTCGAAAAAAGGTCAAAAATTGTCAAGATTTTGAAAAAATAGTCGATAATTTTGAAAAACTGTCAAAAATGGTCAATAATTGTTGAAAATTGTCAAAATTTTTGAAAAATTGTCAAAAATGGCCAATAATTGTCAAAAACTGTTAAAAATGGGTAATAATTGTTAAAATTTTGAAAAATGTTCAAAAATGGTCAAAATTTTTGAAAAATTGTAAAAATGGTCAATAATTGTCAGAACCTGTCATAAATTCTCAAAAATGGTCAATAATTGTTAAAATTTGGAAACATGGTCTAAAATGGTCAAAATTTTTGAAAAATTGTCAAAAATGATCAATAATTCTTAAAACTGTCAAAATTGGTTAATAATTGTCAAAAGTGGTCAATAATCGTTAAAATTTGAAAAAAATGGCCTAAAATGGTCATGGTTTTGAAAAATTGTCAAAAATGATCAATAATTGACAAAACTGTCAAAATTGGTCAATATTTGTCAAAAATGGTCAATAATTGTTGAAATTTGGAGAAATGGTCGACATTTTTGAAAAATTGCCAAAAATGATCAATAATTGTCGAAATTGGTCAATAATTGTCAAAAATGGTTAATAATTGTTAAAATTTGAAAAAATGGTCAATAATTGTCAAAATTTTTGAAAAATGGTCAACATTTTCGAAAAAAGGTCAAAAGTTGTCAAGATTCTGAAAAAATCGTCAATAATTTTAAAAAACTGTCAAAATTGGTCAATCATTGTTAAAAATTGTCAAAATTTTTGAAAAATTGTCAAAAATGGTCAATGATTGTTAAAATTTGAAAAAATAGTCATGAATGGTCAAAAATTTTGAAAAAATGGTCAATAATTGTCAAAAATTTTGAAAAATGGTCAACATTTTCGAAAAATGGTCAAAAATGGTCATTTTATTGTGCATAAGAAGCAAGCTTCTGTCGACGGTCCGACGACCGTTCACCTTTTTTTTTTGATTGGTGAACACTAAAAAAATTAAAAATTAGAGGGAAAATGTTCTTATTGCATATTTCTCGGAAAAGTCAATGGAAATCATCAACGTTATGGTCCCATTATTCAATGTCGAGAACTACCATAAATTCAAATTTAAACATTGATATAAGTAAGTTTCAAAAACTTATTACCTTCATAAAACGACAATCAGAGAGCCATAAACCAAAAAAATCAAAAATTTTCATAAGGGAACAGATTTTGGATTTTATAAATGGAGCACCAGATAATTAATTTCTTATGATGAAGGTAGGCAATAATTCAAACACAATTATTAAAAAGAGAGGTTATGTAATATATAATTAAGGGAAATTATTTTTAATGTGGTCGTAGATAAAACATTGTATGATACTCATGCGTGAATTACTTCACTTCACGCACTAGTATCATAAATAACTATTATCTCACTGTAATGTCACTTTATCTCACTCTAATGTCACTATTTTAAACTGCTTACCAATACATATTTTATGTACGGAAATCGATTAAAAGAACGTCACTTTTATTAATGATTGTAAAAAATATTTTTTGAGACTTGAATAATGCTACAACTAACGTAGGGAGGTTTTTGGGAGCGATAAATTTACTGGTAGCCTCAGTTTTTTGACAAAATCATTCTTTTACCCTCAAATACTGTCGAAAAACTCATTTTCAACATAGAAAGTCTTGTAAATACCACAAAACTATGAATATTGGGAAAAAATTCACAAGGCAATAGCCTGAACGGTTTTCATTTCATAAATCATCAAAGTAAAATCGTTGAAAACACCCAAAAAACAAATTATGGAACAAATAACAACCCCTGCAATTCAACAGTAAGAACGTTGTACTGACAACCAATCAATTCTACTAACTGCTAACTGAATTTTACTTTTGATTTTTTTTGGAAAAAAGTTATTTTTAATAAAACTGAACATGCCACAACAAAAAATGTTCAATTCATTCTGCTAAAATCAATACAAAAATTAAATATGTTTGTGTCGACAACTTTCCAATTAATAAATCCTAATTTTCGACAGATTTCCATTCCGCATAACGCTAATTTGTATCAAATGTTAATCCCGTCCCCAAAAGATAAAAATTAACTCAACTCATATTTTGCAAATGAGATTTTGGCACCGCATTTTCATATGTGATCCTGATTTATAACGTAATTAAGCTGGATATGGTCGAATCCTGGCTTATCCAAAAATATTGAGTTTATGTTAATAAGCGGTTTTCCGGGTGAAAATAACAATTTATGTCTCCATAGATGTCGCATGGTTGGTGGGTGTACATTATATTTTATACTTACAGCGTAATAATCGTAGATTTTTATAATTTTCCCCACTGAAAATTTTCTATTTTCATAAATTTTTCATCTAACTAGCAAAGTAGAGAAAAAATAGAGGCAGATTTGAAAAAATTGGATGCTGAAACGATATTTTTTTTAGTTAACAATTTTGACACTCATTTTAGTTATAAAATGCTGTTCATTTTGTCACTAGTTTTCATTTTGTCATTGAGCTCCATTGGATACCAGGGGTAACCATGGTCTTTCTCGTGGGAAAGTGGAGGTAGTAGGTGATCTTCACGACCAAAAAACCAACCATGCTGGAGCTCAGTGGACGTTGTAGAGTAAACATAAAAGTATCCTAGCGGAAACGAGATGAGTCAGGAGGTAGATCCCTTTTTTTGTACCTTTGCCTCAACTCCGTCTACGACTTTTTCAAGCTCAGGCACATTTTCAAAAGGGAACGAAAATGGTGAATTTGTGACGAAAATTGGTCGAACTATTGGAAATCTTACGGGAAGTGGTAGGTAGATCTGATTAGTATTTACCAAACGGTAAAATCCATTTCATGAAAAATATATTTTCTCTCCAATATTAGTGTGAAGCACAGTTTCCATTTAATATTTTCTTATGATAAAATATACATATAAAGTAATATTTGTTTTTAGGGTATTTATTCCATCTCTATTCTGTATACCATGATACGACTATGGAAGGACCAATATTTAAGAAAAAATTCATTATCGAAAAATATGGGTTTTCACAACGAAAAAAAAACCATAACTGTGGGAGGGTGATGATGAATAGATATTCGTTGGAGAAAATGATCATTTTCTCAGACCCAAATAAAGTTAATGCGACCTAGAAAGTGCCTCGGGTTGATTGGTTCTTACGAAATGACTGAAAATTTTATTAACCTAATTTTTTAATAAACACATTTTGAATTTCTAGCACGATGGAAGTTATTTACTCTTTTCATTGAAACAACAACAACAAGCTGGTTAACAATAATAAAAAGCTTCTTACACAAAATTTTTCTTTCGAAATTCGGTTGAATCACTCAAGGTTTCTGGATCAATGTACCAGATTACTCACCAGTCATTGTACCCTAATTATATAGACTTATTAGAGGAATGAAAAACTTACACTCCGTATTAAATGAGCTTGTTTCAAACCACCAAATTATACCTAGAATTATTATTTTTGCAAACTATTGCTAATTATTTTAAATCTCAGTGAGTTGAAATTATTTTTTTAAATTACGGCGAGATCGCACTAAATTCGTATTATTTTCTACTTTGAAGAAGATTTACAAACAATCCGTAAATCAATAGTTATTTATTATTTATACTATAAGGGATGTAAGTAACATTTACTAGTCGAGAACGAATTTGCGCCCGAGCGATAGCGAGGGATGGCGATAAAGTTCGAGACTAGTAAATATACTTACATCCCGTGAAGTATAAAATATTTTTTCTCCTACCCGCAGAATTTATTCTTGGATTTTCATTAATTTAATTCGATACTTTTCTATAGCGTCATAAGCATTGTTATTTTATCAACATCGTCAAGCGGGCGGTTTATTATCAAAAATTGAGAGAAATTGAAATTATTGATTTGTATAACAGCCAAATGGATATAGAAGAATCAGTAAATATCGCTTTTCTGTCAGTGCTGACAGAAAAATCAAGGAAGAGGAATGAAGGAACGTATCAATACTTCAAGAAATGGTGACAAACAAAGACTGCTACTGCAGATTCAGAAACTGTGCTTCTGGCGTACTTTCACGAAAAATCTGCTGTATTAAAGTCTCTATCAAGCTTATGGTGTGAATATTCCATGCTGAAGTCCACCCTTTTCATAGAAGAAAACATAGATATTTCCAAGTATTCTTCACCTCGAGCATTTTTAAAAAGAAGAAATGACGGATATAAACCCAAAAAATCTAATGTATTTGACAGGGAAGATGTAGATAAATTTCCGATGCTATTTATTTGAGGTAAAAGTCTAGTTTAGTGAACCAACGCGGATTTTGATGAAATATTTTTTTTAAATTAATTCGAGGTCGCTTAACACGAAAATGAAAAAAAAATTGCGCTCTTTTACCAAAAACGAGTTATGAATTTTTGAAGATGTGTTCAGATCAGCACTGCACTGGTTTTATTGTCATATTATAACTGCTTTATAATGTTCCATTATAACTGCTACACAATCTTAGGTACACTATAATTGCTTTTATTCGTAAATGTATTCAATTTTTTTTAAAATTAAGAATGAATCGGATGGAATGAGTATATTCATACGGATATTATTATTTTTTTATGATTAAATTTATTACTAAGAATTTTTTTAAATAATTAATTTACTCTAAATAAACAAAAGTATGATTGAATTTACTGTTTGGACCCTGACTTTGTGGAATCTACTCATATTACTTTTTTAAATGAAACTAACTGTTTCTAACCAATTCCACTATTTAATGAAAACATTATCTTAGAGTTTTCATAATTTTTTCATTAAATAGTCTAATCTAACATTGTGTAGCAGTTATAATGGAACATTATAAAGCAGTTATAATATGACAATAAAACCAGTGCAGTGCTGATCTGAACACATCTTCAAGAATTCATAACTCGTTTTTGGTAAGAGAGCGCAATTTTTTTTCATTTTCGTGTTCAGCGACCTCGAATTAATTAAAAAAAAATATTTCATCAAAATTGAATGAACAGCTATCAATATACCGTGAAAAATGAGCGCCGGGTCGACGTTTCGCAATTCGCGCGCGCGTATTATTATTATTATTTAGACCATTTTAGAACATTTTTACAAATTTTAACAATTAATGACCATTTTTCCAAATTTTAACAATTATTGACCATTTTTTACAATTTTTGAGCATTTTTGACAGGTTCTGACAATTATTGACCATTTTTGACAATTTTTAACAATTATTGACCATTTTTGACAGTTTTTTATAATTATTGACCATTTTTTTCAAAATTTTGACAATTTTTGACCATTTTTCCAAATTTTAACAATTATTGACCATTTTTGACAGTTTTTTATAATTATTGACCATTTTTGACAGTTTCTGATAATTATTATTATTCTAAATAAACAAGAGTATGATTGAATTCACTGTCTGGGCCCTGACTTTGTGGAATCTACTCATATTACTTTTTTAAATGAAACTAACTGTTTCTAATCAATTCCACTATTTAATGAAAACATTATCTTAGAGTTTTCATAATTTTTTCATTAAATAGTCTAATCTAACATTGTGTAGCAGTTATAATGGAACATTATAAAGCAGTTATAATATGACAATAAAACCAGTGCAGTGCTGATCTGAACACATCTTCAAAAATTCATAACTCGTTTTTGGTAAGAGAGCGCCATTTTTTTTTCATTTTCGTGTTCAGCGACCTCGAATTAATTAAAAAAAAATATTTCATCAAAATTGAATGAACAGCTATCAATATACCGTGAAAAATGCGCGCCGGGTCGACGTTTCGCAATTCACGCGCGCGAATTGCGAAACGTCGAACCGGCGCGCTCGCTTCGCTCGCGATAATCAATCTACTCCATTATTTCAAATGGAAATCCAATCTTATCTAGATCTCTGAATTAGAAAATTTGGATTAGGTTAGAAAAATATAGGAAAAATAAAAGAAGGTGCAAAAGGGGAGATGTATCAAGCTGATAAGAAGCGATTGCGATTTCACTTTGATCTGTGCTAGTTGGTCGGGAAGCGATATTAGTAGAATTTTCAAATTTGCTAAAAAGGGGAAACAGTTACTGATAAATAAATTTTTATAATCTAATCTAGATGCGATGAGAAATGGAATGAGCCAGAGAAAAGTTTCGGAAATTTTTGGTATCCCCAGGGCAACTTACAATTTCGAAATAGTATACACTTTAATGAGAAGATTTCTCATGGACCTGATCCTATATTAAGGCGCGACGAAGAAAATTGTTTGGCTCAGTGGATTAAAGAATGTCAACAAAAAGGGTTTCCCATTAGATTTGAAAATGTACAGGCTTCAGTAAAACAATTCCTAGATAAAAATCCTCGAAATAGTCGTCAAAAAATAATAGTTCAATACTATAGCCCGAGAAGTAGTTGTTGCTTCTTAGTGGACGGTCTGCTCTTTGGAAATCTATTTTTCTAATTTTGTAAAGCGTTTAATAGTATGGAACTATTATTTTTTGACGTCTATAGATCACGCTTTACTTATATGACAATTATTTACAGTTAACTGTAATTAAGTAAATCCTCGAAATAATCCTTTTCGCAATAATGAACCTGGAAAAGGTTGGTTTAAAGCTTTTTTAAAGCGTCATCAAGACATAACTTTAAGAAGTCCCGAAGCTGTTACAACGGCAAGTTCAAATATTTCAGAACAAGACTTAAGGGGCGTTAGAATAATATATTTTTATTCTTCGATATCTATTGGTATAACACTTTACTAAATACGACAACTTTACAGGAAACTGTAATAATTCATCAGAGTTCATTTACCTCACCAACAAGAAAAGCCCCTGCAATCTGATATATCCAACATATCACATGAATCGCTAAATTCGGATAGGTCTTTAACAGACATTACTTACGAGAAATTTATAGCGAATATAGCAGAAGACTTAGACTGTTTGTGGAAAGATGCTGTCAATGAACCAGATGAACAGCCAAACATTTCTAAAGTTAATAATGTCAAAAAAAGCTGTTCTCCTATGATGACAAACGAGAACAACAAGCGGACGAAAAAATAAAAATAATTTCAAATGCGTTGGTAAGGAAAACTGATAATTTTGAAAATATAGCGGCAGCAAAAGGAATTTCGAATTTTCAGTAGAATAATCATTTTTGATACAGCGCACTGAAAAATAAAACAGTTATTTCTGCAAAAACATTTTCAGTTTCGAATATTTGGAGTAGATTATTACAAACGAGCAAGTGTGGGAATCTAAGGAACATAGAAAGATAGGAAAAGAGGAAGACCAGAACAAAAATGGGATGGAGTAATATGAGAAATAATGAAGAAACGAGAGACAACATGGTTAACAACAAGCTTCACCTTGTAAGTCCTAAAAGATCTATTGTGCCCCATCCTTTTACAGGACTCCTGTCGAAACCCTTAGCACAGAATTAAATATTCCATATCTATAACTGTGGTGTTAATAGTAAAGTTTTAAAATTAAAAATCCCGCATATAAACAACATTTTATTGTTATGAATTCAAATTAAAAGTCTGGATTCGCTCGTGTATAAAAAATTAGATACCGAGCTGCAACTTTCACGAGCTACTCAAATATGCTCACGTAAAATGTTTTTCGCATTTTAAACGAAATAAAGGGTAATTTTATCGTTTGTGTATAATACGTAATTATTCTGATTTATGTTTTTAATAAAAGAAAATCTAAATGTGCCAGTTCATATGATTACCCTCAAGAGTTTTAAGCATTCGAGCATAATTAGATGGAATAACTAAAGGTAATGAAGAAAGGGTTAATTTTAAATTAATTAAGTACATGATGTGGGAATATTTGATACTTAAGTAATTAGCGGCAAAGTACCAGGAATTAAAACTGGAAACTTTTCTAATTAACTTTCACAAAGCAACAACTAAAATCTTGCACGCAGAAGAGGCATTTCAAGCTGAAAAGTTAAATATATGAATAAAATATATCGTAAATAATTGCACAAGTGCATCAAAATTACGGATAATTTTGCATGACAGCGTGTTGTCAAAAAACTGCATAAATTAATTTTCATTTCTAGAGCAAGAGGATTAGTAAGCTTGATATTCTCTGTATTTGAACCAGAAGCTTTGGCTTGTAGAACAGTCCATTTGCTTACTGTAGGTTGTCCAGCAGGAATGTCCTTATACCATTTTCTGTTCAATTTTCAAGCGGGATTTTCAGTGAGGAAGAGTCGTTTTATTTTTATTCCAACCCGCTTTTCTAGGAATTTATTTGTAAAGTCGAATTGGATACAAATCAGGAATGATTTTATTGTTTATTAGCCATTTCAATGAAGCGCATGGTTTTTCCCCTCCTTGCGTCACCTTAGTAAACACAGGATCGTGAATAATCCTTCTTGTTTTTTCACCTACGTTATTTTCTTCTTCTTTAGTGTACGAAATTAAGCACTTGTGGCCTTCTCCACCACTCCAAGCTAATTAAAAAGCAAAAACAAAGAATACCTTCTTCTGCAAACAATCTAAGGTGTTTTCGTAACAACTACGAAGCATATTTTGGAATTCATCGTAGGGTCAGTGCACCATTAAATGAACACTTATTCTTATTTTCCATTAAAATAAGACGATCCGCTTTTAAAATCTCTTCTGTCTCTATCGTATGGCTAATTAGCTCATTCCGTAAGTGTTCATTCACTAAACAAGCTGTAAAAATCCGTTCACTCAATTCTAGTAGTCGATGTTTCAGTGCAACGGACGGGCAGCCATATTTTGTTAAGGTAAGCCAAAAATGAATGTTTTATAAAACTATGAAATCTGCATTAATATCTTTGACATATTTTGGGTGTTTAGCGGTAATTATATGCAATAAAGGACCAATATTTTTACATTAAACTCAATATAATGTACTTTATGTCTGAAATATTTACATGTTCAATTACTGGTACACAGATATTTCGGAATTCCAGCCAATGAACAAGGTTAGGTTAGGTTGGGTTAGGTATTTGCGTATTTGCGGAAAACAAGCAAAACTATGTCTTAAGGTATAAATCTTCATGAATCAAACTTACAAATTGAAATATTTACACCATCTGAGGTGATATACCAGTGAATGAACGGTGTTCATTTACTGGTCTTCATTTTTTCATTCACTGGAGCATTCTCCTAAACCCCCTTTTTTTGAAAAAATTGACATTTTTAATTGTAAATAGGTACAAATATATTTTCTTCCTTCTAGATGAAGAAAAAGTATTTGCGCTTCAAGTATACCGAAGAAGATTTAACTAAAGCTCTAGATGAAATTACCAACGGAAGTGTAAGTTTGAATAAAGCATCCTTTACCTATGGTATTCCTAAATTTACCCTACACAATAAAATGACAAGTAAAGTACTGTTGGAAAGGAAGATTGGTCCATCGTCAGTTTTGAGTCCCGTTGAGGAGGAGAGGATGGAAAGTTGTATTTTGGCAAAGACAAAATTAGGCTTTCCAATGCATCCAAGCAAAGTCATGGACGCTGTCCAAAACATTCTCAAAGATGCTTCAAGACCAAATTAGTCTACCAATGACAGGCCTGGTGAAAAATGGTTAAAACTGTTCTTGCAGAGGCACCCAAACATTGCCAAACGAAATACCGAAATCATATCAAAATCGCGTGCTTCAGTTACGGAAGGAGCCATTCGCGAATGCTTTGCAGAACTAAAGGAATTTTTGAAAAATGATAATTTATTAGACATGATAGGCGATCCAACTCGCGTTTTTAATACCGATGAAACCGGTATGAAAACATGCATGAAATCAGGGTTAGTCCTAGGTCCGACTAGAAAGTTCAGAAACCTCTACGAAATTGCCGAAAAAGATTCTATAACAGTCTTATGTAACTATTCAGCAGCCGGTGACGCAGTCCCGCCGATGGTCGTTTTCCCATATAAGAGAATATCCAAAGAGAGCTCTTTCTGTTCCTCCACGTTGGGGTATTGGACGATTTGATGATGACCTCCGCTTTTTTAAAATAGAAATTAAATTGGTGACATACTTAGGTGACATATTATTATTATTTATGACAGCTGTCAAGCCATAGGGAAATTTCCACCTATTAATTTCCCTCTACGCAGGGAAATTTCCGAGTAAATTAGGTTATTGTCATAGCAACATGTCAATATGCAGGCTAAAATTAACTGGTATAAAATTTTCAGTTGTAATTTAACTAGTGCAATGAAAATTATCGAAAATTTTTGGGAAAGATGCTCGAATGCAAGTTGAGTTGAAAAAGAGCACGAGTTCGCGGGGAGCTCGAGTGCCTTTTCCAGTTTAACTTGCATGAGAGCAGATTTGTCAAAAATTATCGTTTCATTTTCATTGCAACAGTTAAATTTTATAAGAAAATTTTATGAATCAATCAAATCGTATTGTGTCACTGTCAGTTGCTGTCATATTGCCGTCACCTGTGGCAACAATCGTTGCTACGGACAATGAAAAAGGACTATGCTTCCAGCTTATGGAAAATAAAAGACCACTCAAATGCGGATATTTTGATACCAACTTATTCGTCTTGAAAAATAGAATATTTGATAACATTGCGCCAATGTTGTGACTTTTATAATTAACTCACAATTAATGATATTATTTTTAAAATCGCTTACGGAGATTGTATGAGTAAGACAGAGAGAAAGTACGTAAATAGACATTTATTACAGATTCCACGAAGTAAGGACATCAGCGGTGATAAGAAATGAATAAATAAAACCAGACAGGGTTGAACTGACCTAATTTTATCAGTTGATTTTTATATTTTGTTTTTTCTTTGTAGTATTTTGTAGTGTATTTGTTGGCATCGGTAACTCTTTAAAAAAAAAAAATAGGATAGGGATGCGGAAAAGATTTTTTATATGGAAGATGTTAAATGTCTATTAACTGTTGATACAAAAATGCTTGTGAAATGTGTGTAGGTAATGAACCCGACGTAAAGGGTGATACTAAAAAATAATGTATAATTCTTAGAGTATCCCCTTTTACGCGCTCCACCTTCCCCCCACAGGCAGTGCCTGAGGACCTCATTACCTTCTATCCGCGAAGTGTAGCTGAAACAAAAATTTTTATTGGCCTAAGCCGGTTTTTATATTTTTTTGGTAGCTAAAGTCGCCTTTTTGCTTTATTAAATTTTTTTGATGGCCGAAGCCGGGTTTTGTTTAATTTTTGTATTTTTTTGATAGCCGAAGCCGGGTTTTGTTTAATCTTTGTATTTTTTTGATAGCCGAAGCCGGTTTTTGTGTTATATATATTTTGATGGCGATGAGTGTTTTCCCTTGCGTGACATAAAAAGCACTGTTAACTGAAATCTAATTTGCACCATTATATTTCTTCATGATTAGGTATAGTTCGATCAGCAGCGTCAACTACAGTCAACCAGTCTACCTGTTCCATAATTAGGATACGTTAAGCCGTCACTCGAGTTCCCGTCAGGGTGAAAACTGACCTGTCTAAAAGGTGTTTATGGTAATTACGGTAAATTCTCTGAATCATCTGATATCTAGCTATGTATTTATTGCAAATTGTAATAAGTGAACAGTAAAAGTTTTAAGGGAGGTCCGTTTTCAGATGTATGAAATAAGAAATAGTTATAAATGTCTTATGTTTGGCACTATTACACGATATTATTTTATATGATATCATTATTGGAATGAAATACGGAATTTTAATTCTACAATTTTATTGCGTACTACTACTGAACTCAGTCATAAATACATACATGTAAAGAAGCTAACCTAACCTAACCTAACACATAACCTAACCAGAAAGGGTTTACCCTTTTCACTTAGTATTACTTCAAACATTTTGTGTATCACTATAGCGTACGACAACAAACGTTCGGAAATATGTATATTAATAAACAGCCGTTTCGAAAATGACAACTTAATATAATAGAAAAATATATTCATAGCAATTAGTACTGACAGACCCCCTAGCCACCCCAATAGGTTATTCAACTTTTTCATTAGAATTCAGGATTACGAATAGGTATTACGATTTACTGGTATTTTCAAAACTATTTAGTTTACCTGTAAGCGGATTAAATAAACTGGACGGCAATTCGAGTGCGGGATTTAGATACCTGCAAGTGTCGGACGGGAACTCATGTGTATTTTATAGTCATTAAGAATCCTGACGGGAATTCGTTTGTACCGGAATTGTTTACGAAATACGTGTCGGTCAGTGTTATTAAATGTACCTATTATAATTTTACTATTATAATATAGAAAACGTTATAATAAACTGCTATCACAAAATGACAAACTTATGTAAAGATGTTACATTGTCAATTGAGAGATGTACCTTTTTTACATAATTTGATTGCAATCTTATACAAAATATAATCCTATTATTTTGTATAAAGATATTATGATAGATTGCAATTTTGTTTCAACGAAACTGGTATTCATCGTATGTACAACTATATTCACAAGTCCGGCTCTGTTTCACCGCAGCAGGTGGAGTCCTATTGAATGGTTAGATTTTGTAATCGAATCGAAAATTTCTGACCAATAAACTGATTTTGTGGGTTTATTAATTAAATTACAACATTGGCGCAATGTTATCAAATGTTCTATTTTTCAAGACGAATAAAATAAAATATCCGCATTTGAGTGGTCTTTTATTTTCCATAAGATGGAAGCATAGTCCTTTGTTAGTAAACGACGCTTTATAAAAAACCCATTGAAAAATTTTCTAAGTGCAATTTCGCGATTTGGAAACGCTTCTGCTTTAGATATTGATAAGAATATAGACAATCTTACGCCAACGAATACAAAAAAGTCAAAAACGTCAGTATGGAGACAATTTCAAGAGTTTTGTGCCGAAATAAATCACTTATTAGAACTAGGAACTTCGGTGGAAAAAATTGCCTTCATTCTAAAGGACTGGGCAAGCAACATGCGTAAGAAGGATGGATCCCTTTATAAAGAAAGTGTGGTGAAAACAATGTGGAACGTGACAGCAAAACTTGTTCAGGAAAAATATTGCGAAGATTTCGGCATTGCAATATATCCATTTAATGATGTAAGATTGAAATCTGCTAGGGGTGCACGAGATGCTGCACGCAAAATATTACAAATGAACCCGGAAAAGAGAAAAGAAAGTTCATCGGCTTTTACTTACAAAGAATTGCTGCAAATTTTGAAGCTTTACGATGAAAACAAGCCAGAAGGTCTGCAGAAACAATTTTTTCATCTCATATCTTATGAGCTAGCATTTCGAGGAGATGAGGCAGCCAATTGTTTGACGGATTTCTTTCAAAAAGAAAAGTTTAATGATGGAGCAAGCACAAATACAATAGAATATAATCCAGTGTTTTCAAAAACCTGCCAAGGAGGAGGCCGCAGATTAACAGACAGTAAATGGTTAATCAGAAACACTACTAATGAAGTCATCTGCCCCGTTAGATAGGTCAAATTAACCGTTTTTTTATTTTAATTTCCCTATTAAGGTTATACAAAAAGCTTTTGTCAAAACGAGGATCTAACGTGAAGACGAACCGTCTGTTTCTTACACCGAATCGAGAATGACAAAATAATGGTATATGGTTCAAGAACATCCCAGTTGGCAGAAACGAGATCGCAGAATGGACAAAGCTGTCTGTCCAAAAAGCAGGGCTTGATAGCGAAAAGTTCAAATTTATAAACCATTCTCACCGAGCAACTGCCGTAAGCCATCTAGCCAAGGTTGGGGTAAACGAAAACCAGCTAACGAAAATAACGGGACATGGAAATGTCAGTTCAATAAAACCTTATTTACAACTCGATAAAGAGTGTCACGAGGGAATAATAAAGAAAATGAGAAACAGTGAAAACAACGAGTTTAGTAATTTTTCAGTTTCAACTTCTGCTTCAAGTAACGTTGTTTCTGACCAACAACAAACTTCGACTGGTTCAGTCATAAATTTCAATAATTGCGTTTTTAATTGTAAGAATTTCAATAACTAGGTTTAACAGTTTTCCTGTTACTTTAATAAATAATAAACGTTTATAATTACGTCTGCATTTATTTTAAAGGACCTAATAATTTTGCACTAGTGCAAAATTATCGCCTAATTGTATGCTCATTGGCTAAAACAACGATCAAAAAATAGTCGGAACATTGTTGAAATGTCAAATTTGACAGATGAAAAAAATTTTCGGGGGTAATACCACGAGTGCTTAAAAATTACCGATAATTTCCATGAAAGCTTGTTGTTAATAATTTCACTTGTTCGAAGAACGAGTGGAATTATTAACAACAAGCTTGAATTGAAATTATCCGGTTAATTTTTAAGCACAGGCGGTATTTACGGAGAATATTTCTCGAATAAAAATACGAATTACTGTATATCTCCACTATATTCAGATAGATAATGTAACGTCTCTAACTTAAAAATCTCAATAAGAAACAAATTATTTATTTATTGAAACAGTATCATTATACATTTTTGTCAATTTCCCGTTCTGTTATATCTCCCAATCGATACATGACCTCTAAGAAACTCTTCTTCGGCGTTTCACGTTTATTATTTTAATGTTGCCTGACAATGGTTTTCATGGCATCGTGGAATTTCCGCTGGGTTGTCATGGCAACGTGGAATTTCCGCTAAATTTCCATTTAATAATTTAGCATTCGTTGCATTGATTCAACATGTATGAGTGAAATATTCGCTGTAATTTTGCGATAATTGCACTCCATTTACATGTGATTTTTGACAGGAGGGAAATATTCGACATATTCAAGCAGCAAGCAGCCATTAAGGCATTGAGTTCTAGAATGGTATTCCCATACCATCTTGCGAGTCGTAATTCTGGGTCTAATAGACCCACGAACCTGACCTAATCTAATCCTCTGGGAATTTTATTTTCTTTATATCTTGTCTTTCAAAATGTACAATATAGAATGAAAACGGTGGATGAAATCAATCTTATATTTTTTCTTAATAGAATGACAGTTTCATCTGGAGATTTAGTGTTAGTATGTAACAACTTTTCGTACTTTTTGTTGGTAGGTGTGGAAAAAACATACAACGGAAATTAACACAACTCATTAAGTTGCAGTCGATATGGTAATATACAATATAACATGTTGAATGCACTCATCGGGACCATATTCCAACGATGTTTTTGAATGTATTCGACGATATATGTAGTTTAGTTGTCATGAATATGCATGTGTTTAATTTGCATACAACCGAAAACATTTTACCATTTTTTCACTAAACTGGATTTTCTCGCTTTTTTTATAAACGCTACAGAAACGAGTTTTTGAATAACAATACATGAATGTAATTAGTTTTTGATGTAGTATGATGTATAGTTTATCCAAAAAGACACTTTGTATATTTGATAAGAGCTGTTATTCCGATAAAGTTCAAAAAGCCCGCCTGACATTACGTAAGCCTATTAAAAAATTCCTTAATTCCAAAACTTCAGAGAAAAAAATTCTAGCAGACCAAAATCTGGAGAGTGAGAGGGTCACTCTAGGAATACTTTTCATCCAAGCCCTCAAAAATTCGAAAACTATGAATAAAAACCAATTTTTAATCTCTAGTTTTAAAGACATATAATTCGTTAACCAAGTACTATAGTAAAATTAATACCTATTTAGAGGTACCAGCCGTTTTAGTAACTTAACGTATGCGGCTTCTTGAACCATCTGAACCCGCATGAAAAAAATTAGGTTATGACCTTTGTCATGTCAAATGCTTGACATATTTCTTATTGCATTGGCGTAGTGACTTGAAATTTCATATTATCAGTGGCGGTTTGTAATAATACAAATTAATTTTATGAAATTCATAAAATTCTAAAGATGTTGACATAATAAAAGAATATAAAAGAAGCGCACTAATTTTAAAAACATTGTTTTATTAACTAGATACATAGTTCAATTAAAAAAATATGGCAATTCAGAGTTCGATTAAGTACAAATTCTAGATTTTAAAAAAATGCCAACGTGATCTTCAAGGCAAAGTTTAATTAGTTTCTAAATCAGGATAACTTTCGGAAAGTGATAGTTCATCATCGGATTCATTGGATACAGAGATCACCATAGGTTCGATGTTTAGTAGGTCCAGTTTGTTTTCTACTTCCCATGCTTCAGAAATAATTTTCTCTGTATGATTTATGTAATTCTGCTAGTGTTGCTCCGGTACATTTTTTACAACGTCATTCCATACTTTTAAGACTTCAGTAGGTGACCTTGCAGTTTTCGTAATAGCTTGGTCATAATGCCTTTTAGTTTCTGACCATACCATTTCGATGGCATTAAAATGGCAATGATAGGGTGGTAGCCTGAGAACACAATGACCATGCTCGGCAGCGTATTTGTCTAAATGATAATTTTTTTCTGGCAAAACTTGCTTTTCAATTATATTCCAAACAGCATCCTTTAAAATGTGATCTGGAAAAGGAATATTCTTTTTTTTGAGCCATTCTAACATGCGTGTTTTACTCCAACTTTTTCTTGGGATTTCTTCATCCAGGCGACTGTGATACGTTGCGTTATCCATTATAATTAACGATGGTTCTTCCAAGTTTACAATTAGTTGCTGTTTAAATCAATTTTCAAAATTTTCAGTGTTCATGTTATCATGGTAATCGCCTGTTCTTTTATTGCATTTAAAAATAAGCGATGCATTTGCCACAAAACCTTTTTTATTACCGGCATGAACAATTACATATCGTGTCCCACTTCCAGTTATTTTTAAATCACTGTGTTTAGTACCATCTTGCCACATTCTTCTGTCCCCGCTTTTACTAAAAACCCATGTCTCATCCAGAAAAACAGGTGTAAAGAGCTTTTCGCTTTTAGCAGCATGGTATTTGTTCAAAAATAATATTCTTTTTAATCTGACTGCAGACATTTCCAATAAATGTTTTCTTCCATCCTGTTTTTTGAAATGAAAACCCATTTTTTTAATTCCCAAATATAACGAACCTTTGGAAATCTTAGTTTCTGGAGACTCTTCGATAAATTGCCGTAAAATAGTTTCTACTGTGATTTTATCCTTTCGCGCATACATTTTATAAATTACTTCCCTCAAACAATGCAGGGTATTTTTTGTAATTCGGGTTTTGCTCCTGGAAACGCTTGCAGACATATTTCTTCTAAATTCGAAATCTGTAGCTCTGTTTGGTTTTTCAAGATTATATAATGTGCTTTCTGGAACTTTTAGTGCTTCGGACGCTTTTTGAATTGCCTTAAATCGAGATCCTAAATCGTTTTGAAAATAGTTTACTACATTAAGCATAAGTTTTTTGGATTCATCAGAATATCGCATTTTTATATCTTATTTTGCGTTATGACATTAACATGAAATCAAAATTTGACGTAACTTCAAAAACGTGACATCTAATAAATTAGTTACGACGTTCATTTTTGTTGGTAATTTTTTGTTTCAACCGATTTATTAATAATAAATAAGGATGGTCTTATTCTAAATGGGTATAAAATTTACTATATCATTATTCTTAGCCTGGGACACTCTGTAAATTTCACAATTTTTTTATAAAAAATGTCAATTTTGGCAAAATAAAAGCCCTTCAAATGTATACCGAAAGAACAATTTAAATTCTATTCTTGCTGAAATAATGTTGAACTTAAATATTACAGGCGATATCCCATAGGACATGGGAAACTTTAAAACAAGTAGAAAACTTTACTCACCTCTATATTGTTTAAAATGAAGGTAAGTTTTGAAGCGGGTCTGGATGATGGCGACGTGCAGCTGGCTCTTAATACATCACCGATATCGTAAAAACTTTTATCCGTGCTGAGACTTGGAGAATTGGTCGGCAATACTGTAACGAAAATTCATAATTTATTAGGTTGGTATGTGTGAAAGTTTATATTTTATTCTTTCCCGGCATCATTAGGGAACGTATTCGAGTTCACTTTATAATTAGCTTTTTTCCAATAATTATGATGTAATATCATCAGTATGGAAACTAAATATATTTTATGCTTACAAATACCTTTATATGTTTGTTAATAAACATATCTATTCAATATTATAAGTGTTTCGTAAGTAATAACTGACTCTAGGATTTCATCAATAACCTACATTTACTTTAATCATTCGAGGCCACTACAAATTTTTTGTACAAACAAAATGAATATGATACGAAAAGTTTTAATAATAATTGAACTATGAACAGGATATAAATAATAATAATAAAATGATAACCTTTGGGTCTGTGGTGTGGTGGACAAATACGCAGCAGGTGGGGGCAATAAGGCTGTTAAGTAGCATGCCTCTGTGTCACGGGGGCCATGAGAACCACATCTACAGTGGTATTATATTTCATATTCTAGCCTATTATATTTATGAGACAAGCCACATTAACAAATATGTCACCTTACTTCATTAGACAAGGCCCAATAACAAATCACTTGCTTGTGAACCAAGTATTGTTTATAGTTTATCACATCTCTCGTAACACGTGCAGGAGGCCAGGATTGAAGATGTAGATGGTAGAGGTTCGGAAAAGTGAAGTGGTCTGTTTGGAAATGGGATGATGGGGAATAAGGAGTCTATGTGTAATCGTGACATTGAAGATAATAGATTCCGAGAGTTACATTATTATCGAGTTTTATTTAATCTTGGAATCTTACAGTGGTGATGGAGGTTCTATGGTATTCGACACCACTGCACATTCTCATACAAAGTGAGGCTAGATCTGTCATGTTTTGATTACAAAGTCAGCTATACATAAACCAAATGCCTAGTGCCGATCGACAGAGGCTGATCGAAGAGCTAAAAGAAGATACATAGGACAGACCATTGACGCAACGGCAACCAAATATAGCTTTGAAAACAAATACAAAATATCTATACCAGAAAATAACGACTGGAAAGAAAGATTACCTATACAAGTAGAAGCGGAGGGACTGGAGCCGGGGCGTAGGGATGGAAGAAGGAACATCTTTCCAGTAATCCTATCGAAGAATGTCACAATTTTCGGAACGAAAATGACTGCAGTAGAAATAAATAGCAAGAAAGCATTCAATTCAATTCTCATCTTTGCAGATTGACAGGCAGTGCTAAAGGTACTCGATTCCATAGAGGTCATTTCTAATCTAGTATGGGATTGTGTGCGTGCTCTGAATTTACTGGGAGTCCATAGTAAGGTGAAGATAGCTTGGTGCCCCACCAATAAGCTTATCAAAATGACAAATCAACAGATTTAGCGTTACACAACCTTGTTGAGAAAATCACAATCACACAATCCCTTAACAATAAGGAGATTGCGGTGGCCATATTTCTTGACATCGAAAGAGCATTCGACAATGCACTACCGACCTCCATTGGTTCAGCATTGGCTGGAAAGGGCATTAAACCAACCATTAAGCGATGGATATATGCCATGCTCACTAATAGAACAGCCACTACTTCTCTTCAGGATGAGGATTAGCTTTAAGGCTACTCCACAAAGCGGAGTACTATCTCCGCTACTGTGGTCACTGTTGATGGATGACTTGATTAGCGCTCTCGAAAGAAGAGTTGTAGAACTGCAAGCGTATGCAGACGACCTTGTCATCCTGGCAAGGACCAAGTCAGGAAGGGTAGCATATAATATCCTCCAAAAGACGTTGGACGATGTCCACAGTTGGTGCCAGAGGGAACAGATGTCTGTTTACCCTGGTAAAACTGTAATAGTCCCCTTCACTAGGAAAAGGAAATTGGAGGATCTTCCATCACTTTCCTACAATGGTGAGGTTATTCCATTTGCATCGGAAGAAAAATATTTAGGGATTATCCTAGATACGAAACTTACATGAAACGCTCACTTGGAAAAAGTTATACATAAGGCCAGACTATCCTTGTGAACATGTCGCAGGATCTGTGGAAAATCTTGGGGCTTGGGACCCAAACAAATCCATTGGATATATGTGATGATTGTTAGACCAATGATCACATAAGGAGCTATTGCTTGGTGGTCAAAAGCTTTACAGCGAACGGCCCAAGCAAAGCATCTTGGCACAAAGAGACAGGCTTGTCTGGCAATTACCGGTGCCATAAGTACCACCTCCTCTCCATATATTTCTGGAATGGGGGTCTAGATGGCAACATATAGAATTGCGCATATTTTTAAATGCACAAAACTGGCTTAAACAGAGCAAAGCAGAATGCTAGTGGACACTGAAAGTCTCAGTATTCTGGGAATGACCTCTGACATAATGCCTCCAACAGTAAACTACGACCTGCCTTATAACGTCCTAATTCCAAATAGAGACGAATGGGTCCTCCGTAAGGATGATTTATCAAGAGCAGACAGCTGTTGGTACACAGATGGATCATAAACACCCTCAGGCTCTGGTGCAGGTGTATACGGGCGCAGACCTAGGACAGAAATTTCAACCTCTCTAGGATCCTATGCAACCGTATTTCAGGCGGAAATTTAGGCCATTGCTCCATGTGTGGAGAGATTGGAGCAAACCAATCTCACACATAAATCAATAAAAATTTTCTCGGACAGCCAAGCGGCTTTGGAAGCACTTAGCTCTTACCGTGTAACGTCAAAACTGGTTTTAGACTGCCAAAAAAGACTCTCCACAATAGGAGAACTCAATAGATTATCGCTGGTCTGGAGCCCTGGCCATTCTGGCATGGATGGCAATGAGAAGGCACACTCTCTTGCAAGGGAGGGTGCCGCATGCGTTTTCATCGGACCAGAAGAAGAACTTTAGACTTCTGGCATAATATACCAGGATTGGATAATTGAAAGGCTTTTATACATCATTCGAAGAATGTCTCCAAACAAATGTTAGACTATAGCTGGCATGACCTACGTTGTCTAATAGGCCTTTCAACAGGCTACTGTCATCTGAATCATCATATGCTAAGACTTGGACTGTCGGAAGATCCGACTTGTCGTCTCTGTCTGGAAGTTGATGAAACAGCAGAGCATATAATTTGTACCTGCCCCGCCGCGGATCGAATCAGGTATTTGATGTTTGGCAGGGTCTCTCTCTCGCCCTCGGACCTGAATATCATTCACCAAACAAACTAATCGGCTTTTTCAAGAAGCTGAATTTGTTTGGTGAAATCTGAATAGGTATGAGCCATAGTAGATTCTTACGAGTCGCAGTGGAGGGACTTATAGACCCACTCACCACAAACCTAACCTAGCTTGGCGCAAGTGTAATAATAGCAGCGAACTGGCAAAGAGCTATATGAAATCTCTAAGCTGGTGGACTTCATTAATAGTCGGGAATAGTAATCTAGATAAAGAGAACCATATATATACATACTAAGGTGGTAAGAAATGTAGTTTCCATTCCAACAAACCATAGCAGTTATCGTGGAAAATATTTTGGTTATTGATAAAATTCAAATGATTGAATTAACCGATATACACTAATTGAAATGCATCCAAAATTTACACAAAAGCTAAATTGCATCATATTGTTTGTTTATCCAATCTGAAGTAACAACAAAGCATAGATTGAATATTGATTATTATTTTTAAAGTCACTCTGTTTGATAATTGATTGAGGTGTATTTTGTATCACAGTTTCAGTACGTTGAATTCTGATTGTGTGCGATACAACGAAATAAAACGCGTTGTTTGTAAAAGCCCGAAGTCTGTATAATACACACTCTCCCAAACAAGTGCATTCGACTAGCCTTTGCCGATTGTAGTGGAACGAAAAGCTGTCAAACATCGTTACCTCTACTGAATCATCCGAACTTTGATACCACAAGGGTATATTCGGCGGTCTGATTACTATTTACTATAAAAGTTACAAGATAAGCGTGAAAAATTACGATCATACCATGATTTCGTATGTCAAATGAGAGATCGCGCGGTATTTTGATAAAAAATGGTGTCTATCAATTCACTGTTCTACTTGTTTCTGACGATATCAGTACAGTTATGACGGAGAATCAAAAGTCCACATTTATCAAAGTGTTTTGGACCAGCTTTATTTGGATTTGGATAATCTCAGAAAACCATTCTGTTCCATTTCCAGACAACAGCATATATGTTTTATGGTCCAACCAGCAATATACAAAGGTTTTTACTGATGATTGATTGATTAGTACAGTACCACCACCACCAGTCAGATTCTTTGGCACCTTGTTTCCTTATCATGCTCAACAGTCTTTTCACTAGGTCCTTCTTGAAGGAAACCCTTTCTGATCCTAGGTTTCCTAGTTTATAACTCCAATGGATCAGTGCTTCACATTTAAAGATAATATGTATCACATGCCCACAGCAACTGTCTTTCAAGTACATTCTTCCAGCTGTGGAAGAATTGGCGAGAAATCAATCCTCTTTACTTGTGGCTAGCATGAGCTGGTTTACAAAATGGACATCCAAGTTGTATCCACCGCCTGATGCAGCCGACCAAAGACTGAACTTGCTGAAAGTCTTTTCGTCATTGATCTGTGCGTTGGGTGGATGGTGGAGAGACAAATTGGAGATTAGTGACGAATTATTGTCTATATGTAACGATCGCAAAAAAAAACTTACTGGTGATATAATTTATTAGGACAAAAGGACGAATCATATTAGCATATAAAGTAATGAAGTATACGTTGTGGTGTAACCAAAAAAAAAACACAACCTAATGGTAAGATTTATCTTCATTTTGTGGAAACTTTAATGGATCTAGCCGTATTTTAAGTAGAATTCAATAGGGTCATAAAATGTAAATGAAGGACTACTGGTTAACATCACATTACAGCGGCGTACCATGTTCGATTCTTGAGGTTTATTCTACTTCTGTCAAAAAAAAACGCTACCTCTTTTTATTCACTTATAACAATTCCTGTCTTCAATGAACCATATTTTTACCAGAGAAAGTTTGTAAACATCGTAAAAAACAAGACATTATTGAATGAATTTTTGTTCGTATTTTATGCGCTACCGTACCGTTCATCCGATCACGATAAAACTTTGCCAACTTATTGATGGCACTTGTTTGATGGTTATAAAACAGTTTTCAATTCAGTGGCATACCATAGCTAAGGGATACAATAAATAATATAATTTTTTAATGAATTATTCTCCTATATAGACAGCATATATTTAACACTGCCGTATGAATGTGAATTCCAATATAGGGAACCGTACTCCCGTTTAAGGGTTAAAATGAGTCCTCATTTCAGACAAATATTTAGGACACAGAGGTTGTCGGTACAAACTAGTGTAATATCCTGGTTTACTGAGAGCATTCCGATTATATATACGACTTCCAGATATCCATTAAAAGTTTTCTTCAAAATTCCACTTATATAAAACAGGTTACCCTATTGGAAACAATAATTTCTGATCTACCCTCCTCTAATTGTTTAACTTGGATCGTTTTCGAAGTGTGGTATCGACCACCCGTATTTTCTGTTGGAAAGTTCGAGCACTTTTTGTTTTAAACAAGTGTGTTTCTCTATGTAGCAGATTGTGGACACCCTCTCTACGTTTCCTTCCCCCCTTCCTGATGCCGTCAATCCCTCCGTTCTTTAATTCCAGTTAGAAACTCTCCTATTGGAAATCGCTCAAACGCGTTGTCCTATCCAACCTTATTGGAGACCAACTTGCTGACGGTTAGTTAGTTTAATAGTTTCGACTTGATTTGATATTCTCAAGGAATGTGAATTTACGAGGAGATAATTATTTTACGCAGTGTTGACTGCATATCTTCAAATAAGGGTCTGATATACGAAGTGACCTCTCACAGTTCATTGTCCACATGGAAAACAAACAGAAAATTGTGGATAGGAGCAAACATTCATAATGTTTTGATAAGAATATGTCATATTTTATTGTGAAGTTTTTGAAGTCTTATTGCACGACATAGGACTTTTGAGAAGGCTAGTGAACTCGTGAAACGTGTGATGTTACGAAAAAGCGTTCGTCACGCGATATCTCATTCAAGCGACTGTGCGCAATCTCTCTTGCCGTACTGAGCTCGCACAACTGTAGATGTGAAAAATTGTCAAAAACGGTCAAAAATTGTCAAAATTTTGAATAAATGGTTAATAATTGACAAATATGTTAAAATTTTTGAAAAATTGTCAAAAATTTTTAAATGTGGTCAAAAATTTGGAAAAATGATCTAAAATTGTCAAAATTTTGAAAAAATGGTTAATAATTGCCATATATTTTCAAAAATTTTCAAAAACTGTCAAAAATGGTCAATAATTGTCAAAAATTTTGAAAAATGGTTAAACTTTTTGAAAAATTCTCAAAAATGGTCAATAATTGTCAAAGAGGGTCAATAATCGTCAAAATCAATCAAAATTCGTCAAAAATTGTCAAAAATTGTCAAAAATTGTCAAAAATGATCAATAATTATAAAAATTTTGAAAAATGGACAAAAATTGTCAAAATTTTGAAAAAATGGTCAATAATTGCCAATTATGTTAAAATTTTTGAAAAATTGTCATAAATGGTAAATAATTGTTAAAATTTTTGAAAAATTGTCAAAAATTTTTAAATATGGCCAAAAATTGTCAAGAATTTGGAAAAATCGTCAAAAACTGTCAATATTTTGAAAAAATGGTTAATAATTGCCAAATATTGTCAAAAAGTTGGGAAAATGGTCAATAATTGTCAAAATTTTGAAAAAACTGTCAAAAATGGTCAATAATTATTGAAAATTGTCAAAATCTTCAAAAATGGTCAAAATTTTTGAAAAATTGTCAAAAATGGTCAATAATTGTCAGAACCTGTCAAAAATGCTCAAAAATGGTCAAAAATGGTCAATAATTGTTAAAATTTGGAAAAATTGTCAAAAACTGTCAAAATTTTGAAAAAATGGTCAATAATTGCCAAAAATGGTCAATAATTGTCAAGAATTTGGAAAAATCGTCAAAAACTGTCAAAATTTTGGAAAAATGGTTAATAATTGCCAAATATTGTCAAAAAGTTGGAAAAATGGTCAATAATTGTCAAAATTTTGAAAAAACTGTCAAAAATGGTCAATAATTATTGAAAAATGTCAAAATCTTTGAAAAATGGTCAAAATTTTTGAAAAATTGTCAAAAATGGTCAATAATTGTCAGAACCTGTCAAAAATGCTCAAAAATGCTCAAAAATGCTCAAAAATGCTCAAAAATGGTCAAAAATGGTCAAAAATGGTCAATAATTGTTAAAATTTGGAAAAATTGTCAAAAACTGTCAAAATTTTGAAAAAATGGTCAATAATTGCCAAATATGTTAAAATTTTCGGAAAATTGTCAGAAATGGTCAACAATTGTCAAAGACGGTCAATAATTGTCAAAATCAATCAAAATTCGTCAAAAATTGTCAAAAATTGTCAAAAATTGTCAAAAATGATCAATAATTATTAAAATTTCGAAAAATGGACAAAAATTGTCAAAATTTTGAAAAAATGGTCAATAAATGCCAATTATGTTAAAATTTTTGAAAAATTGTCAAAAATGGTCAATAATTGTCAAAAATGGTCAATAATTGTTAAAATTTTTGAAAAATTGTCAAAAATTTTTAAATATGGCCAAGAATTGTCAAGAATTTGGAAAAATCGTCAAAAACTGTCACAATTTTGAAAAAATGGTTAATAATTGCCAAATATTGTCAAAAAGTTGGAAAAATGGTCAATAATTGTCAAAATTTTTGAAAAATGGTCAAAATTTTGAAAAATTGTCAAAAATGGTCAATAATTGTCAGAACCGGTCAAAAATGCTCAAAAATGGTCAATAATTGTTAAAATTTGGAAAAATTGTCAAAAATTGTAAAAATTTTGAAAAAATGGTCAATAATTGCCAAATATGTTAAAATTTTTGAAAAATTGTCAAAAATGGTCAACAATTGTCAAAGACGGTTAATAATTGTCAAAATTCGTCGAAAACTGTCAAAAATGGTGAAAAATTCACGAAAAATGCTCACCGCTCACCTTTTTTTTTTGTTATTGCTATGAATGTAGCATTTGTAAATTACCTGGAAACAATATGTTGGCATGTCGACGTGAATACGATATGAAAAATGTCAAAATCTTTGAAAAATGGTCAAAATTTTTGAAAAATTGTCAAAAATGGTCAATAATTGTCAGAACCTGTCAAAAATGCTCAAAAATGCTCAAAAATGGTCAAAAATGGTCAATAATTGTTAAAATTTGGAAAAATTGTCAAAAACAGTCAAAATTTTGAAAAAATGGTCAATAATTGCCAAATATGTTAAAATTTTTGAAAAATTGTCAGAAATGGTCAACAATTGTCAAAGACGGTCAATAATTGTCAAAATCAATCAAAATTCGTCAAAAATTGTCAAAAATTGTCAAAAATGATCAATAATTATTAAAATTTTGAAAAATGGACAAAAATTGTCAAAATTTTGAAAAAATGGTCAATAATTGCCAATTATGTTAAAATTTTTGAAAAATTGTCAAAATTGGTCAATAATTGTCAAAAATGGTCAATAATTGTGAAAATTTTTGAAAAATTGTCAAAAATTTTTAAATATGGCCAAGAATTGTCAAGAATTTGGAAAAATCGTCAAAAACTGTCAAAATTTTGAAAAAATGGTTAATAATTGCCAAATATTGTCAAAAAGTTGGAAAAATGGTCAATAATTGTCAAAATTTTTGAAAAATGGTCAAATTTTTCGAAAAATTGTCAAAATTTTGAAAAAACTGTCAAAAATGGTCAATAATTGTCAGTACCTGTCAAAAATGCTCAAAAATTGTCAAAAACGGTCAATAATTGTTAAAAATTTTGAAAAATGGTTAAACTTTTTGAAAAATTCTCAAAAATGGTCAATAATTGTCAAAGACGGTCAATAATTGTCAAAATCAATCAAAAATTGTCAAAAATGATCAATATTTACTAAAATTTTGAAAAATGGACAAAAATTATCAAAATTTTGAAAAAATGGTCAATAATTGCCAATTATGTTAAAATTTTTGAAAAATTATCAAAAATGGTCAATAATTGTTAAAATTTTTGAAAAATTGTCAAAAATGTTTAAATATGGCCAAAAATTGTCAAGAATTTGAAAAAATCGTCAAAAACTGTCAAAATTTTGAAAAAATGGTTAATAATTGCCAAATATTGTCAAAAAGTTGGAAAAATGGTCAATAATTGTCAAAATTTTTGAAAAATGGTCAAATTTTTCGAAAAATTGTCAAAATTAAAAAAAAAACTGTCAAAAATGGTCAATAATTATTAAAAATTGTCAAAATCTGTGTCAGAACCTGTCAAAAATGCTCAAAAATTGTCAAAAACGGTCAATAATTGTTAAAAATTTTGAAAAATGGTTAAACTTTTTGAAAAATTCTCAAAAAGGTCAATAATTATCAAAGACGGTCAATAATTGTCAAAATCAATCAAAATTCGTCAAATATTGTCAAAAATTGTCAAAAATGATCAATAATTACTAAAATTTTGAGAAATGGACAAAAATTATCAAAATTTTGAAAAAATGGTCAATAATTGCCAATTATGTTAAAAATTTGGAAAAATCGTCAAAAACTGTCAAAATTTTGAAAAAATGGTTAATAATTGCCAAATATTGCCAAAAAGTTGGAAAAATGGTCAATAATTGTCAAAATTTTTGAAAAATGGTCAAATTTTTCGAAAAATTGTCAAAATTTAAAAAAAACTGTCAAAAATGGTCAATAATTATTAAAAATTGTCAAAATCTTTGAAAAATGGTCAAAATTTTTGAAAAATTGTCAAAAATGGTCAATAATTGTCAGAACCTGTCAAAAATGCTCAAAAATGGTCAATAATTGTTAAAATTTGGAAAAATTGTCAAAAATTGTAAAAATTTTGAAAAAATGGTCAATAATTGCCAAATATGTTAAAATTTTTGAAAAATTGTCAAAAATGGTCAACAATTGTCAAAGACGGTTAATAATTGTCAAAATTCGTCGAAAACTGTCAAAAATGGTGAAAAATTCACGAAAAATGCTCACCGCTCACCTTTTTTTTTTGTTATTGCTATGAATGTAGCATTTGTAAATTACCTGGAAACAATATGTTGGCATGTCGACGTGAATACGATATTTATGTTGTTAATTTCACTAGAAGGAGGCTGGTTTATTTTTTATTATTTAGTTTGAATTATATTCATACAAATAAGTAAAAAACTGTTAGATATCGAAGAATAAATATATTATTCTAACGCTTTACAACAAAGTTTTGAAAAATATTTTTCAAAGACTGTGACCGTTCAACGAAGAAGAAACAACTACTTCCCGTGCTATATGCCCCGACCGACATTGAAGTCAAACGGGGTCGGTATGGTCTACAAGATTTAACCAACCATTCTGGTTTGCAATTAGAAGGGATTATACGATAACATATATCTTGTACTAATGAGGCGCAAATACGGCGAAACCGGTCTGCAAGTTATGTTGTCCCTTCTAATTACAAACCAGAATAAAATCTTGTAGACTTCGAAGTGTAATTCAATGTCTGTCGGCGCATATAGCCCGGGAAGTAGTTGTTTCTTCTGTTTCTTCAAAACTTTGTTGTAAAGCGCTAGAATAATATATTTATTCGATATCTATTGGTAACACGCTTTACTAAATATTACAATTTTACAGGAAACTGTAATCATACAAAAAACTGTTACTTACCTACAACAAGCATTTCTTTCGACACTGTAGCGGTAGAGAAACTGGGAGCGTCAGTGGTTACTTCACAGCTGAACTTCCCCGAGAGGTTGAAACCGACATCGCGTAGGACCACCTGGTGTTCGTTGGATAGTAGTGACTGGAAATTTATAATAACATCCATTATAGACTAATCGAGAAAATGTAATCAGAGTAATCAAATTTTAATAGAATTTTAAAGAGGAAGTTTCAAGTTTCATTCGTTTAGTCTGGGTTCAGTTAGTTAATGGCAGGTTTATAATTTCAATATCAGCAGGAGCAAACAAGATTAACAAAATCACATTTTTTATAGTTTTTGAATTTAATTTAAAATCTGTCAAAAAACTGACTTAACAGCTTCATTTTCAAAGGGAGCTATTTAAATAATATTTTCATACTTACATCAACATTAACTCCATTATATGGAAACGTTTTAGTACTTGGAAGTTCTTTCGGTGTATATCTGTAGAATTCGTAAGTTCCCCTGTAATATTTCACCGTATATAAAGGCTCACCCTGTAGATTGTAAGAGCATCTTAAAGTAATTGCACCGCCGTATTCTACAACGTTGGGTTGTATGTCTAATGTAACTTCTTTTAAGCAGAATATTTCTGAAACAAAAGCATATAATTAATATAAGTACCTACCTAGTTTTAGTTGGTATGTTTCGTGTATAGTTATGTTCAAAATATACCGTTGACTTTTGACTGCAATTATCACAAAGGCCATAAAATGTGTGACGTGAGAGAAATTGTAGCACCAAGTCAACATTTAAATTGAGTACTTAAGCAAGTTTTAATATATTGCAAATAAATATTGGGAGTTTATGTGTAGTGTTAGGTTAAGTCCATTTTTCTTTCTGCTATTGAGATAATTGAAAACGAGTAGCTGTGAGTAAATCTATAACTGAAATCAACAAATACTTCTTAGTAATTTGTACAAATATGGAAATTAAAATGAATCATCAAGATTATTAAATAATACAAGAATTACTCGAAAACCACCTGAAGCAATATTCTCTTAATTGGAACTTAAATTAAATTCAAAAGAGTCCAGATTTTTATTGGCTTTAGAAATAATTTGATTAACTGTGAAACCCAATAAAAACATCTTGAAAAATAAGAGAGATTCTACTTAATTCATCTTCTGTATGCCTTTTGGAATATTTTAACAAGAAATGAGGGAACGTATTCAGATGTTCTCTAATTAAGGATTTTTGGAGTATGCTTTTCTTACCAAGTACGAATTCACAATTCCTAAATAACTGATCTTTATCAATAGATAAGTAATATTGTGGACTTAGGTCAGTGCTGGAAAAAACTGTTTAGCTGGGTAAGGCGAATTTTTCCCTTTTTTGAAAATAAACAACTGTTTCTGAAAAGAATGTCTTTTTGTCTAATTTATCTATTCTATTTTCATCCACCAACACGAACCCAAACCGTCTGTTGATGGAGATATTGTTATGATGTTGGATTGGTAGAAGTGGACCAATAGAATATATATATAGTCAGTAGACCCTTCTACCATTTGATGGTGTAGGGTGTGGTTCAATTATTTATGTACGAATTTGTTCCATTCTGTTCTGTTTTGTGCCAATTCCGCTGCTTGTTTCCTGCTTATATCTCTTTTATTTAGTATTACTTTGTCCCACGTTTTTCTTGATCTGCCCCTTTTTTTGTTATTTTGTATTTTCGCTTTCCAAACTATTTTCACTGGTCTTTTTTCGTTCATTCGCTGCAAATGTCCCCACCAATCTAGCTGTCTCTCTTCTAAAAATTCTAATGTGGATTGTACCTCTAGATCGTTTCTTATATCTATATTCCTCAGTCTCTCTCTCTTGGTAACTCCTATAGTTCTTCTAAGATATTTCATTTCTGTTGTTTGTATCTTACTTTTTTGTTGTTCTGTTAAGACCCAAGATTCACATCCCAATGTTAGTATACGTCGATATACCGTTTTGAAAACCTTTATTTTTGTCTCATTTGAAATTTCTCTTTTATTTATAAATTTTGTGTTCATTGCATAGTAAAGTTTATTCGTTTTATGAATAATTCTATTGTTAATATCGGCGTCCTGTGTCCCTCTTTCATCCAATGCTACTCCTAAATATTGGAAATAATTTACTTGTTCTATTTTTTCTCCATCGATGTAAGTGGTTAAGTTTTCTCTGTCCTCTCCTATTATCATTACCTTAGTTTTATTCTTGTTTATCTTCATGCCATATTTCTTCATTACTGTGTTCCATACATTTATGTTTATTTGCAGGTCTTTTTCACTTTCAGCCAGTAATACGACATCATCTGCGAATGCTCCTTCAGTTATATTTACTTTTTGTAATTGTAAGTTTCCTACACAATAATACACAATAATATTATTTCGTCCATGAATATTATAAACAGTAGCGGGCTCAAGCTTCCTCCTTGTCATAGTCCTGTATTTGTAGTGAATGTTTGTGATATCATATTGTTTTTTATAATTGCGTTTTCATTGTTCTTATATATTTTCTGTGTTAATCTTATAATTTCACCATTTATTCCTCTATCCATAAGTATTTTCCATAATTTATGTCTTGTAATAGCATCAAAAGCTTTCTCTAGGTCCCAAAATTCCATAAAAATTTTTCTTTAATTGCTTTTTCAGTTACCTGTTTTGTTGTGAATATATGGCCCTGTGTACTACTGCCGTTTCTCAATCCGCTCTGTGTTTCTTCCAGTGTTCTCTCGATCTTCAGTCTGATTCTTTTTTCTATGATCTTTTCTAGTATTTTCATGGCTGTATTTAGTAATGTGATACCTCGGTAGTCCTCCAGTCATTGTGGTCTCTTTTTTTGAAGATGGGTACCTACCATTAATGCTTTCTCCCAATCCATTGGCAAGGTTTCTTTTTCCCATACTCTGTTGTAAATATGCAACAGTGTATCTCTTCCTTTCTGACCCATGCTTTTCATCATTTCAGCTGTAATTTTGTCGGATTCGGGTGATTTTCCGTTTTTTAGCTCGTTGATAACTTTTTCAAATTCTTCTTTATCTATTGTCTTGTTAATTAGAGATGGGAAGTACGTGTGCGTGTCGTACAAGTACAAAATGTACGGCACACTTTAATGTACGGTGTACGTGCCGTACAATTTTATTGCTCTAATAGTACAATCCACCATTAGTTCATTGGTTTTAGTTGCTGGTTCGCCGGTTGAGTGCTGGTAGAGTTATTATCATAATTACAGTGAAACGATATTCAAAGGTATTATTATTTTATAGATTTTACTACTACACCAGTAAATAACTAGTAAGAGTAAGTATGTATTGTACGTATCGTACTTGTATGTACCACGGGTCATTCTTTCTCGTTCTACTCCTAACTACTCAGACTTGGCCGCTGAAGTTGACGTAAGTCGCGCTCGGTCTCATCGTACAATTCATGGAGGCTATACAAGGAGATCGAACTCCATGTATTCCAATTTCTGGTCATTATAGAGGGCACCACATAAGTTGCGATACCAAAAAATCTGACGGCAGCCAATCATAAAACTCGAGTTCATGATGTTTTATTGGTTGCTAGCTTCTTTGACAGTTAGCTGTTTACATGTGAGGTAAATGAGGTTAGGTCACAGAAATGAAAAATATTGTGAATAAGAAATCCGTATTTTGTCCTCGTTTTAAAAAATATCGAAAATTGTAATCGTTTGGTGGTAAAATAATCAGTTCCATTCTGCGCTGCTGAATTTATTTATGTTTTTACGTGATAAAAAATATGAATATCTACTATCATGTCTTCTCTTCAGTATGGAATTTTAGAACACTCTTAAAGGTCCAGCACAGTTAGAATGAGTATGTCTTTAAAAGAGAAATTTGAAGAATAAAGACACTCTACCTGCAAGTAAGTATATTCTAGAACCAAGTTCACAAGTTGGATTGCCCAATTATAAAAAATAAATTGAAGATGAATAAAGAGATATGTTTACAATATGTATAAAGTTTTTCAGAATCTGGCTTCCTGAATAGTAAAAAAATCTTAGCTACACAAAAATATGAAAAAACGGAGGAAAAGAAGGAAAAATCACTTGAAATGCTTGGAGGAAATGTGCCACTTCAAATGTACTATATTAAATGGCCTTTGAATAATTGAGAATTGCAACTAGAAGAAATACAGTTTGAAAACATAGAAAGTAGGTATGTATAGATAAATAGCCAGTAGCCATAAGCTCTAATAACACACAAATTTGGTCATATTAATAAGAAGTAATAAAACAATTACAGAATTAATATCTAATATTTTAGGTTATTCTCCATGAAATGAACGAAAAGATAATTGCTTCTGAACTGGTCAAGCCTTTACAAGAAGAAATTATGAAAATATTGAATATACAGAGAGTTGCACGAGAAGTAATTTACTACACACTATTTAACTTCTTTTACCTAAATATAAAGTGTACAATCCTTCGATCATTAAACATTGTTTAAAGATACAATCAGTATTTTGTCTCTAGCTTGATACCTACCTATCCTATTGCCTGTTATACTTATTCAGCTCAGGTATTATGAGTAATAAGTGAACTGTTGAAGTTAAAATAAGGTAATTAGAATACTTCATATTTTTTGCTCAATTTACCAATAGACTTTATAGGATTACGGGTACTCTTGCAAAAAATTTTAACTGAAGGATATCAGAAAATACATCTATATCTTGATACCAGATGCTCAACTATGCACACTATCGAACCTGACATCAAATATACAAACCTCTAGTCTATGATGAAAACATAGAGCTGCTATTTTTCTAGGCATTACTGAAGCGTTTGATGGTGTTTGGAACTGTGGTATATTCTACAAACTATATGAAATGATGTGTTCTAAATACTTGCTTTTAATGTTGAAAACTACCTTAGTGATAGAACACCACAAGTAAAAGTGAATTACAGTTTTATTCAAAACATTTAAGGACTTCTCCAGTGTTCCTCACTGTCCTATTTGCTCTACAATCTATCTATCTTGTTACAACTATGATTTAGCAACAGAACATTTAAATTTGCATACATATTGCAGTATATAGATGACATCGCTTTGATCAGTCATAATAATCTCAAAATAACAGTAAATAAGCTACAAAAACTTATAAAAGAATGCTGAAATGTTTTAACATGTGTAGGATGAAGCCCAAAGTCTTAAAACTCAATAACAATGAAAAATACAATATATTTTCAATCAATAGGTACAACTTACTAATGACATCAGTTCATGCACAGATTTTCAATATAAAATATATTTAAATAATTCCGTATCATACATGAAAATAATTTTTTTAAGTACTTTATTTTAAAAATACAAAAATTGCAATTTACAAAAGTTTATTTCCTAATGAAGCAAACACAGTGGAAAGTCACAATTAGTAAAATACATAAGTATGTACACAAAATATATAACTGTGGACGTTCTGTAACTGAACTTGCACAAAACATACTCTACACTATTTTGAATCCTCTGTGTTTTATCTATGAATGTTATACTACAAGTGTGCCACACTGGAATTAGGTAGCTGAAGATTGGTAAGAACCTACCGATTAGTTTCAATGTCTTATGGTTTTAGTAATCCCTTCATTGGTAAAGTGCACCAATAATTGGCAAACATAAATTTTATTCTATTTGATGTATATATTTGCTTCAATGTATGTTTTCACCTTATTTATATTTTCATTTCCTATTTTTATCTGAACATCAACTGAATTCCTATTTTTTTGTATAACATGCCAGTAATATTTTCAAATTAGTATTACAGCGTATTCCTTATCAACCATCTCTGGTTTTTCTTCAAGTCTTTGTTCACCGTTTTTCTTCCAGTTCTCTTAAATTGTACTTGTATAGAACATAATAATGTCATCAGCAAAAGTAAAGTATTTTGTGTGCAATTGTGCTTTTTCTAGACTTCTCACAAGTAAGGTATATAATTTAAGTCTATCATAATAAATATTTCCTTTGCTACTTTATTTTTATCTTTGAATATTTCTTATTATTTTTGGTAACTGAAAAAACTCTGGTTTACTTAAATTAAATCCAATTCACGTCTTCCTTTTAAATAATCTGCACTACCAACCACTATTGCAATAAATTTCAACAACATTATCAATTTTTAACAATTTTAATTTTCTAGTTTTTATAATTCACAAGTAATGTTTACTATTTGCCTACTGACAAATTGGTAAAATATAAAGAGTAAGGTTATTGTCGTGACAGTTTTAAAATGGTATCTTAGGTACAATGCGCGACGCCGCGGTTAAAAAACAAACTGCTTAGATTGACGATTTTAAGGACACTTTTTGTCAATTTTCCCGTATGAGTTCGATCTCCTTGTATAGCCTCCATGGTACAATTGTACGGCACGCACTGTACGTCACAATTTGGTGTACTGTGCGGAGTGTGCTAGTACAACCAATTGACCTTTTCCAAGTACGTCACCAGACAACCTTCACACTAAGTTATAATATAACCTCAAACCGAATAATACAACACGATAAAACTCGTAACAATTGCTTTTTCACACTTTTAAATTATTATAATATCCCACTACACACTAGTACACAAATTCACCAAAACCAATCAACTTTTGTTCTCGATTTAAATTTAAATCAGTAAAAAATGCTATTTCCATCCATATTTCTGCGGGTTGTACGTGATCAGCTGACAACAAGACGTTACTTGGAAACGCTCTATTGTACTGGTTTTGTCCATAACTACATAACATGCCTGTCTATTCCCTTTTTTGATTGTCAACAAAAACATCAACTATCGAGTATGTTGTAACCTCTGTCAAAATTAAAGTGTCAAGTCAGTTTATAATATATGTGGGCTTTTATCAAAATTTTGATATATATATATATATATATATATATATATAAAGAATGGCCACGGAGAGAATAGAACTACCATTTTGCCCAAAGTATCAAGTTGAAAATTATGTTAACTTATGTATCACTTGGTTCGAAGCTAGATTTTCACAATCCCATTATAACATTCACAACATTAGCAAAGGAAGTAACGCATGTACTTTGATAGCACTTCTCATGGCTGCAAATTGTAATAAACATAATATTTCAGTAAGTTAACTTTTACATCTGCTTATCTATCATTGAATATTCAAAAAGGAATGAGATAAAAGAGTCAATATGGTATTTTAATTGTTATAGCTACTTTGTCCAGTTAAACCACCAATTCATCTATTCGCTATTAGCATGCTAGAAGGAAATATAATTCACGAGGTTCTCAAGAAAAAGAGACTGTTGAAACACATCAATTTGACCGTTCCGGAAGCAATTAGTTTTGGAGGACCAGATATGGGAGGAATAAGAGAATGGGTAATAATAGTTAATTTTTATATAAAAACATAACCGTAGACTGCCAGTATTTTGTCTAAAAGTTTCACTGACTTCAGAAGCAAAAGATCGATACTTCATTTTAAGATCTAGCGTGTGTGCCAGTTTTTGACCGAGACAGAAGACCGCCAGACGGTCTTCACCTCGGATAAGTGGTGTGGCATCTGAGTGTAGCATCTGCGAAACTGCAAAAATGATGTCTTTATCTGATGAAGACACCAAACAGAAGACATTGACTTGCGTCTTGGTCTTTGTACACAGAAGGACTATAAAGCGCTGGTGAAGGTCTTTGTTTTCGCACGTCATCGCTAAAGCAATAAAATGCAAAGTAGGACAGCAGATAGCGTTAGCGCCATTTTGTACGCCAAAGGTGACGATAATTTGTATATAGTCTTAGTGGCAGATTCAAGAACTGTACTCTTTATAATTCAATCTAGCATCAAAATCGTAAGTCGTTATTTACATTTTACTGCAATTTAAGTTTATGTAACTTGTTTGTAGGTAGTTTTGATAGACTCTCATCGGCACAGTTTTGAAAAAGGAGATTTTATGGCCTTTACCGATTTGACAAGATTAAAATATCTGTGTCATCGGTACTGCAACATTTTATATAAATGTTATAGCTCATCACCGGAACTTTACGAGCTATCATTTTTGTATTTTGTACCCTGAATGAATTAAATATAACATATTTTAAAACGCAAGTTTTTCAATAGAGTACAACCACCGACCATAGGGAACGGTATTCCCATCTCTGTATTTTCGTAACGAACACTCGCATACCGGTTTGTTGAACCTATTTCTTTCCTTCGTGTGAAACGTGAAACAAAACTTTACTTTCACTATCTCCAGACAAACTTCAAAGGCCTGATGAATGTGTAGATGACTTCAGGAACAACAGCGAGACGAACGCTCGCCCTTATTGACTGCAAATTCCCATCCGCCCTGGACCCGAATCTTTGAACGTTCGACTATTCGCGAGAACGTCGAATGGATTTTTTTCGTACGAATGATTTCACCCGAATCGAACGTTACTCGAAAGTTCAATAGCAATATCTTCCAAACACACTGTCGAACAACTTTGTAGATCTTATGTGTCATTTTTTAGGTGATGTCTACTGTAAAGTAGTTTAAAAAGCAGCTTCATCTGCGTTCATTTTTGTTCAGTAGTATTGAATAAAAAACTGAAGTATAATGATTGCTATGATCTACACGCTACAGCCACAGATTATGTTTATTTGTTTTTCTGGCGTTCTTCCCAAGACTCTATTCGCATACTCCCATGTGGGACTCATACGACTGATAAATTCATTCGTTTGCATGTCAAACATTCGAGATTTCGAAGATACTGCTCGAACATAACAAATCCACTCCCATCACATTTGAGATGGGAAGTACGTGTGTGTGTCGTACAAAATGTACGGCACACCGTACAATTTTATTGTACTAACAGTACAATCCACCATTAGTTCATTAGTTTTATGTTGGGATTCTGAGAATTTACCTATAAGCTACAGAATCTGTAAAATATAGGATCTGTAACTTGAACCTTTACAGATTTGTAAAATTTGCTATTCTGGAACCAAATCTGTAAGATTCATAGTTACATATATTTGCCTTATAGGTTTCAACTTCACTTCTGTTTATAATGTCAAAATTCTAACCTCAAAACCATTAAAAGTATTTAAAAGCTGTGTGTGTACCGACCTGGTAAACCCTAATACTAATTGATATTTTTACAATTTGCAATAAAAGAATGGCGTAAGTAAACTACTGAAATAATATATTTAACATGTTATTTATTTATTTATTTAAATTTTGTAGAACGCAAGGTGTAAAAAGAAAAAGGACCAAAAATACGTCTCCAGAGCAATTGGAGTTATACTTACAATTCATGGAAAATGGTTACATTTTTCGTAGTAATACTATAAACCCCACTTTAGATCCCAATTATTTAATAAAAAAGTGAATTAAGAATTGAACACTATTTTTGTCCAACCGAAACATTTGTATAAAATGCCTGTCTGGCATATCAAACGGATTTAATTGATCCCTTAAATGTCTTCGTTGGATTCTCATATGATTTCTGGAAAAATGGAAAGTGTATTTTATAATAATACCATAAAAAATATGTACAAACCGATTCTCATCCTCTTCCAACAGAATACCGGCGAAAATATTTAATTGTCCGTTCATATTAATGTCAATGATGTTCACTTAAAAATCACAAAAAAAACTCTACAACTTTTCCACTATAAAAATACACCAAAAATAATAATAATAATACAATGCTCTGTACCACACCCTGTACTGCTTACAGTGACAGATGTCTAGCCCGTAAATATTTACGAATCTGTAAGGAATCTGTGAGTAACAGGTAAGGTTAGAATCGAATTTCCTGTAACTCTTACAGATTTCGGCTTATAGATCTTACAGATGTTCTCAGAATTCCACTGCTGGTTGGGCGCTGGTAAAGTTATTATAACAATTACAGTGAAACAATATTTAAAGGTATTGTTGTTTTGTGGATTATACTATTACACCAATAAATAACCAGTAAGAGTAAGTATGTACTGTACGTATCGTACTTGTATGTACTACGGGTCATTCTTTCTCGTTCTACTACTAACTACTCCGCCGCGACCGCTAATGTTACGTAAGTCGCGCTCGGTCTCATCGTACAATTGTACGGCACGCACTGTACGGCACAATCTGGTGTACTGTACGGAGTGTGCTAGTGTGCAACCAATTGTACCTACTGGTTTTGCCCATCACTATTGTTAATGCCGTCTTCAACTCCGCCATTGTCCCCTATGTGTTCCTACAGTTCTTGCGGTCCGTTGAGAAGATCCTGGCAATACTCTCTCCATCTTTCCACAATTTATCTTTCTTCTGTTAGTATTTCCCCATTTTTGTTTTTTATAAATTGTAAATTTTGTTTTTTTTCTGTTCTTAACGACTTTAGCGTTCGGTAATAGTTATTTGTGTATTTAGAGCGTAAAGTAACAGATTGCCGCTTGAGAAAGAATGTTGCCGCGCGACGCGGAGCGGAGCGCGGCGATTTTTCGAAAGCGGCAATTTTACTTTACGCTCGAAAAACACACATAATTTTTTCTACAGTCGCCCTTTTAATAATGAAAACAGTTTTTTATATTATCTTAGGTTATAATAGAAGTGCTAGAATAATCGTCATTTTCGCTATTCATCATGATTAACCTTAAAAAGATCTACTGACTAGGGATGTTAAAGAATAATCGCTTTTTATTTAAATCGATTATAATTTACTTATAATCTATTTTTAGTTATCGATTTTTATAGTAATATTAATCGATTTTTAGTAAATCGATTTTATAAATTACGTGTTTAAATCGATTTTCGGAAAAGGCTCGTATTATTTATTGACTATTTCTGAAAATTTTGACAACTTTTGACGATTATTCACCATTTCTCAAAATTTTGACAATTATTGACCATTTTTGACAGTTTTTGACAATAATTGTCCATTTTTAACACAATTTTCAACCATTTTTGATAGTTTTTGACCATTTTTGACAATTTTTAAAGAACTTCAACAATTTTTGAAACTCATCAACTACTTTTCAAAATTTTGACAATTTTTAACAATAATTGCCCATTTTTGACAGTTTTTGACCATTTTTGATAGTTTTTGACAATTATCGACCATTTTTCAAAATGTTAACAATTTTTGACCCATTTTGACAAATAATTGTCCATTTTTGACAGTTTTTAAAAATATATGACAATTTTTAACATTTTTGGATAGTTTTTGAGCATTATTCGAAATTTTAGACCATTTTTCAAAATTTTTGACCATTTTTGACCATTTTTGACCCTATTTCAAAAACTTTAACAATTTTTGACAATCATCAACTATTTTTCAAAATTTTGACAATTTTTAACAATAATTGTCCATTTTTGACAATTTTTGATAGTTTTTGACAATAATTGTCCATTTTTTTTGACAATTTTTTACAATTTTTGATAGTTTTTGACAATTATTGACCATTTTTGAAAATTTTCGACAATTGACCATTTTTGACAATTTTCGACAATTGACCATTTTTGACAATTTTTGAAAAATTTTGACAATTTTTAAAACAAATTTTGACAATTGACCATTTTTGAAAATGTTTGACCAATTTTGAAATTTTTTTTAAAGTTTTTGACAATTATCGACCATTTTTGACAATTTTTGATAATTATCGACCATTTTTCAAAATTTCAACAATTATTGACCATTTTTGACAGTTTTTGACAAAAATTGTTTAATTCCAACATTTTTTGACAAAAATTGTTTATTTTTAACATTTCTTGACAATTATTGACCGTTTTTGAACAATTTTGACCATATTTCAAAATTTTTGACAAATTTCATATAATTTTATTTGATTTTTAATCTGATAAATTGTTAAATATTCACCGATTGAATTAATTCGGTGGGCGTGGTTTGATTAAATAAGCGAGCGAGAAAGATTCATTTTTTGCGCTAGAGCGTTAAGTAACAATCCTCGGCATTTGTCGACTTTACGATTTCATTTGAATATAGTAATTAGTCATTTTACGCACGTCTGTAGAAAAAATAATTTTTGGGTTCCTATGTGCAATCTTTTTCCATTTTTTCCCCGAATTTTCCCCATTGACCATTTTTAGAGGCTGTTATTAATTCTTTTGTTTTCTCTTGTTCTGTTCGCTAGATACTTTTTCCATGCTTTTTCCTTTAACCTTATTTGTTCTTTAATTTCATCCGTCCACCAAGGCGTTTGTTGTTTGCTATTGTTTTCATTATTTGAGCCACATACGTCTCCTGCAGTTTCTAGCAATATATCTTTAAAGTAGTTCCAGTTTTGTTCTATGCTTCCATTGTTTGTTTCTATATTTTGTATTTCCAGTCTTTCATTTATCTTTTGTTGGTATTTTTCTGCAATTTCTTTATCTCTCAATTTATATGATTTGATAGTGCTACTTTGTGTTTTCTGCGTCTCTTTGTTATGTTTTAATGTATTTTCTTTAAATTTAGACATTACTACAAAGTGATCACATCCAATTTCCGGTCCTCTTTTTACTTTTGTGTCTATTATTGTTTTTCTGTATCTGCTTTCTATGACTACGTAGTCTATTATTGATTTTTCATTTCTACTTTTAACTTGCCTTGTGTACTTATGTATATCTTTGTGTGCAAAAATGTGTTGGTTATAATCAAATTGTTTATGACGCAGAAGTCCAGCATTCGTTTTCCATTGTTGTTTCTAGTTGTTTCTCCATGTTTTCTAATTATTGTTTCATATTTGTCATCTTTTATACCTACTCTGCTGTTGAAATCTCCTATTATGAATATCCTTCCTTTGGCTTGTTCCATTATTCCAGCAAGTTCATCCCAAAACTTTTCTTTGTTTATTGTTTTTTCGCCTTCATTTTTTCTTCAAATTCTCCAGACCTGTCTGTTCCAAATTTTTTTTTATATGGGGCCCAGACGTGCTCAGCTGTTAGAAACTATTTTTTTGTTCCTGTTGTAAAGAACATTCATGAAGGACAAAAATGGAAATGATGAAAGTTCAAATAGGCTTACTGAATAGTAAAGCAAATTGGAATACATGGAAATATAAGTTGTGTGTTCTACTACGAGGAATATTAGGTGCAACTGCTGTTATAGAAGGTAAATTCCTCAGATCAGTTCCTGTATTTTCCGATGCATCTACAGAAGAACGCATTGAGTACGATATAAGAAGATACAGGAACTGTTCTGGGCCCATAACCTAGAGGTCCGTAAATCGGAACCACGATCTGCTACCATGATAAAGTTTTTGGTATTCTAATGAACGAAATGAATTAGTTTATTGAATAAAGTTACACAGAACATGTGTCAAAACATCGTAATAATAGTTCATTGACAAAAACGTCATTGCCTAGCAATTGGTCATAACGGTAGATACATAACATCTCTTCCCCCATTGGAGAATTCTCTTCTACAGGTTCGGACGGTCAGGAGCCCTTCGGATTCGCGAAGATGTCCTCAAGAGCACTGGAGATGAACAAGCACTGGTTGAAAAAGATGGTTGGTTCATATCCAGTTGAGCTGGCGAAGATCGGTGAGACGATTAGTTATTCCTTGGTGAGCTGTGAGGTGAAATTTGTGTTGGAATCGGCGTTGGTGCTGTAGGCGGAGTATCCTCCAGGGATTCTCCCGGTGTCGGTTCCACAATGCTTTGAGAATATAGTGGTGTAGGATTCGAGTATTTTATGTCATCAAGTGGATGAATCACTTGGGGAATGTTGGGCTCCGGGACGATTTGGTCTCCTACCTTCTGCATTTGGTCGACATGTCGTCTTCACATTTCTCCCCTGACTTGAACTGTGTATTTTAAGTCTACATCCTTGGCCAAGATCCGTCCAATGGCCCAATGGCTCCAGCTCTAGTTCCCCCGTAGCGTAATGCTGCCAAAATTTTGGATGTTTCAAGATCAGTTTTGGTTTCAGCTGCGAGTTGAGTGGACGAGATTGGTAGGATGTTTAGCTGTTCCAAAAAGAACTACGAAGTTTCATGGGGACTGTCTGGATCCCATCGTTCTAAATGGAAAATTGAATTAACTTTGACTGGTACTTCCAAGTGTTCCAGGTTTGGGAGTCTTGACAAACAATCTGCATTTCCATTATGGGAAGATTTACGGAACTTGATGTTGAATTTGAAGGTAGGTAAGAAGTGCGTAGAAGTCAACTCGCAGTGATTACAGGGAGGTTCTGCTTTTTACATAATACGTGGGTCAAAGGAACATGGTCAGTATAAAAAGTGAATTCTCGGCCGTAAAGATAGTGCACAAATTTAGATACTGCCCATTTAATCGCTAATGCCTCACGGTCTATTTGTGCATAATTTATTTCAAAATTTTTCAGTACCTGCGACGCAAAAGCAATTGGTCTTTCGACTCCATCACTCAGATGGGCTAATACTCCACCGATTCCGGTGGGAGATGCGTCCGCTGATAGGATCAGAGGTAGTTCCGGGTTATAGTGTACCAACAATTTGTCTGAAGCAATTTCTCTCCTAATCCTCTGGAAACTACTTTTTTCTTTATTCGTCCTCTTGAACCCTCCATTATTTTTTTAAGCAGGTCATATAAGGGTGTAGCCAGAGTTGCTAGGTGTTCAGGAAGCGTCCGTAAAAGGTGACCATTCCAAGGAATGATTTTACTTCGTGTACGTCTGTAGGGGTTTTGCAGGCTAAAATTGATTGAATTTTCTCAGGTGTTTCACGAATCCCTTCTTTGTCTAAAATATATCCGATTTTGAAGAAACTTGCACTTGTCCTTATTTAAATGAATGCCATTGTGTTGTAGTTTTTCAAACAGGGACACCAGATTCTGTGAGTGTTCAACATCGTTTTTACCCGTGACAATAATATCATCATGTTCATAAGGCCTGTCTAGTATGAATCTGTCTCTTAGACCCCCCATGCACGAACACGTCGAGGAGCATGATAGAAAGCATATTAGCTGGTTATTTGCATGGTGCCGCTAATTTTCGGAGTTCCTTCATATACTCTGCAATGGCTTCTCCTTCACGTTGCTTACGGTTGATGAAGGTGTGTCTTGATGGACTTATCAATAGCTGAGAAGTGGTTCTTTTGTAGGTTTCTGGATATAGAAGGGTTTTAAGAAGTTGGAATAGTCGAGGCCCAATCTCCGTAATAAACGACTCGACTTTTTTTTTCTCTGGCACCTCCAGCAAGTCGAGATATACGTCAAACCTGCCAACGAAACTTTCGAAGTTATTCCTGGATTACCTGAATTTCCATAGGGTCTTACTGGTTCAAGAGAACTGCCTGAAGATTCATCATGGATGCTGCTTAATGTCGTGCTTGCATTTCTGCTTGTTTGGTTACGACGTGAACGAGGTTGCTTACAGTTTCTTGAAGCGAGGCGTTTTGCACAACTATTTAGGTGTTCTTCCATCGACTGCGCCATTTTGGTATTCAAATGATCGAAATGAATTTATTTATTGAATTAAAGTTACACAAAACATGTGTCAAAACATCATAATAATGGTTCATTGACAAAAACGTCTAACAATTGGTCATAACGGTAGATACATAACGAAGTTACTGTCCGTGAACTTTAACACATGTGAGTGAAAGAGTATACAACCAATTCCTGCAACTATTGAGGAATTAAAAAATAACATACGGCAGGTAATGGAAAATATTCCTTCTGAAATGTTGGTAAGTAAAATTTGACAACTTAATGGTTCAATTCCACAAATGTAAAGACCAAGAAGGTAGACAAATCGAACATTTGATTTGAAGGGTACTAAAACATGTTCTTAAGTATTTATTACTCATTACTTTTAGTTACTAGCTAATAAAATTGTAACTTTATATCTGAATTATTACACCATCTCAGTTAAAGTTCTCTAACCTCGTTCTCCGAGTTCCGATTTTAAACTTCACGGTACCACTACATAGTAAAAAGACGTGCCTTCTAGGATATTGCTTAATATACAAGATGTTACTTTTAAAAAATAACTTCTGAAACCAAGCTGGTAAACCGGAAGTTAATTTTCAATCTAACTGTGGAAACCACAGCTCATTATCTAGAACCGTTTTGAAGCTTTTACACAGTCAGAATATAATTAGACACCCTGTATATAAATTTATAATTACATTAAAATGCTGCCTTATGTTACAATAATATGATTCTTGGACGCTTGAGGTTTTCCAATGTTTTCCAATAACAGTGCATAGGTGGTCAATCGCCTTTCAAGAAAAAGGACTCCCGGAAATCTCCAACAGTCTAATAGGGTGCCAATTACCATCGAATTGGTACTGACTAAGATATATGAATGTAGAGATCCGTATTTTATATTCACCAATTCTCACGGTTGAAACCGGACTTCAATCATTTTTTTCTTGTTTGTATACCGGAAAATAGTTTCTCTCAAAATGTCTACCTCGAGAAATTCAATAGCTACTTGAATAACTAAAATCACTTAACCGCCAAAGCGAAACACTCTACCTATATCCTGATCACTATTTCACATCAAGTGTATTGTTAGCATTAGGTAAGCGATTTACATAATACAACCTGTAATACCATCAAGAGAATTTCAAATTCAGTTGACAGCATTCGAATTATGATAATCACTTCTGAAGGCATGTTGTCGCTTGCTCGTTTTAAGACGGTCTCGTTAACATCAATTTTCCTTGGATTAAATTTACAGTGTGGCGATATATATGTATAATGTCACATCCACATATATTTCTTCATTAAATAATAATAATAATTTTGGTCCAATTAACATATTAAAGGATAGTGTCATTTGATGTTCATAATATGATTATTAAGATGTGCAAATTAATTGAGAATCTCCTTATTATTTCAACTAAGTAAGACTACTGACAGGTGTTTCTTGACATATCCCTTGGGGATAATTACACTTAGTGAGCACACATCCATGATGCAAAGGGATATTGCTCTGCAAGCTTGGAAGCTGTAAATAAGTAAACAAAAAGGGAAGACTGTATCAGTTGAAGTTGAGCAGAAGTGGAAACGTGGAAGAAAAAGGAAGACAACTTCCTGAGATGAAATGTTTCTAAGCTATAGAAAAAAATGCAATTTGTAGATGAAAATCTCAAAAGAAAGAGCTTCTAGCATAGGAAAAAGACTGATTTTTGAAAAATGTGCTAATTAGACAGTGCAGGGGTGCCGATCAAAGCTCATGCAGAAAGGTGTAGCAAAAAAAAGTTTACTGTAGCTCATTTGTGCAAAAAGTAAAACATCCAGTCAAGAAGATATTTTGGGACATAAAACAAGAGAGCCTTAATCCATCAAAGGCATGATGAAAAGTGAAATATATAAAGGGATGTTAGGAACATTAGAGAACTAGAGAAGTCTCTTACATATAGTTTTTTTTTTGAAAAAATATGACAATGAGTATTGATAGATACATATATTTTTTTTAATGTAATCTGTCCCAACCCTCCTCAACTGTGGGGAGGGTTTGGACAAGCAATCATTAAGAACATATATTATGCAAATCATTTATTTTTCAAAAAACACAAATAAAATATTTAGTTAAAAATTGTTTATTGAATAATTACTTCAACATTAACATAAGCTGTTCTCGGTAACATCAACAATAAAATATATTATGTTCAATTATCTGGTACTTCGGTCTGTCAATGGATTTGGTAGTTTCAAATCAACTTCTTCATATGACACAAACGCTGGAGGCTCTTCACTAAATATAAACCGGTTGGAAGCCAGTTGCTTTTTTAAAAATTTCACATTACAGCCATCTTCAACGACCTCTTCTATTTTAGCTTCATAATGTATAGCAGATTAGCACCTTGCAAAGTATAAAATTGTCAACTTCAAGTAGGGTGAGATTTACCAAGTCCTCATCTTCTTTCAAATCTAACTCTGAAGATGAGTCTTTGTAAATAACTTCTTCCTTATTGGAAGAAGAAGATTCGCTCATACATTTTTTCTTTACCTTCTCTATTTTATTTTGATCAATTTTTGGTGCGTTCTTCTTCATTTTTTTTCCTTCAATTTTATTGCGTTCTGGAGTATCGGTTGCAATTATAGATGTCCTCTTCACTGGTCCTTTTCTAGTTCCCTTTCTTTCGGGAGATTTTGGATACGGTCTTATTTTCTACGGAGATAGAAACTTTTGCTCTTGTGCTGTGATATGCCAATCTGCGAGTAGCTTTTGGCGTTAAACCGTGGTACATATTTGAACATCTTTTGAGGTAGCAGGCAAGCGAGGATTCCAATTCATTAGAAAATATTTGACATGTGACGAAATGGGAAGAAAATACCAACTTCTTTTGCTGTTTTCACATATCGCGTTAGAGTTGATTTTTTAACTTCATGTTCTTGGGCAGTTTTTCTAATAGAATATTTTCCGGATAATACCTCGACCGTTGCATGGCTTCAGCGGAAAAAAAGTCTACTTGTCAACCTTTTGTGCTGGTGAGGCATGTTTCCTGCAACAATTTGATGATTTAGGGAGGGTTAGGACAGTTACGGGAGCATTTGGACAGTTGATAAAACCCAAAATGTATTAAAGTTCATATATATTGTTATGGTATGAATAGTTACTTAATAATAAATTGAAATATTGGCTAATCATATAATTTAATTGATACTTGTACAACCAACTCTATCATTTGATATTCAGAATCATTTATTTTCCATGGTGGAAGAATATAAAATATATTGAATAAGTCCTTCACAAGCCTAAAATAAACATATAAAAGTTAGACACATTTAGAAAGAAAAAGAATAATATGAAAAATTAGTTTTGATACACCCTGTATACTGAATAATTATGGTCATACAATGACAAACAGTAAAACAGGAATACAGCCTTTAAAATAAAAAATTAACAGAGTACCAACTAAAAAAGTGATGATTGTAAAATTGAAATAAAAATAAAATGAACACCACAATATAGAAAATTATAACCTAAAATTGAACTATAGATAAAATAAAATAAATCATATACCTTAACATAAATGAACCATCAATATAATTAAAAATAAAAATAATAATTTAGTAACTAAACGTTTCAAAGACAGTCATTGGTAGACATAATTTTAAAATAAAATTTTGAGAAGGAAGGAGGAGGTTGTTGGAAGTAAGAAACTAAAATTGAAATTTATGCATAAATATTCAAAAAGAAATGAAAAGTTGTAAATATAAAGTTAGCTAAACTTATATAAAGTGATTATAACAATAAATAAGTAAGTGAAAGGCAATACCTACTTACCATAAAATATTTGTTGCTAAATGAACACTGGTATAAGCCATATAATATACCTATATCCAAGGCATATTATCAATAAATCGAAATTGAAAAGCAGAAAAATATTGAAATCATTTATCCAGCACAGTAAAAAAATTTCCAAGTGATCAAGAATATTGATCCAAGAACAAGAACATTGAAATTCAGTGTGACCTTCAAGAGAAGAAAAGAAATGAATACTTTAATTACGAAAGACAATCAGGTATCATTTATCTATATAATTTAATGTTGAATTTATTGATGTATAAAATTTAAATTGTTCAAATTTAAAAAGTATTACATAAGATTATACTTACTGATAAAAATTTTCAAAAGAATCAAAAAGGCATTGACTATTATTGATTTTGGCTCCAACGTTGTCAAATGTCACTTCTTCGCGTGTAAAATCAATAATCTTTTCTGTAGTTTTAAAACCATAGAAATATAAAACCATAAACTCTGATAAGTATAATCTTAATTTTGTTGTGAATGAATTTTAGATGAGAAATAAATAGTGTTAATGATTTTTGAATATTTTTGAAGTTAATTAAGCCGTTAAGCAGAATTAAACAATAAACCAAACGTTTCATTTGTTGAACATTTATTTGAAATTGAATGCGTTTGTTTTTAGTATCTATGATATACTTTACAATCAACACAGGCTATCAACGTTGGAACCTTTTGAAGGTCAAAGGACAGAGTTGGCCTCACAAAAATTTGAACTCACAAACAAAAATATAATTTCCCTGATATAGTTTAAATAAATTCACAAAATAATATTAAATCAATCAGCCGCTCAAAAATCTCAAAACTTGTTTCGTAAATCAGGGTTTAAAACTTAATATTAGAATGAACACATAGAGTGTTCCGCGAAACGATACGACCTACTTGCTTACAATCTAGATAGATACTAAGAGCATTCAAATGCGCTTCTAAATACGTTTATGTTTTTACCCCTTCTTTAATTTGGCGGTAAATATGAATGTGTCCAATGCCTCCCGCTGTCCAAACCCTCCCGGCGCTCCCCTATATTGTCGGCTGGTTTAATTGATTGTTCTTTATAAAAATGTTAGCAAATTAGGGTGCTGCACTGGAAATATTTTTATTCTATTTTACTTAAGTCCGTAAACTAAGAATATTAACAAAATAACATCATATTGAAAAGAGGTTTTCCTTTTTCTTCGGTAGTGTTGACAAATTAAACGTATGTTTCAATTTTGTGTAGTTTCCAGACTATCCGCTTGGAAACACAATCGTATTGGAAAAGTTTTTCTATCTAAAGCCACACAACTCTAAACATCTGCTTCATATCCCCAACATAGCCCTTACTATAAGCTGAAAATCCCACTCAACAAACTACCAACTTTCGATAATTAAATCCCCAGGTTTTCTTTTGCGTCTAGTAAGGTAGGGCACGATTGAAATTAATAGAGCCTCTATTGATATAAATTGAAGGATGAAAATTAGCCGCCATTCGATATTGACATGAGTATAATTGCGTTGAACAAACTATTTTAAACCACTCTAAATGAGATGACCGCATTGGAATAATAATTTGGTCAAGATTCAATTATATCGACGATCACTCTGGTTTGTTCATATATGAAACTACAAATGGTATGTCTGGATGCGGTTTTCACTTCGACTTCGATGTTCGATTATACCGTGTAAAAAAGGTTCAATTATAAGCGTGTCATTTTGAATTGAAAGCTCCGTTGGCTGTAGATAGTTATTAATATAGTTATTGACACGTTATTTGAGTCAGACATACTATATTCATCTTGAAATTCACAACTCCCACATAATTAGAAAGACATAATTACTTTTCCAACAATTAAAAATTTAAAATATCTCAGCGCATTTGTTTGCCTGTGAGTCTTTCTGTACGTGATAAACTCACTCAAATTCTTTTACCTATAGAAAGCTACATTATCAACGAGTAATATGGTCAAAAATTCTGCTCCACATCCGGTCCTCCTACGAGGGTTGTCTTTTATATTTTGCATTAAAAAAAAGTACATAACTTTTAAACACCATTGTTTTTCAAAGTATTCTCCACGAAGAGATTTTTGCATCCATTGGAACCAATTCTGGAAGCAGTTATTCCACTCGCTTGCTGGTACATTCAAAATAGAGTTTTTGAAGGCGTTGATTGCATCTTCTGGGGACTAGAAACTTTGATCACGCAGTTCGTTCTTAATTTTTGGAAAAGAAAAAAAGTCGTTAAGACTTAGGTCGGGACTGTATGGAGGATGGTCTAACAACTCGATGTTGATTTAAGAACTCAATTGTTTTTCTAGCTGTATGGAGGATCATTCGTCGTTGGGGGATGGTTTTTCGAAGCTCAGCAATTACTTCTGGCAAACAAATCGATATGTATCAACCAGCAGTAACAGTTCTTTGATCTTGCAGAGGAATTGTTGCTTTCGAGACAAATGTCGCCAGCGTCTTTTTGGAAACCCTTCAGCTTACGTCGATTTTGGTTTATATTGGAACTTCCAAACAACCGACTGACGTTTATTTTCGGGTTAATGAGAGTAAATTCAGGATTTATCACCACTGATAATACTATATATATATTTTGAGTTTCCGGTGTTGAACCGATTTAGAGTTTTTTGACACAAATTTACTCTAATTGAGGAGTTTTTTACAAAAACAGCCATCATCCAAAATTTAATGTTTCGCGCTAACCTATGCGTTCCATAAACGATTCGGCAACTCTAATTCAGCATCAACAGCCATAGTCTCAAGTTACAAGTGTCTAAAGCTTTCATGTTTCTATAAAAATAACCATAATCCACTTGAGTTTCTACAAAAACAGCCATAGTGCAGGACAATTGTTGGTTTTGTCGGAAATATTATTTGAGGTTAGCTTTTAGTTTGTGTTAATTATTGACGTATCGACGACATAATAAAATTGTTATGGAGAACGTAAGCTTTCAGTCTTGTGATGAAAATACCATATCAAACTGGAAAAAAAAAGCAAAATGTGTGAAAAAATAATTGGGTCAACTTTCGTTTAGCTGAAATCAGTTATGGAAAAACTGTTGTCATGACAACCATTGCCATGGTAACAGGTAAACAAAAACCTAAATCATATGGTGAGGAAATTCGCGGTTGCCGAGTTGACCATTTTTGTTTAGCTGAATCCAGTTGTGGAAAAATTGTTGTTGTGGTAACGAGTTAAGAAAAATCCAAATCGTATAGTGGGGAAGTGCGTGGTTGTCAAGTTGTTCACTTAAAATAATGAAATGCTAATTCTATGTTTGAAAGATTCTTTGTAAATTGTTTGTGTTATATGATTCAAAATGTTCCAACGAATTTCAATGTGAATAACTCTTTAATATCAACAATAAAACAAATAAAATTTTAAAAAGATTAATCTCATTGAATTTAGGAGATCTAACATTGGATCGAGTTTGTTTTTTCTACAGTGTCTTCTCCACAAATATTCGCAAAGCTTGTCTGCAAACACGTTATCCGGAATATGCTGACCCCTCAGAAACTTCTTGGCAGCACTCTACTGGGACTCTATTATTTGAGTGCGCGTACCATCAGCAGGAACAAACACAACACTATGGTTGACAGTCTTATAATGATATCCACACTCTGAAAGTTTAGAGTGCCCTTCCACATGTCCGTGTGGATAATTGAACCTCGCTGAACGTGCTGCTTAATAAGGGGTATTAGGTTGTGTGCATTCCTCTTATTATCAGAACGAACAATCAATCTCAATTCGTCTGAATCTTGAGCAACCAAACCTAAAACCCAGTGTCCTTCTACAATCCGTCCTCGATTATATTTTCTTTGAACAAAATTTGGACTCGTCAATCTGAAAAGTCAGTATGTTTATGAATAAATTTTCTAATTCAGAGATCTAGATAAGATTGGCTCTCCAATTTTTGATAAAAAAAGTTGCATTTGTGTAAATGCACTTGTCACCATTTCTCTGTAGTAACGCATTCTTGTTGCACGGGTAGCACTGGACAAGTTTTTACCAACTCCCAATGAAATCCTTTCATGAATCTCATTATGTGGATAACCGAACAATACCCTGTAATATGGACTTCTTAAAATGAGAATGATGCAAATTTTCTTGATGATTCCGTACCTTTGCATTTCCTCACCAAGGTGTCTGAATTTTCCGTTGCTCTTCACCATTTCAATGGTTACCACTACCACAGTTTTCCATAACTACTTTCAGATGTGCGAAAGTGGTCAACTTGTCAACCGCGCGTATCATCATTGTGAAATTAGGGTTTTCACTCTTCCATCATCATCAGAACGGTTGTCATGACAACGGATTTTTCGTAAAATTAGTTTCAGCCATACTGAGGTTGTTGATTTGGCAACCACGCATTTACTCAGCATATTATTTGTGTTTCTGTTTTCTCGTTATGATGACAATCGTTGCCATGACAACGGTTTTCCCATAACTGGTTTCAGCTAAACGAAAGTGGTCAAATCGGCAACCGCGCATTTCCTCATCATCCAATCTCTCCTATTCCCAATCACTCCTTTCAGCGCGCCCTCATACTCCTCCCACATTCTCTCCATTTCCTCCTCCATCCAATCCTTTACTTCCTCTCTGGTCGCACCCTTCCAGCGTTTATTCCTGGCTCTAGCCATCACGTCCAATGTGTAGGACATTGCCAGCACCGCTGCTGCCAGTCCAACCACTGTCCTGTATCCCTGCACCACCTTTAGCAGTATCCCTCTCTGCACCCGCAGGAGTGGCCTATGATCAGCTCTATCGTCCTACTAATCACCCTCCTCTTCCACTCTCCCGGCCCTTTCACATTACACATCAATCTCCCCAGCTATGCTGCCCTCACTTTTCCCTTCACTGCCGCCTTCAACATATGTTATTATTATTATTATTATTATTCGATATTGCCTTTTTTCTTGAGGTTTTTTTCCTATGTAAGGTATTTTTTGTTTCCTCTTCATGTACCGCTTATGCACCATGGTAATTGTATTTTTTAGACTATCTAAAATTTGGCAATCTCATCTCTTCTCCCAACTTCTTTTTGGCGTTAGCTGGAATTTGCTTAAATTTTGATTTTTTGGGTGTTTAGTCAGGGATGCAGTTAATTTCCCTGAATTTATTTCTTCTATTCACTGGATTTTGTCCAATATTCCTGGTGATTTTTAGTTTCTTAATTTTTGTTTCATAAAAATGTTTAACTCTAATTTTTATTGTTTCTCGGAGGTCTATTATATTGAATTTATCATGTAGTTCCTTGTTGGTGATTTCAAGTCTATTTTTGCCTGCTATTAGTCTATAGCAGGCATTTTCGACAGCTTGGAGTTTCTCTAGGTTCTGTCTTATGGTAGAGCACCATACCGTGCATCCATAAAGCAGAATTGATTTTACGTATGTATGATATAGCGTGATTTTTTGTTTTTGTTCCAATTGGCTGGTTTTATAGATGTAAGGCTGTATTAGTTTTTTCCCATATAGAGCATTTTTTCTTGTTACATCAACATGTTTTTTGAAGGTTAATCTTTTATCCAGATATACTCCCAGATATTTTATATTTTGTTCTTCCTCCGTTGTTATGTTATTTATCTTTATTTTGGATTTTTCTTTGGGGTAATCATTGGCAAAGATTATTAATTGTGTTTTTTCATTGTTTATTTGCACTTTCCATTTGTGACAATAGTTATTAATTTCTGTGATATGTTCTTCTAAATTTTTGGTTATGATACTTCTATGTTTAGATGTTGTCATCAGGGCTGTATCATCCGCGTATAAAGCTAATTTTGTTTTATTATTTTTTGGTATGTCATTAATGAAAATATTAAAAAGTATGGGAGAAAGCACACTTCCTTGTGGTAATCCTTCGGGCATATCATGCCTTTCAGATTTCCTCTGCATAGCTGTGATTTCATATGTTCTGTTTGTCAAGTAGCTATTTATTAATTTTATTATGTTAATATCTATTTTTTCTTTCTTCAATTTATAAATTAGTGCTTTTTTCCACACTGTATCATACGCTTTTTTTAGGTCTAGAGTTGCCAATCCAGTTTTTCGTTTTTTGTTGAGCTCTGTTTTTGCAAAGTCAATTATTCTTGCCAATTGTAGTTCCGTTGTATGATTTTTTTTAAAGCCAAATTGTTCAGGAATTATTGTATTGTTATGATTTAAATTTTTACTCATTCGCTTCATGATTATTCTTTCCCATATTTTGCCCATAGTGTTCAAAAGTGATATCGGTCTGTAACTGTTAGGTCTGTTTGCATTTTTATTGGGTTTTTTGATTGGAATTATCTGAGCATTTTTCCATATTTTTGGGAAATAGTTCTTTTTAAGAGTTGCATTTATAATATAATAAACTTGCACTATTGCCTTTTTTGGTAAATTTTTCAGGACAATGGCTTGTATTCCATCTTCTCCTGGTGCTTTATTTTTCATACTTTGTATAACTCTTTTTATTTCTTCAGGGCTTGTCATTATTATTTCCGGATCTTCTTCATTTATTATCTCTTCATATTTTGTTTCTACCAATGTTTTTGTTTGTTCATCAGATTTATGTGTTGTTAGCAGATGGTGTCTTCGAAATTGCTCTGCTATTGCATTTAATTTTTCGTTAGGATCTTGTACTAATATGTCGTCCATTATTAGAGGTGGTATTTCATTATTTTTGTCTCTGTTTTTTCTGTTCTTGATCATCTTCCATACATTTGTTTTCTTTTCTTTTATTTTTCTGATCTGTTTATGCCATTCTTCAATTTCTATAGATTCAAGTCTAGTATTTATTTCGGTATTGAGCTCGTTTATCTCTTCTCTCAGTTGGATTGTCGGGTGTCTTTGAAACTGTCTTCTTAGTCTATTTTTCTTTCTTATTGTTTCTCTGGTTCGTTTATTTTTGTTCTTTTTCCTTGGCATTTTATTACAGGTATATGTTCTTTCATGGCTTTTTGTATTGTCTTGGTAATTTTGTTAATTTCAAATTATATTTGTTCCTCATCGTGGATCTCTCTATTGATTTTTATTTCTTCATTGAGCTGTTTTCGAAATTCGTCCCATCTGGCATTTTTGTAATCGTTTATGTCTCTGCGTGGTATTTCTATATACTCTATTTTATTTGTAGTTTCTGTTACTACTGGTTTATGATCAGAATTGAGCTCGTTCAGAGCTATAGTGTTTTTGAGTAGTATACCTTTCGTAATATATAAATCTATTGTCGAGTTGGAATGACCAATTACATAACTGATTCTTGTTGCATCGTCTGGGGCATATACCTGGTACCCGTTGTCTTCTGTCAGTTTGTGTAGTTTGTTACCGATTGGGAAACATCTGTTGTTCACTCCCCAGTCAGTATGCCAAGCGTTTAGATCTCCCGCAATGATCACTTTTTCATTGTTTTCCATCAAGTTTTCAATTTCGTTGTTATTTAGTGATTCTATTGCCATGGTTGGTTTCCGATATGCTGCATAGATATCCAAATTATTTATTCTGATTCCTGTTGTTATTATAGTTGCTGTGTTGGTTTCAATTTTCTCATGTTCTATGTTACTTTTGATGTAAATAGCCACTCCGTCTATTGAGTCTTGTTGATTATTTTTAAAATGTATGCTGTAGTTTGGAATGTAGGGGGGTGCATTGTTTCCTTTGCATCTCGTTTCTGTTACTATTATTAAATCGGGATTTATTCTGTCTGTCAGTTCCCTTAGTGGTCTAATCTTTTTACGTATACTAGATGCGTTCCATTGTATAATTTTTAAATTGTTAATTTTTTTACGGTTCATTAAAGATGGTTTCGTATTTTATAAAAATTTTTGCTTTTTCCATAAAGCTACTTGCTCCAAGTAGATCTTGTTTTAGGTCTTTTAATACCTTAATCATCTTATCGATGTTGCAAATTTCATTAATGTCTCTTAGAAGGTCACTAATTTCTGTGGTTTTGTCTCCAATATTGTTTGTTTTGTTCGTAAAATTATTATTATTTTTGGGGTTGTATTTGCTGCAGCTTGAGCATAACTTATGTTTTCATTTATTGCTCTACTTGTATCGCTCTACTATCCAACCACACCCCTAGGTATTTCACAGACTCCTCCATACGAATTCTCCTTCCCTTCACAATCACCCCCACTTTCCTCGTCTTGCTCCGTCCCTTCACTAGCAACCCCACTGTCTTATCTTCCGCCACTTCTAGTCCGCACCGCTCTATCTTCTCCACAATCTTCCGAGTCTGAGGTGGGTTTAGTTGGTAGGGATGAGTCCAACACAGTTTAAGTCCTGGACCCATTCGAACATGAGTTTCCCATCTTAACCCGAAAAAAAAACATGCAAAATTTGCCCTTAAGGCATATTCAAAGTAGTGAAGTTTTCTTTGCAAGTCAACTATGGTATCTGGTGTTGTTTAGTGATGGATGCCCAGTTCAAATTTTGTAATAGTTAGGTTTCTATACGCACTAGTCTATATTTTTTAAATCTTCAAAACCATAACCTACTATTTTCCTATACGCGGAAATTACTGATTGTCAAATGATCAAGACTTCAGCTTGATTGAGGCCAAAAAAAAAAGGAAAAATATGGCCGAAGTGTAATCTCATTGGCACCGCCTAATCTTAGAAGCAAGTGCAAAACCTCCAACTTTTAATTTAGTGAAAATATCGCAGAGTAACGTTTTAAGCCTAGCTGGAGCTTTATATAAAACCATACTTCATGTCAAATCCAAAGCCTCCCATGAAAATAAAAAAAGTGAGAGTCTTCAAACCCTTTTACACTGGATCTTGGGAAACTATTCACATTCAAAATAGGAAAAAACTCTCTAGCAAATTGACACTGCCTCCGTCATAAACAGGAGAAATTCCTATGAAACTTCAGAAGATAGCTTTTCTTAGGAATCTGGCAAAGTGTCTGCTAAATCCTGAAAATGTTCGGTACTATTCAAAACCTGCAATCTGTTCAAGAAGCAATTACGAGCACTGGTACTGGTGAGGTTGAAATCGACAGCGATAACAACAGCAGCGGTGCTGAAGACTGGGATATTTAATTTCAGTGTCGTAATATTATGAGTACTTAGTTTGTAAGATGGTTAATAAAGTTTTTTGAAGTTCTTACCTGTTGATGTTTATTTTCTTAATTAATTTCTGGCAGAAACAGCCAAAGTCCATAAGATCAACCCATTTTTGTTTGTTTGATAAATATGATAAATTAGGTAGTTAGTTAGTAAAGAAAACGATAAAATATAAACTACTAAACCTCCTCTGAAATCTTTATAATAATAAAAACAAAAATAACAATGTTATCAATTGTTGATTTCCCACAAAACACAAATTTGTACCATGGCTGTTTTTGTAAAAAACGCCGCAATTGCTGTCTCTTCTTTCGTCAACAGATGCGATATCAAACGAGAAACTAATTTTGTTACAGATACTTCTTGTAGATAAAAATTTTTGATTCGGAGTCTCACGATATAGGGGAAGAGTGGTATGAATGAGACACTTTTTTTGAAACCCTTACCAAAACCTATTTTTTTACTTTTGAAGGATTTTTTTCACAGGATTATTTTTTATAGATTAATAAAAAAGGGAAAATGGAAGAAAACCCGAAAGTTTTATTTATTTATAACAAAAAAATTATTTAAAAAAAATCAAATTATTCTAAGTATTTTCAATGTTACAAAAAAAACTTCTTTACTAACACACTAAAGATAAAAAATCCCAATTTCAGGTAGTAATTCGGACTTTAAATAACTGTTTTGTTAAAGGATTCGTCCATACTGTCTCTCAAATTTAAAAATGGATTATTTCTTGCGATGTTTTGGTTCCACAATTGCGGTTTGGTGGTTTGAGCTTTTTCTTTATACGGTTTCTTCCAACGTCACTTATATCTTCTTAGAACCTATTTGAATTACCTAATCTTCTTAAAAATTTAATTTGCACTTCTTGGTTTTCTAATTTTGATTGAATGCGTCCTATATAGCATAGTTTATTTTCTTTGTGGAGCAGTCAACAAGAACGAAGTCATTCTCTTCTAAAACTGGTGTTCCTTCAATACTGAAATCTGAGGTGCAAGCTTCATCAATATCATCGTCAATGTCATCGACTGTATCTATTAATTCCATGTACTCATCGTCGAAGTCACCGCTACTAGCTTCTTCAAAAATTTTCCTCACTGTTTTGTTACCTTTTTTCGTTATATTCTTCTTCCGTAACTTTTCGTTATGTGCTATTTTTCACCGGTGAATTGCTTCAGGTTGTGCAGAATCTGATGGTGTTTGTAAATTGTTTGTTGAGTCTGCGTGATCTGTGACAGAAGAGCATAAGAAATCGGAAGTATCAAAAATATTACGATCCGATCCGTTGAGGAAAATCCCTTGATACTATTTTTTGGAGTAAAGGAGTAAAGCTTCATTTGAAAGAGATGACATGTGATATATATCAAGTGTTTTACCAGGATTTGACAACATCCACTCATTTTGGACACTCTTAAGATATGTTTTAAAGGGTCCATAAAGGGCCACATCTAGTGGCTGCAGTCGGTGACTGGTGTGTGATGGGAATGTTAGTAAGACCACATTATTAGCTTTGGCGTAGATTACCACCTTCAAGCTAATATGGGACTCATGGTTGTCGAGTAGCAGAATGTTTTACAAAATGTTTGAATGCTTCTAAAAAATTTATTTCCGTCATTCAACCTGGTTTATTTGCAACGCCTAGTCTTCTTGTCGGTGCTCCATTTAACATAAACTCCTTGAAATGGACTCTTGGGAAAACGAAAACAGGAGGTATTGTATTTCCGATTGCATAAAAGTCAATATGGTTACCAACGAGCCTCGTTCAGCCGATGCTGCTTGACCGACCTGTTTGAGTCCTTTTTGTGAAAGAACATCTGTAACAGTGGTAAGACCCGTCTCATCACCGTTGTATATATTGTCAGCTGTGAAGTGAAATTTGTTCATCACGCTTTCTAAGTTATTAAAAAATTTGTTAACCGTTGTTTCATTAAAAGCAGTTGTACGGGATAAGGTAGTTTTTTCAGGTTTTGTTAATGATAGGGAATTTTTGTGACGCTTCTTAAAGCCTTTAAGCCAGTCGATGCTTGCTTTTAAATCCATATCCCACTTTTCTGGATATGTTATGTTCAGACCGTTTGCGTATTGATAAGCCAGATGCCTTAACGCTGAATGCCCCAATCCATAACACATTTTCGAAGCCGTTATAAGATATTCGACTAGGCAAGTTTCTTGTTGAGTTGTGAAAACATGTCTATTTCCAATATTGAGTGTATGGTTGAAATTGTTTGGGTCAGTAAGGTGAAGTGCACTATTAACTGCTCTATGTAGAGCTGATTTGGAGATGTATAGTTTGGTTTGAATTTTCATACCATTTTTTTTTTCATTTTTAAAAGCTTGAAAGAAAGGTGAGAGTAATCGTGAGTTGTATTAATTATTGAAGGAAACAAATACAAAAAAAGCTGCCAGAAGTAAATTAAAAAAATCACCCGTCTGTTCAACCATTTTGGATTTATTTTAAAAGAGCACCAATTATTAGCTTAGACAGAATTTCTTCCAATTTATATAGAAATCGGACTAATATTCTCGGAATTACTGCAAATTGAATATTTTAAATAGCCGCCATTTTGTACCGCCGTTTTAAAGTTTTCTAAAAAACTAATCAGATCTTCCTCTCGTTTCAGGTAACACGCCTGCCAATTTTCTGCGAAGTTACATAACTATTTTTTAACATATTTAAACCCTAAACATAATGTCATGAATGGGACAGTGTCCCATTGACTAATGTGGTGCTTCATTGCTGTAACGTTAATTTCGTTCACTTTACTTCCCTCTATTGAATTAATAAATTATCGTAATGTTTCAAGGCTGAATATATTTACTGTCGACGAGAGTCGAAATCAACGTTTCTATGCGTGCCGATCGAGGTCCGTCTGTCGGGAAAATAGTCACGTCTATTTTGAAATTCCCACTTCGATCTCGTGTCTCTTCTTCTACCAATTATAAATCAAATATGAATCAAGAATTCACTACTGTAATGTAAATTCCTTTCCTGGTCAAAGCGTATGAGCGTGACACGAACATGAGACGTAAGTCGGTTGTCGTTCACATGATTTCGTGTATTTAAACAAGTGGCAAAGGGGTTTCGTTCTTCTTTTCCGGCGAACATGTGCTATTGAAGCCTTTCTGGCTTATCTTATCTTATCTTAGAAGTGCATTGATTTGAGTGGTAAGTCATTTCGCTTAAATGTATAACTAACTCTCCTTTCTTAATACCTTCTACCTTCCTATCTTAATTATGTAGCAATGTCATTCCAGTGCCAGGAATAATATATATCGATATGAATTTGTTTTTTTTTCTTTCAGTTTTTTTATATTATCTTTGAATATATTTCAAACCTATTTAAAAATATAGACATATTTAAAATATGTATGTATTTACCGGTGCAGAGAGCACAGAAACTAACTCGGCAAGGCATTCTCGTTGAGACAACTGTCTTCGAAAATTGAAAAAATTATTTCGCGAAAATTTTCTCGGCTTAATTCCTATTTGAGCCCGTATTTCAGAATAATGTGGAAAATCATGGGAATTATTTTTTTTTACCTGTACTCTAATTCTAGGCCCTCCAATTTTTGGTGAAGAAAGTTGCATTTGTGTAAATGCACTTGTCACCATTTCTCTGTAGTAACGCAGTCTTGTTGCAAGGGTAGCACTGGACAAGTTTTTCTCAACTCTCAATGAAATCCTTTCATAAATCTCATTATGTGCATAACCGAACAATACCCTGTAATATGGACTATTTAAAATGAGAATGATGCAAATTTTCTTGATAATACCGTACCCTTGCATTTCCTCACCAAGGTGTCTGAATTTTCGGTTGCTCTTCACCATTCCAATGGTTACCACTACAACAGTTTTCCATAACTACTTTCAGATGTGCGAAAGTGGTCAACTTGTCAACCGCGCGTATCATTATTGTAAAATTAGGGTTTTCACTTTTTCATCATCATCAGAACGGTTGTCATGACAACGGATTCTCGTTGAGACAACTGTCTTCGAAAATTGAAAAAATTATTTCGCGAAAATTTTCTCGGCTTAATTCCATTTTTTCAACTTAAAAAATTCAGTGTTGGTACAGCTTTTTTGATTTTGAAGTTTGATATTTGTTGACAGACGCCAACTATGTTGTTATATGTAGCCCTCTAAAGACAACTCTCTTACTGCCTGCATGAGCTAGGTTTTGGAAGGTGAAGATGTCGTAAAATAAATTTCCTCGATCCATAATAAACAGCACACGTAAGAGCCACTTACAATATGCTGCCACCAGGGAGAGTTCGTTAGTCATGGTATTTAATCTATAGGTTATGGTTACAGCTCACTATTTATACAGTTGTTGAATTATTTTCATTACTTCATTGAACCGATGCAATAAAAGTTAACAGGAGTAAATATAGTTTTATATGAAATTCCTATTGTACAGACTTCGATTTAAAATTCGTTTTATTCGCAATTCTGGAATTTCACTTCATTAGTGTTACTGAACATTCGAAAAAGAATAAACCAGAAAATACTCATTCAGCAGGTGTATTATTAAATGTCAATAGTAACGATATCGGGTATGGAACAATTGTACAATTTTGTTTGAATTATTTTGGAAATGTTAATTAAAATTTGTTTAATTAAAATTTGACAAAATCGATATAGTTGGGGTTGTACCAAAAATGATTTTATAATAAAAATCAGAAATAGTTATATAAATAATAATAATCTGTAACTTACCCAGGTAGCTATAACGATAAAAAAGATAATTCTAAAGTTACTTACGGTATGCCTTCGACTAAGCTCTAGGTAAAACAATGGGTCGTGAATTTTCGCCTAAATGTTGTATAACACTTAGATAATAAAAATTTGTCTGGCATATAAATTGTTTGAGCGCCACGTCATTTGTAAAATGAAATAATATAACTTACCCTGATCAAATGACGAAAAACAGAGTATATGGTTTTTATAGGTACTTAGATGATCATTAAATAAAAATCGGGAAAGTAACTTAACAATCTAATGAAGAATATCCTACTTAAAGTCGACTTTGGTCCCTACTATTTTACAAATATGGCCCTGGGCCGTCGTACATTAAATATACAAATTAATTAGGTTCCTAGGGAAATTAGTTCAATGTTAAAGGTTCTACAACAATATGATGAATCAAAGAAATATGGCCCTTGGCCGTCATACATTAAGTATACAAATTAATAAGATTTCGAGGGAAATTAGTTCAATGCTAAAGGTTCTACAACGGTATGATTAATAAAATATTAGAAATATATATATCGGCTTATGCATCTATAAATGGTTTTCGTATTCTCCAATGGAGAAGAGAAACGAATTTTATGTCAATAAAGTACTGGACATAATATGATCCATACTTGTAAAAGCAAGTATAACGTAGTGTCGGAAGTAGATAATCGAACTGAATTGATTTTCAAATCAAGTTGCTAGTTGAATCAGGTTGATTGTAGAATGTAAACCCGAATCAGGTTGATTGTAAAATGTAGAAGGTAAAATGTAGAACGTAGAACGTAGAATGGAGAGTTGTTGCAATCTAAAAATACACAGGAATTTTTAGAAGCTTCTACAAGCAACAAGTGCTGTCGGCGAAAGCAATTAATTTAGAATGACAGAGTCATCCCACAAACATTTCAAATATATATACACGACAATCATTAGTAATGTATAAAAAGGTATTGACTTACTTAAAATTTCCTTCGACACAACTCACATTATAATTGTCTTTCTTTTTAGACAATCAAGAGAACGCCGGTCAGGCTTGTCTCCAAAATGGTATCTAATTACCAACAAACTTTTCTGCGCACATCATTTCTGACAATTTTCGGATGTTTTAAATCTTTAACAGTGCCCTCTCAGAAAAGATATGAGAACATAAGTAAGGAATCTAACGTGCGTCGACATTATAATTAAATGTAGTTAAATGCGTTCCTAGGCATTGCCGATAGATGGCTCGAGAGGTACTAAAATAGGTAATATATAAGCAAAACGAATTATTTTGAGCAGAGAAACAGGATCTCCTGTTACAAATCTAAATTAGGTGTAAACTTTATTACCCGAGGAAAGCCAAAAAAGAGGTGGTTGGTGAACGTAGAGAAAGATTTGAAGGAGATAGGAATCTACGACTGGAAATTGAAAGCAAAAGATAAGATGAAAACACTTTTGAAGATTGAAGAGAACCAAATCATATGAGCTTGTGTAGTGTTTTGTTGAAAAGTAGAGCTTAGTGCGGTGGTCAATATTGATAAATCGAATGGTTTGCTAACCATAAAAACTGAGAAGGTTCATGAATGGAATAAGTATTATACAGGCAATTCGTTTTAAGATTATCTAGTTGAAAATTAATGGTCAATTAATGAAACATTTACTTTATTCAGATCACTCAGTTTCCCTAACTCAATTATTATTTCAATATATTTATTCTCACCTTGGAAACTCGCGATTGTAGTTTGAACAGAAGGAATCCTGAAAATCATGTTCTGAATATTTTCATGGAATATATAAAAGTGGATATACAAAAGATATTCGGTTTAAAATAGTCACAACTATTCCTTCTGAGTTACAGAGAAGTCTCTGAGGTAGGTCGTTTGTGAGTTTCAAATTCCACGTAGTACCCTTACCGCTTCTTCTTGTCGGCTGCAAATTCAATTCACTGAACTCTTGTCTCTGTAACACGTGCCTCGTGGGAAGTTTTCCAATATTACCCTAAAAACCTCACTAGCATCGAACAGAATCAGTGGTGGAGAAACGAGAACAAATCAAAAAAAAATCATTAATGGATTTTATTTGCTAATATTCATAGTATCATTATATTTTTTGTTACACTACTTTAAATTATATCAAACAACGTATTCGTTAAAATACACCCTTTAAATTGTATCTCCTTGAACCCTAAAGAACAACTAACTATATCTGAAAATAAACTCTTTTCTAACTCAGGTCACGGCGGCAGGTATAACCATCCCACAGAATCGTACTCTCGTTACATTTGGCCATCCTAATCCAGACTGTCCCCAGTCTCCTTCTCTGGTTTATCTGTAATACATAAATATACACTGTGTTCATTTGAAAAGGACCCACCCTTAATATTTCAAAAATGGGACATATTAGAAAGAAATGCCGAAGCACCTCAACTTTTAACTTGAGGGGGACACTGTTTGGCGCTAATGTCATAAACGTCAGATTCACCCCCTCCCTATTGGAGACACCCCTTACATTTTTTCAGATGGCGTTAGGTATCAAGTCACACCTCATTTAAAAGGTCTGGTAAATCTCTATTCAATCATTTTGTTTTGCCTTTGATACCAGCCTTCCATTGTTATTTAATCGTTGTTTAAAATTGGCTCTCTAGTAAGGAGGGGATGAATCTGACGTTTATGACATCAGCTCCAAAAAGTGTCCCCTTCAAGTTAAAAGTTGACGTGTTTCGGAATTTCCTTCTAATATGTTCCATTTTTGAAATATTAAGGATGGGTCCTTTTCAAATGAGCACAGTGTATATAAAATAATATATCATCACACCACAGCTCTGCTATGCAGGCGTTTTATATTTCCTCCAGATTTAGATCTCCAAACCATATCATGTCTGTGTGTTTAGCGTTACACAACCTTGTTGAGAAAATCACACAATCCCGTAACAATAAGGAGATTGCGAAGGCCATATTTCTTGACATCGAATGATCATTCGACAATGCACTACCGACCTCCATTGGTTCAGCTTTGGCTGAAAAGGGCATTAAACCAACCATTACCGGCTGGATATATGCCATGCTCACTAATAGAACAGCCACTACTTCTCTTCAGGATGAGGCCATTAGCTTTAATGTTTCCAGGGGCCGCCCAAAAGGCGGAGTACTATCTCCCCTACTGTGGTCACTCTTGATGGATGACTTGCTTAGCGCTCTCGAAAGAAAAGGGGCAGAGCTGCAAGCGTATGCAGACGACCTTGTCATCCTGGCAAGGACCAAGTCAGGAAGGGTAGCATAAATATCGTACGATGTCTACAGTTTGTGCCAGAGGGAAGAACGGATGTCTGTTAACTCTGGTAAAACTGTAATAGTCCCCTTCACTAGGAAAAGGGAATTGGACGATCTTCCACCATTTTCCTACAATGGTGAGGTTAATCCATTTGCAGCGGAAGTAAAAAATGTGGGGATTATCCTAGATACCAAACTTACATGGAACGTTCACTTGGAAAGAGTTATTCATAAGGCCAAACTATCCTTGTGGACATGTCGCAGGATCTGTGGAAAATCTTGGGGTTTGGTACCCAAACAAATTCATTGGATATATGTGATGATTGTTAGACCAATGATCACATAAGGAGCTATTGCTTGGTGGTCAAAAGCTTTACAGCGAACGGCCCCAGCAAAGCTATCTAGCATAGGATAGACAGACTTGTCTGGCAATTACTGGTGCCATCAGTACCACATCGTCAGCTGCCATGGAAATCTTTCTAGACCTACCTCCTCTCCATATATTTCTTGAAAGGGAGGCTAGATGGACAACATACAGAATTGCGCATATTTATAAATGCACAAAACAGGCTTATACAGAGCAAATAAGAATGCTAGTGGACACTGAAAGTCACAGAATTCTGAGAATGACCTCTGACATAATGCCTCCAACAGTAAACTACGACCTGCCTTATACCGTCCTAATTCCAAATAGAGACGAATGGGTCCTCCGTAAGGATGATTTATTAAGGGCAGACAGCTGTTGGTACACAGATGGATTAAAAACAACCTCAGGCTCTGGTGCAGGTGTATACGGGCGCAGAGCTAGGATAGAAATTTCAACCTCTGTAGGATCCTATGCAACCGCAATTCAGGCGGAAATTTACGCCATTGCTTAATGTGTGAAGAGATTGGTCTCACATAAATCAATAAAAAATGTAACGGACAGCCAAGCGGCTTTGAAAGCACTTAGCTCTTACCGTGTAACGTCGAAACTGGTTTTAGACTGCCAAAAAAGATTCTCCTCAATAGGATAACTCAATAGAGTATCGCTGGTCTGGATCCCTGGCCATTCTGGCATGGATGGCAATGAGAAGGCGGACTCTCTTGCAGGGGAGGGTGCCGCATGCCTTTTAATCGGACCAGAACCTTCAATTGGCATCGCAATAAGCTTTGCCAAATAAACACTAAATACCTGGACAGCAAGAAGAGTTTTAGACTTCTGGCATAATATACCAGGATTGGTTCATTCAAAGGCTTTTATACATCCTTCGAAGAATGTCTCCAAACAAATATGGCAGGCATGACCTACGTTGTCTCAAAGGCCTTTTAACAGGCCACTGTCATCTGAATCATCATAATGACTTGGACTGTCGGAAGATCCGAGTTGTCGTCTTTGTCTTGAAGATGATGAAACAGCAGAGCATATAATTTGTGCCTGCCCCGCCGCGGATCGAATCAGGTATTTGATGTTTGGCAGGGTCTCTCTCTCGCCCTTGGACCTGAAATATCATTCACCAAACAAACTAATCGGCTTTGTCAAGAAGCTGAAGTTGTTTGGTGAAATCTGAATAGGTATGTGCTACAATAGACTCTTACCAGTTGCGGTGGAGGGACTTATAGACCCACTCACCACAAACTTAACCTAACCTAACCGTATCATGTACTACCTGATTACTCCAACATACTCTTCTTTACTTCAAGTATTTGGATCTACCAAGCATATCATGAACTACCTGCTTATTCCAACAGACACTTTTTCACCTAAGTGTTTGGATCTACCAAGCATATCATCTACTACCTGCTTATTCCAAACAGACATTTTCTTTAAGTATTTGGATCTACCAAGTATATTATGAACTACCTGATTATTTCAACAGACACTTCTTTGCTCATGTGTTTTGATATACTTTTTAATTCCCTTTTCAACTTTTTCACTTGTTGCCTCATTACGTAAAGAATCACTATCATTGTCGTTAGACGAACTAGATCTTTGGTGTCGTCTACTTCTTTTCTTTGATTTTTTCATAATTAGACGCAGAATCTTCCACTTCTGACTTGTTAATTTTAATTATATAAAACAACTTATTCATGTCAGCGCGGCAGGTATATGAAGGGTAAGCCATCCCACAGAATCGTACTCTCGTTACATTCTAAATTTCCACTTGTAGATAATTTTCCCAGTGCATGAGTTAGTTCTGGAAATTTTGTTAAAAAATCATTTCAGAACTGCTCAAACTCTTCAGCTAATTTATGCATTACTTTATTGACGCACTGTATAAATTTTATGGTATACTGTTCCGAACAAATAAGATTTATATTATTGCCCTTGTTTAAACTTATTTTATTGTTTAGCATAAAGTTTTGTTTTTATCGCCTCTAAAATCATGGTGAATACGAATTGAAGGTTTTCCACTGTCAACGACAATAATCTCTTAACAATACAATACTTAAAAGTATATTATTATAATATTATTCCCCTACATAGCTCACTCTTTCTAATTCTTATGAAGCTATCCTTATCGTTATATATTTCAGTTCAGTTATAGAATGTTTAGAAAAAGAATAAAGCCATGGAATCTCTGTTTTTGCTTTATATTCCTAAAATATTAAAAGTAATCCCTGTAAATTATTAATTTTAATAAATCTTTGACCGAAACAAAAACAGTAAACCACCAATAAATTACAAGCGAAAAAAAAAGGAAAACAAAGTGTCTCCTGCTTTATTAAATCCACTTTTAGTTGAACAAATGCAAAGCTCATAATAATTTAAAAGCATAACATAAATCTTTCGGATGCACTCTTAACTTAACTCTGCTCGAGTGTCGAGGTAACGGTTCGTTTAACTTCACGTTTTTCGCTTAGGTACGTAAATAATAATAACCGTAGATAACAGGTGTGTTTGACAACGAAGTAAAACTGAAAAACGATAAAGCCAGTTTATGAGCAGTTACACGAGTCGAATCGGTTTACTGTATTTACATTTTGGCATCGAGTATTATAAACTGAAAAACGGGGAATAGTTCGCTAAATGCTAGTGACAAACTGTTTGTGATCGATAAGAAGTTCACAATATTTGATATTCAACAAATACAAAAAAGAAATTTCCATATTTTCAAGTATAACAAACCGTTTATCGCTGTAAACCGTGAAACTGTGAAGAAGCAACAACATGTGTGAATTTACCAAAAAGTGGATTATCTAATATCTTCAATAAATGTTATAATTGAAACTAACCGATTCTAATTAATTCCACTATTTAATGAAAAAATTATGAAAATTATTAAAGGACATTGATAATTATTTCGATATTGACATATCATCGTCAGAATGACAGAAGTGACATTTTATGTGATACCTTCTTGATGTTTAATATTTTGCCTAGACCAAATAGTAAGTGACCTATCTTGTGATTGACTTATAGCCGTTTGCACCAACACTTTTAAGCAGTCCTTAGTGGTAAGGATCCCTTAAAGTCTGCATTTTGTTTGCACAAACCTTAAGGATAACTTACTCATGGCTTAACAACGCCTCAACTAAGTACACGCCAGCGACCACTTAAACGTTCCTTTACACATAATGTTAGGTTAGGTTATATTTTTGTTTATTAGGGATTTTGAGCACAAACTTTGTAGTATTTGTTGTGTGTATTGTCCATTTTTCGACTTCGACCAAATGGATATGGATGATTACCTGGGCGATGAACCAGATTATATTGAAGATGATATTGAATTAATAGATATCATCCAGGTAGGGGTACCAAGGGCAATTCACGTGAGATCCAATTATTATGAATCTACAGCTCCTCCGGTTCTGGAAATATTAATACTGATTGAGGATCAACTAGAATATCCACATGACAGGTACCTATGTGTTTAGGTGATTATATTAAGTTGTAGTTATAGCTTTCAAGAAATTACCTACATTTTAGAAATAATAGTGTTTCCCCCATGAACCAACTTTTATGTGCTCTGAGATATTATGCTAGTTCAGGTCATTTAATTCAAGTAGCTGATTTCATGGGAATGGATGTGAGTACAGCTTCTAGAATTATTGTGAAAGTATCAAGAGCTATAGCAAGACTTTTTCCAATTTACGTCTACATGCCTGAAGCAAATAATGTAATACTGGAGCAGAACAAATTTTACAATATTTCTAGATTCCCTCGAGTTATAGGAGTTGTCGATGGCACCCATGTTAAAATACAATCTCCAGGTAGGTACCCTATATATATATATATATATATATATATATATATATATATATATATATATATATATATATATATATATATACAAAAATATATATGAAAATGAGAGACATCTCTGAATACACCAAGTTAAATTAAAAGACATAAACTGAAGATACACATACCAGATTTTTTCGACTTGTAACATAAATAAGCGTTATTATTTTAGGAGGTGACAATGCAGAGATTTTTAGAAATAGAAAAAATTATTTTTCCATAAATGTTCAGGTTGTGGGAAATGCAGACCTAAAATTTATAGATGTGGTAGAACGGTGGCCTGGGTCAGCACATGATGCTACAATTTTTAGTCATAGTAATTTGAGGGCAAGGTTTGAGGCAGGACATTTTCAAAATAGTGTTTTGTTAGGTAAGTTCTTCAAAATTCAATTGTTTGAATCTAGAAATATATCAGAATTCATTAAAAATTTAATTCCAAAAAAATTTCATTTAGATTTATTTGTATACTTATTTTTAGCAAGTGGAAGGTATTTAATTAAATATTAATATCTGACAAATGTTTTGCTCAAAGTTTTTTTGTTGGAATTAAATGTTTTTGATTAATATAAAATATATTTGAACATATTCTTCAATTGTTAAAGGTGACAGTGGATATCCGTTAAAAAACTACCTACTAACACCATTAAACAATCCAATTACAAGAGAGGAACAACTATATCAAGAGTCACTAATTAGAACAAGAAATATTATTGGAATCTGGAAAAGAAGATTCTCTGTTATGGCATATGGCTTAAGATTAAAGTTGGAAACTACGAAAACAATTATTATTGCCACAACAGTTCTGCACAATATTGCCCGAAAAATGAATGAACCAGAACCCCCTCCACCAGAAAACATTAATATTGAGGAGTTAAATTATTTAATTGAAGCAGGAAATGTGTTGGGACCAGCAGTTAGAAATAATCCAGATAACAGGAATATTAACCAAGTTCAGAATGAAATGATTAATTTTTTCAGAAACATTTAGCAAATTAAGAAATTGATGTCACAGATACTTTATTAATGGCTGTTTTAATGATATTTTCATCCCACTTGTTACATAAATAACATATTTTTTAAAAAAACAATAAATACTCCTTTAATTTCATTTTTTTATTAGAAAAATGAATTATTTTCCACAATCTAATTGCTTTTTCTTCAACTCGATATCTAGACTCATTGACTCCATTCTCAGTTGATGCTCTTCTTCCGAATGTTTAATATCCAGCTTAATTTTTTTTAAAGCGTAGTCAGCAATTGTATTTTTTTTATCTGCCAGGATATTATATTTTTCTGCCAATTGGTTTAATGACAAGGCTCTGACAACTGTATGCGATGGACGTCTTCTCTTTAAATTTCTCAAATTTTTGTCATGTCTGCCTTCATTTTCCTTATTTTTGTCCTGAAAATAATTTAAAATAAGGAATTTTTTAACATTCATTTTGCAGAAGACTCGACTCAAGTCTTCATTTCCCCGAAAATTACACCATCTTCAATTATAGCTGGATACATATTGTTAATATTTCTATTCTTTTAGTACTTAAGTAGGTACTTACAAATGCAGGTCTTTTTAGTAGAGTGCTTATTGGTTTCAACAAATCAGCACCTTTCTTCCAATTGATGCTAAATAATTCACTAGAACTTTGAGATACTTTACTTTCTCTGTTTCCACTGGTACTGGGCTGTTCTTCATCAGTTTCAAGCAATACTTCTTTCGGGACCTGAGAAAAATATGATAAAGTTATTTCCATTATTTTATTAACAATCAAATTAATACTTATAGAAATACAGATAACAATAAAAGGTTAGGTATAGAATTTACGCACCTGTTCTCTTTTGGTATGTTCATCAACATTTTCAAGTTCAAAAGTATAATCATCATCTGATTTTGCCAGATTAGTATCTAAGGGAATGCTGTCTAACCCATAAATACTTGATCCACCGAGTACTGTCAATGGATCCACTATTGAAAGAAGGAGGTCGTCCTCAACGTTAGTGCTTTTATTTGTAGGGGGGCCACCACCTGTTAATAAGATGTCCTTCCGTTCTTCCGCCTTTTTCTTCCTAATGTCCATTTTGTTGTTATCGTACAATTTTTTTAAAGATTCCATGTTGCGGTAGTTTTATTGAGGGCACGAGGAGTTGAACAAATCTGTAATCTTTTTCCAGGCCGCATTTTTCTCCTGCATGGATACACCGTCCGTTTTTTTATTTTCTATTACATGTTTCATATCAGAAACTAAAGTTAATAGAATGTGTACTTCCGCAGGAGTAAAGTTTGCTCCTCTTTTATTCTTCGCAAGTTCACGTCTGAACGCTTGGCTATCTTCGCTATCACTCATTCTATTCTACCAAAAAATCGAACTAAAAACATTAACAGATAGATATGCTCTGCAAAATAAAACGATTCAAAATTGATATGTTATCTAAAAAGGTTAGATTCTTCTTCTTTTTAGGTAGTACGTTGCCAACAGAAAAGCAAATACAAAAAAAATACTAATTATTTGCGGTGCTGCTCTCCTTTGCTAAGGAGACCTCAAAAGTTAATGGTGCAAACGAAATGAAGGTAAAGTGTCCTTAAATTTTAAGGACCTCTTAGTTATTCTCTCCTTAAGTGAATGTTGGTGCAAACGGCTATTAATGTATATGAATAGAAAACAGAAGAAGATATGATTTTACAAATATTAAAGCTTAGGTATTATTAGCCCTATGGGGATATCCTGGATATCTTTTTCCCATTTAAGATCAGTATAACTGTGCAATGATATAGGAAACCAAGGAAAACTATATCTGCTGATCTTTACAATAGTTACTTAAGAAGACAATTTAATAGTGGAGAGCTCCCTAGATTTATCTGTTCATTGACAACCTCATATTGTGGGTCTCTTAAGTGTCTTCTTATTTGTAGTTCTTCAAGGAAATCTAGTTCTTGTTTCTTATCACAAATATATGCAGTACTTCTAGTTCTGTGTTAGATGTTAATGAATGTTTTGAGTCAAGAAGATGTTTTGCGTAATGTGATTTATCCGGCTGTTTTAATCTGTATGCTCGTGAGTGTTAATTGTATCTAATTTCAAAATTTCGAATTGTCTGACCAATATAGACAGCATTACATTCTGGACATTTGAGTTTATATATTCCAGACTTTTTTAATGGGGGTATTTTTGTTTTTACATTTAACAATTTTTTACTCACATTGTTTTCTGTTTTAAAAGAAATTTCTGTATTTGTTGAACAGGATATTATCTTTGAAATATTATTAGAAATATTACCAGCATATGTGATGGTTTTGTAATTCTGTATTTCTTTATGGAAAGTTACAAATTGCTAATTTGATTAAAAATATGAAACCTTCAAAGGTTAAACGTCAAACAAAAAATGATATTTCAGCATTAAATTCAATTAAACAAAAAGTAGAAGATTATAACCTCACAATAACAAAATCTGACAAGGGAAATGCCACTGTCATTTTAAAATCCGAAGAATATTAATCTAAAGTTAATAATTTTATAGAATCTTGTGATGTAAAAATTCTAAGGGCTGACCCAACAAAAAAGTTTTGCAATAATGTAAGAGAGATTGTCAATAGTTCAAATTATGTTTTCAATGAATATGAGAAAAAATACATGATTAATAAAAATCCTCAGTCTCCTCAATTATATGGTACTGTTAAATTACATAAAGTATCGAAACCAATTAGACCTGTAGTTTCTTACGTTAATACTCCTAATAATAAGTTAGCTAAAAAACTAAACAATATACTTAATAGCTATGGAGGTATATCTAAATACTCAATTGAAAATTCAATAGAACTAATCAAAAAATTTAAAACATACAAATTACAAGATAACTCTAAACTTATTTCATTTGATGTTACCAATATGTTCTCTAAAATTCCTCCAAAAGAGAGCATAACACTTGTTAAAAAATTACTAGAGGATAAAAATATCAATCCAGGAATAATATCAGATACACTTAATTTGTTTGATGTATTTATTAATCAGAATTATTTTACTTTTGATAATAAGGTATATATTCAAAATGAAGGTTTACCAATGGGAAGCCCAATATCACCAATTTTAGCAAACATTTTCATGGACAGTTTAGAAAGAAAAATCTTTGAATGTAACATTTCAAAAAATATATTATTTTGGTATAGGTATGTAGATGACATATTAGCTTGTTTTGTAGGTAGTGAACGACAATTAGATGTATTGTTCAATCATATCAATAATTTACATCCAAACATTGAATTTACATTAGAAGTTGAAGAAAATAACTCAATCAATTTTCTTGATATTAAAATTCAAAGAGTCAATAATATACTTGATTTTTCAATTTATAGAAAACCAACACATACTGATGTGACTATACCATATAATTCTAATCATCCCATGTCACATAAATTAGCAGCATATAATTCAATGATACATAGAGCATTTTCAGTTACTATGAACAAATATAATTTTGATAGAGAAATTAATATAATTAAACAAATAGCCACATCTAACGGTTATCCATTACATATAATAAATAAATTAATTAATAAAAAAGAAGAAAAAGTGGCATTACAATTAATATTTCATGAAAAAACTAGGGAAATACAGAATTACAAAACCATCACATATGCTGGTAATATTTCTAATAATATTTCAAAGATAATATCCTGTTCAACAAATACAGCAATTTCTTTTAAAACAGAAAACAATGTGAGTAAAAATTGTTAAATGTGAAAACAAAAATACCCCCATTAAAAAAGTCTGGAATATATAAACTTAAATGTCCAGAATGTAATGATGTCTATATTGGTCAAACAATTAGAAATTTTGAAATTAGATACAATGAACACTCACGAGCATACAGATTAAAACAGCCAGATAAATCACATTACGGAAAACATATTCTTGACACAAAACATTGATTAACACCTAACACAGAACTAGAAGTACTGCATATTTGAGATAAGAAACAAGAACTAGATTTCCTTGAAGAACTAGAAATAAGAAGACACTTAAGAGACCCACAATATGAAGTTGTCAATGAACAGATGAATCTAGGCAGCTCTCCACTATTAAATTGTCTTCTTAAGTAACAATTGTAAAGATCAGCAGATATAGATTTCCTTGGTTTCCTATATCATTGCACAGTTATACTTATCTTAAATGGGAAAAAGATATCCAGGATATCCCCATAGGGCTAATAATACCTGAGCTTTAATATTTGTAAAATAAAATCTTCTTTTTTCTATTCATATATATTAAGTCAATCACAAGATAGGTCACTTACTATTTGTTCTAAGCAAAATATTAAACATCAAGAAGGTATCACATAAAATGTAACTTCTGTCATTCTGACGATGATATGTCAATATCGAAATAATTATCAATATCCTTTCATAATTTTTTCATTAAATAGTGGAATTATTTAGAAACAGTTAGTTTCATTTATAGCATTAATATGAGTAGATTCCACAAAGTAAAGGTCCAAACAGTAAATTCAATCTTCAATAAAACTAACATAGGCGTCTAAAGTGCTTAAGACAGAGCTGGATTACCCTCGCTCGTCACCACTAATGGTGTCTTTTATAGTTACAATTATAAGTAGCATCTTCATAGCCCAAATTACTACTACAATCACTACTCAGTGTTTAACAAAGATGTTGGGCGCCAAACTATGAGACCCTATAAGATAAACTTAAAGTTTGGTGCCAAAAATATGACACTAAAAAAATAAATTTCTTCACTTCTCAGGGTTGACTTTATGAACGTGGGTTCTTATGAACCTAGAGTAAATTGCAGAGAATAGTCTAATCGGATAACATGATTTAGAGCTATTGTAATAATAATACCTTGTAAGTGAAGATCATGGGCGCCACAAAGTTTTCTCAAAAACTTTGAAAAGACCTACAAAGACTCTAGGTAGTAGCTATTTTGAAGTTTACTTGGTTACTGCAGATAGGTAGTTTGAGGTAAAAATAAAAGACAGTTTCAATGATTACTAAGTCTAATGAAAATCTACGAGATGAATAGTGTATAGTTATACAAAAAAACAAAAACTATCTTGACTGCTTTTAGTTAGTGTAAGTTATGGTTAGTGTTGAGAGTCTTCTGCTAAGTTAGATAAATCTTCCGATAAGTTGCAGATATCTTCGGGTAAGTTCAGGCAAGCTGTGAACTAAGCTTCACAGAACCCTCTGAGGTACTCAGGAACACTAAGAGGTATGGACTTCAGGCAAGCCTCGTATAACCATCAGACAGGCTTTGTAGGAACCTCTTAGAAACTATCAGGTATAGTTAAGGTTTAGATACATGCCTCGTATCAACCTCGTAAAAACCCCATAAAAACCGCAGAGATAAGAATTATCGATTAAACCATTTATTCAACATTTTTTATTGTTTTCAAATTCTAATTCTTCAATATCTCTGCGGCTTCAAAGAAATATTATTTCGCCCTTTCTTAGCGAAAGATTCAGAGAGACCCGCAAGCAGACCGCATTTACACTTTCCTCTCTCAGTCTTAGCGCAGAGCCGCTAGTGTGCATATGTCACATGTAAAAATCAATACGTCCCTGGAAATGTCTACTATACCACTCTAATGATAATGTTTTATATTTTATTATTCAACAGGTAAATAACAATCAATAATTACGTCATCATTATAGAGACATAAAACAATAAAGAAAGAACACTCAGTGAAAAATTCTCACCTGAATATCTTGCAGTTTAATCACCAACAAATTTATAAGCTAAATATTCTGAACATTGGAAATGCGAAACCATCGATACTCGAACCCGGGACCCCTCGGTTAGAGAGCCCTCATATAAGCTGAATATTCTGATTATTGAAAAAGCGAAACCATTGTGACTCGAACCCGAGACCCCTCGGTTAGAACCCTTACGTAACCCTCTGCGCTACGGACGGTTCCTATCCATCAATGTTCTGTTCGGTAATATAATCTACCGTTAACCGCGACTGCGTATTACACTCGGCCATCCTGCTCCGCTCCTATTTGTACCTAGAGTGCTGAATCTGATGTTTGTGCGTACACTTATCTCACCTACTCGTTCGTGAGCCTGATGCCTTTGCCTGCCTACGCCCATCTCGCTCTCCTGGCTAGCCCTAGGATTGGAGAACTATCGATGGTTTATCGATAACTAATGATATTTTTGACTATCGAAAAAAATCGATAGTTTTCGGTACTATCGATAGTTGAGATGTTTAGGTAAAGAATACATATTTTGAAAGCTGAAATGGAATAAAAATGCGATCAAAAAATGGGACAGAGAGAAAGAGAGAGATAGAATGGTGGAGAGAGGGATGGGAGAGAGGGAGAGAGAGAGAGAGAGAATATTGACCATTTTTCAAAATTTTTACAATTATTGATCATTTTTGATCATTTTTGATCATTTTTGATCATTTTTAATCATTTTTGATCATTTTTGACCATTTTAGGCAATTATAGACCATTTTTGACAATTATTGACAATTTTTGAAAATTTTTACAATCATTTACCATTTTTCGCAATTATTGATTACTTTTGAGTATTATTGACCATTATGACTATTATTGACCATATTTGAGTATTTTTGACCATTTTTGACCATTTCTGATCATTTCTGATCAATTTTGAAAATTTTTGATCATTTTCTCAAAATTTTCTCAAAATTTTGACCATTTCACAAAATTTTGGCGATTGTCGATCATTTTTGACAATTATTGACCATTTTTCAAAATTTTGACAATTATTGATAATTTTTGACAATTTTTGATCATTTTTGACCATTTTTGACCATTTTTGTCCATTTTAGACAAATATAGACCATTTTTGACAATTATTGACCATTTTTGACAACTTTTGACAATTATTGACCATTTTTCAAAATTTTGACAATCATTTACCATTTTTGACAATTATTGATCATTTTTGACTAGTATTGACCATTTTTGACTATTATTGACCATATTGGAGTATTATTGACTATTATTGACCATATTGGAGTATTATTGACTATTATTGACCATATTGGAGTATTATTGACTATTATTGACCGTTTTTGACCATTATTGACCATATTTCAAATTTTAATATTCAAAAAATCAGACACAAAATAACACAAATTAATAATACCTAAAAGCTAACAAACGCTTCAAATTAAAATTGAACAAGGTAAACAACAGAGTGATAGATGTCAGATGTCAACTTTACCGATGTAAAACTATCGAAAATTATCGATAATAATCGATAGTAAAAACAGGCAAACCATAATTATGAAAGAAAAGTTGTAGAGCAAAACTGTAAAAATACTAAACATTTGTGGAATTATATTAAAAGTAAAATTAACAAAAATAATAAGGTTAACAATAAGGAAATAGAATATTTGATACACGAGGGTAAAAAACTGGATACAAAGGAAGATATAGCTAATCAATTTAATAATTTTTTTTTGTAATGTCGGTCCAACTTTAGCCAAAAAAATTATGAAACCCAATAATACTAAATTAATAAAAATTCCAACAAACGACAAAACTTTCTATATTCATCCAACCAATAGTGTTGAAATTAAAACAACTATATCCCAGTTGAAAGACAAATGTGGGGGAGGGGATGGAATAAATGTTAGAACTATAAAAATACTTAAGGCATTTATTTCTAAGCCATTAGAACATATTTTTAATAAATGCATTGAGACAGATATTTGGCCTAATAGTTTAAAATCGGTTGTAATTGTTCCTATTTATAAGGCAGGTGATAAGCACTGTGATACTAATTATAGACCAATATCTCTAATCTCAAGTATTGCCAAAGTCTTAGAGAAAATAATTCACACTAGGTTATTTAGTTTTGCATAATGCATTTGCTAAATGTAAACTTTTTTCCGATAAGCAGTTTGGTTTTATTAAAGGTAGAGGAACAAAAGAGGCCTTAAACTATGTATTGGAAATTGTTTACAAATGTCTAGATCAGAGTAAACCTGTACTTGCAACTTTCTTAGATCTCGCAAAAGCATTCGATGCAGTAAATCATGATGTACTTTTGGAAAAATTGAATAATTATGGTGTCAGGGGAATTGCTTTAAAATTATTTTAAAGTTATCTTTTTGATAGACAACAAACCGTAAAATTGGGTAATTTTTGTAGTAATTCTATGTTAATTACTCATGGGGTACCTCAAGGCACTATTCTCGGGCCATTGTTGTTTATTTTGTATATCAATGATTTGCTGCATCAGTTGCCATCTGAAACTGTAGTATCATATGCTGACGATACTGTTGTTTTATGCAACGACGATTCATGGTATAAGGTAGAAGAATAAATGAATAATTCTCTTAACATTGTCAGCACATGGTTGGCTTTAAATCAGTTATCGCTAAACGTTTTAAAAACAGTTTATATAGCTTTTGGGGCGTACTGTGATAGCGTCCCTAATGTTTTTGAACATAAAAATCAATAACCATATAATAAAAAGAGTTGACAGTTGCAAGTACCTGGGGGTATATATTGATTTTAAAGTTAAGTGGGACGAACACATTGAATATATTATTAAAAAGACTGAGTATTTACTATTCATATTCACAAATCTAGCTAAATTAATACATTCTAAATCTTTACTGTCAATTTATTATGCTTTTTTTCATAGTATATGTAACTATCGAATAATAGCTTGGGGAGGTGCGTATAATAATGTTAAATGTATATTGTCAAATCTTCAAAAAAGAATATTAAAAATAGTATTTAAAGGAACCAACACTCTCCCATCACCACTAAACTTACATCTGGTTTTCATATTTGAATCTCTTATTTTTCACTACAATGATCTTAAAAAGTCATTTATGCAGTCTAACAGTGTCACTAGAAATAAATCGATATTATTACCTGGAATAAACCTAACCTTACTTAATAAAAGTAGCTGGCTAACAGCTATTAAAACTTACGTAAAGTTACCAATAGAATGTAAATCATTAATATACAGTGAAAATACTATTGAGCAAAAATTGAAAAAGTGGGTTAAATTTAATTACACTAGCTCATAAATGAGCATTAACGGGTTTAAATTAACTCTGTCCTATTTTTCATATTTTTAACAAATCTCTTTTCTCTCTGATTTTTGGCTCTTCACACAAAATACATTGTCTAAGTGTAGTTTTTAAGTTAGATGTTAAGTATATCCAGGCCTATGTATAGGTAATTTTTGTTTACCTCTATAGGTTTTATAATGTACTAACATTATAAAAATTGTCTGGAATAAATAAATAAATAAATAGAAATAGAACTATCGATAAATATCGATAGTCGGGACTATCGATAGTTCTCCATTCCTAGCTAGCCCGATGCCTGCACGCCCATTCCACTCACCTCCTCTCACTAGCACATTACATTATGGCCTCATGTGGACATTTCGTAGATCAAATCCCACTCCTGATATATAAGCTAAATATTCTGATTATTGAAAATGCGAAACCATCGTGATACTCGAACCCGGGATCTCTCGGTTAGAAAGCCCTTACGTAATCCTCTGCGCTACGGGCGGTTCCTACCCATCAATGTTCTGTTCGGTAATATAAGCTACCATTAACCACGACTGCGTCTTACATTTCCGTAACCCTTTGCTACCTATAAATGTTCTGTTCTACCATTAACCGCAACTGCGTCTTACATTCGGCCATCCTGCTCCGCTCCTCGTCCTCGGCTACGTTCATAAACTTACTCAGAGTAAGGAGAGTTTACTCCGAAGCGTTCATAAATTTACTCTACCAGTATAGAGTATGCTTTTATAAACGTTCAGAAACCTACCCGGACTAAACTCTGCATACTCCGCTTTTTAATGGAGTATTATATACTCTGACAGTTATGACAGTTTGGCTTATACAGTAGTTCAGTTCAGATTACTGCCAGATTATTTTTATTGATAAATTGATATTATTTGATTATTAATATTCAACTCATCCATGGTTAATTAATTTCTATTTTCGAAATGAACAATATAACCCCAAATTCATACACAACACAATGACATTTGATTTGCCTCCGGCCGGTGTAGCCTCTAGACGGTTACTCCGAGTAACCATCAAACATACTTTTCTAATCACGTGATCATACTCTTCTCTACTCACTGGAGTAAGTTTATGAACGCAGCCCTCGGGGTAGGTACCTAGAGTGCTGGACTTGACGTTTGTGCGTACATCTATCTCACCTGCTCGTTCGTCAGTTTGATGCCTATCTCACTCTCCTGGCGAGCCTGACGCCTGCACGTCCATTATTAACCGCGACAGCGTCTTAAAAATTCAAAATCTTCAACACTAACAATAATTTTTTCGGAACACTAAACTGAACCACAATTTTGAAACACAGTCAATAATAGAATGCCTCGAATATTTGTTCCTCAAGAACAATTTTTGTCAATTACTTTCATGTTGAGCAACAGCCAGCATGGAGGATTAATATTGTTGATCTCTATGGCATTTTGGATGTCCTACATATTTCGATGATTAAATGTTGATGACATAAAAGGTAGTTTCGAGTATTGAATATTGCTCATTTGGTAAGCTATCGAGGTATGTTAATTAAAACGCTTGTATAATGTTTACCTCCCAGTATTTAACCAGAAACGTTAAACCGCGGGAATTAGTGTAGTATGAGATTCCCGTTGTAATAACATCACGTTCAAACGTCACGAGAACATTAATTTTCGTGTTTTCAAATAGTGGAGTTGAATATACATTCGAGCTTTCATAAATCATTCCAAATGATTGTTTATTTCGCTAGAGACCAACTGGAAACTATTAATTTCCCTTTTGAAATTAATATTTGCGAAAGTACAAATTTCTGTTATCAAATACAAACTCATTAAAGTTAAATAGATCAGTGACTAATTAATAGACAATATTTGCCAATGTCCTTTCGCTAAAAAAATTATTAACGTTAGAAACTGTCCTTGAAAATTCATCAATGCATTGGTTTTTAAACAGCCAGTGCATTTAATATTTCTTAATCCTCTCTCCCTTGGTTGCTGCAGAAATTTACGAAATTCATAAGATGAATGGGATATGTTGAATTTGTCTATAAGTGAAAGTAGATGTACTATATTGTTTCTGGCACACTAATATAACAACACACTTTGTTTGTAACCAACATTCATTCCAAAACAAGGATAGCAATACACACAGCAACGGTCGCAGCTTCCAACAACAGTGCCGTGCTGTGTGAAGAACGGTTTAAATTGACTGAATAATCATATTAAAATTTTTCTACAGTAGCGCGTAAAATGACTAATTACTATATTCAAATGAAATCGTAATGTCGACAAATGCCGAGGATTGTTACTTTACGCTCTAACGCAAAAAAGGAATCTTTTTCGCTCGCTTATTAAATCTAACCACGCCCTCCGAATTAACTCAAATGGTGAATATCTAACAATTTATCAGATTAAAAATCAAATAAAATTATATGAAAATTGTCAAAAATTTTGAAATATGTTTAAAAATTGTCAATTTTTGTCAAAAACTGTCAATAATTGTTAAGATTTTGAAAAATGGTCAATAATTGTCAAAAATTTTAAATTTTTTTTGAAAAATGGTCCAAAAATTTTAAAAATAGTCCATAATTGTCAAAAATGGTCCATAGTTGTCAAAAATGGTCAATAATTTTAAAAAATGGTCAAAAATTTGAAAAAATTGTCAAAAATGGCCAATAATTGTTAAAAATTATCAAAAGTGGTCAGAAATTGTCAAAAATGGACAACTATTGTTAAAAATTGTCAAAATTCTGAAAAATAGTTGATAATTGCCAAAATTTTGAAAAATTGTTGATAATTGTCAAAAATTGTTGAAGTTTTTGAAATATGTTCGAAAATGGACAATAATGGTCAAAAATGGTCAAAAATTTGGAAAAATTGTCCATAATTGTCAACAATTGTTAATAATTATCAAAAATGGTCAATCAACTTGAAAAATTGTCAAAAATGGTCAGAAACTATCAAAAATTGTTAATTATTTTTAAAAACTGTCAAAATTGGACAATTGTTGTCAAAACTGGTCAATAATTGTTAAAATTTTGAAAAATGGTCGATAATTGTCAAAAACTATCAAAAATGGTCAATAATTTTGAAAAATTGTCAAAAATGGCCAATAATTGTCAAAAACTCTCAAAAATTGTAAAAAACTGTGAAAAATGGACAATTATTGTTAAAAATTGTCAAAATTTTGAAAAATAGTTGATATTTGTCAAAAATTGTAAAAAAATTTGAAATATGGTCAAAAATGATCAAAAATTTGGAAAAATGGTCCATAATTGTCAACAATTGTCGATAATTATCAAAAATGGTCAATAATTTTGAAAAATGGTCTAAAATTTTGAAAAATTGTCAAAAACCATCAAAAATGTCAATTATTGTTAAAAACTGTTAAAAATGGACAATTATTGTCAAAAATGGTCAAAAATTTGGAAAAATGGTCCATAATTGTCAACAATTGTCAATAATGTTAAAAAATGGTCAATAATTTTGAAAAATGGTCCAAAATATTGAAAAATTGTCAAAAATTTTAAAATATTGTCAATAATGGCCAATATTTGTCAAAAACTATCAAAAATAGACAATTATTGTTAAAAATTGTCAAAATTTTGAAAAATAGTTGATAATTGTCAAAAATTGTAAAAAATTTTGAAAAATAGTTGATAATTGTCAAAAATTGTAAAAAATTTTGAAATATGGTCAAAAATGATCAAAAATTTGGAAAAATGGTCCATAATTGTCAACAATTGTCAATAATTATCAAAAATGGTCAATAATTTTGAAAAATGGTCTAAAATTTTGAAAAATTGTCAAAAACGGTCAATAATTGTCAAAAATTTGGAAAAATGGTCCATAAATGTCAATAATTATCAAAAAAGGTCAAAAACCTGGAAAAATTATTAAAACTGGTCAAAAACTATCAAAAATTATTAAAAATTGTCAAATATTGTTAAAAACTGTTAAAAATTGACAATTATTATCAAAAATTGTTAAAAATTGTCATCATTTTGAAAAATGGTCAAAAATTATCAAAAATTTGGAAAAATGGTTACTAATTTTGAAAAACAGTCAAAATGGTCAATAATTGACAAAAATGGTCAATAATTGTTGAAATTTTGAAAAATAGTTGATAATTGTCAAAAATTGTTTTTGAAAAATTGTCAAAAATTTTAAAATATGGTCAATAATTGTCAAAAATTTAGAAAAATGGTCCAGAATTGTCAACAATTGTCAATAATTATCAAAAATGGTCAAAAACTTTGTAAAATGGTCTAAAATTTTGAAAAATTGTTAAACTGGTCAAAACTATCAAAAATGGTGAAAAATTGCCAATTATTGTTAAAAACTGTTAAAAATGGACAATTATTGTCAAAAATGGTTAAAAATTGTCATCATTTTGAAAAATGGTCAAAAATTTGGAAAAATGTTCACTAATTTTGAAAAACATTCAAAATGGTCAATAATTGTCAAAAATGGTCAATAATTGTTAAAATTTTGAAAATTAGTTGAGAGTGGCTCTCCGAAAATCGAGAAACCCATCTATTGAAGAACATCGAAGCTCTCTTGCAGTTCGAAGCAACGAAAGTTGAAACAAGAATCGTTCAACTTTGCGAGGATCAACCTTTGCATTCTCATAGCTAAGTGGATATGCTCAAATTCGTCACCATTTATATGCTTTTATGGTCCGCTGGATCCTCTGACGACATAATTTCGTTAAAAAATATGGAAAACAATTTCGGATTATTGCCAGTAGAACTGGAAATTGCTAAAATTACAGTTAATAATTTTAAACTATTGCATTATTAGGACCTAAATCCAATTATTAATGAAGTGAATAAGTTAAATCTCCATTCAAAATATTTTAAACACTATTTGTCAAAAAAAGAAAATTTATCATTCGATGTAGCAAATTATTTGAAAATTCTTACATTTGTTGAACAAAAAGTTGAAAACAAATTACGTGAAATACTACCTGCTGCTCAAAGGCCAAAAATAGGTATTATTAACGGTCTCGGATCAGTCTTCAAGACAATAACTCGTAACCTCGATGCAAGCGATGGAGAAAGATACGATCAATTGATTAAAAAGCTCCAAGAAAATCAAAATAAATTTAATGATAACTTAAAAACACAAAATTCTCTTTCTATTTCCTTAATATAGTTATTTGTGTATTTAGAGCGTAAAGTACCAGATTGCCGCTTGAGAAAGAATGTTGTCGCGGCGATCTTTCGAAAGCGGCAATTTTACTTTACGCTCGAAAAACACACATAATTTTTTCTACAATAATTAAAACAGCTTTTTATATTATCTTAGGTTATAATAGGAGTGCTAAAATAATCGTCATTTTCGCTATTCATCATGATTAACCTTACAAAGATCTACTGACTAGGGATGTTAAAAAAGAATCGATTTTTATATAAATCGATTATTATTTTCTTATAATCGATTTTTATAGTAATATTAATCGATTTTTAGTAAATCTATTTTATGAATTACTTGTTTAAATCGATTTTCGGAAACGGCTCGTATTATTTATTGACTATTTTTCAAAATTTTGACAATTATTGACCATTTTTACTGTTTGTCAAATTAGTGACCATTTTTTTGATAATTTTTGACCATTTTTCAAAATGTTGACAATTTTTAGCCATTTTTGTCAGTTTTTGACAATAATTGTCCATTTTTAACAGTTTTTAACAATAATTGACAATTTTCAACCATTTTTGATAGTTTTTGACCATTTTTGACAATTTTTCAAAATTATTGACCATTTTTCAAAACTTTTGACCATTTTTGACAATTATTGACCATTTTTCAAAATTATTGACCATTTTTCAAAATTTTTGACCATTTTGGACAATTATTGACCATATTTCAAAATTCTTGACAATTTTTCAAAAACTTTAACAATTTTTGACAATTATCCACTATTTTTTAAAATTTTGATAATTCTCAACAATAATTGTCCATTTTTGACAATTTTTGATAGTTTTTGACTATTGTTGGCCATTTTTGATAATTTTTCAAAATTTTTGCCATTTTTTCAAAATTATCGACCATTTTTGATAGTTTTTGACAATTATCGACCATTTTTCAAAATTTCCACAATTTTTGACAAATATTGACCAATTTTGACAATATTCGTCCATTTTTGACAGTTTTCCAAAATAATTGAAAATTTTTAACCATTTTTGACAATTATTGGCCATTTTTGACAATTTTTAAAAATGTTTGCCATTTTTTCAAAATTTTTGACAATTTTTCTAAAATTTTAACAATTTTCCAAAATTATTGACCGATTTTGACAATAATTGTCCATTTTTGACAGTTTTGAAAAATAATTGACAATTTTTAACCATTTTTGATAGTTTTTGACAATTATTGGCCATTTTTGACAATTTTTAAAATTTTTTGCCATTTTCTCAAAATTTTTCTAAAATTTTAACAATTTTCCAAAATTATCGACCATTTTTGATAGTTTTTGACAATAATCGACCATTTTTCAGAATTTTAACAATTTTTGACAATTATTGACCAATTTTGACAATAATTGTCAATTTTTGACAGTTTTAAAAAATAATTGACAATTTTCAACCATTTTTGATAGTTTTTGACAATTATTGGCCATTTTTGACAATTTTTCAAAAATTTTGACAATTTTTCTACAAGTTTAACAATTTTTCAAAATTTTGGACAATTTTTCAAAATTATTGACCATTTTTGACAATCATTGATCATTTTTGACCATATTTCAAAAACTTCAACGATTTTTGACAATTATCGACTATTTTTCCAAATTTTGGCAATTTTCAACAATAATTGTCCATTTTTGATAGTTTATGACAATTATGAGCAATTATCGACAATTAACCATTTTTGACAATTTTAGAAAATGTTTGACCATTTTTCAATTTTTTCAAAAAGTGTTTGCCAATTATCGACCATTTTTGACAATTATTGACCATTTTTGACAATTTTTGACCATTTTTGACAATTTTTCACAAAAATTGTCCACTTTAAACAGTTTTTCACAATAATTGACAATAATTGACAATAATTGACAATAATTGACAATAATTGACAATAATTGACAATAATTGACAATAATTGACAATAATTGACAATAATTGACAATAATTGACAATAATTGACAATAATTGACAATAATTGACAATAATTGACAATAATTGACAATAATTGACAATAATTGACAATAATTGACAATAATTGACAATAATTGACAATAATTGACAATAATTGACAATAATTGACAATAATTGACAATAATTGACAATAATTGACAATTATTGACAATTATTGACCATTTTTGACAATTATTGACCATTTTTGATAAAAATTAAGCATTTTTGACAAAAATTGTCCATTTTTAACAGTTTTTGACAATATTTGACAATTTTTGACCATATTTCAAAATTTTTGACAATTTTCATATAATTTTATTTAATTTTCAATCTGATAAATTGTTAAAAATTCACCAATTGAGTTAATTCGGAGGGCGTGGTTTGATTAAATAGGCGAGCGAAAAAGATTCCTTAGAGCGTAAAGTAACAATCCTCGGCATTTGTCGACTTTACGATTTCATTTGAATATATTAATTACTGATTTTACGCGCGACTGTAGAAAAAAGTGTATTGAGGCAGATGGATTTCATTTTGAACATATTTTATAATCGTAATGTTCATTAAATTGTGTTTTACTTTGTTCCACATTGTTTCACATTAAGTTAAAACTGTTTTATTGTTTGGTTATTGTTATTTATTTTATTTTTTAATTTATGAATAAACATTTCCTGGGCTTGTTCATTTCATTCATTTCGTTCATTTCATAATTAGACATGATTTTTCCTCAAACAAATAAGAAAACTAGGTTATTACAAACATTTTTTATCTGTTTTTTTGTCTATCACGGGTGGAAAAAGTTACATACAGGGTGAATTATTGAGTTGAAGCAGATATGCCAGATTTTTAAATCCTGCCCTATAAATCAATTCAAATTATGGTATTTACCATACTGGAGCACGGTGTGTGTCGTTTCTGTTTATTTTAAAGATTTTTTTTTAATAATTAAACATTATTATACAGTAAGATATTTCATTATTGCCAATTTTCAATTTGACTCTAAAATAAATCATTAATTGGAAATGTGTAACAAAATATTTAAATATCCAGGTCCAACTGTCTAACTGTCTATTTATGCCCTCTGGAAAAATTATATCAGATTTTAGAAAAATCATATACAGGGTAAAGTGTTGAATATGAACAGTCTCACAAATTTTCACGAAGACGGTCTTGGATTTTTCAATTCTGAATATGTTAGTTAGTTGCCAGACACTTTCACCAAAAAGTGAGACAAATCGACTTAATCATTGAAAAGAAATGACGAAACATTCATAATAATTCACCCTGTATATTAATAATCAAAACAAGAAGACATTTTTTAATGGTCATTTGATAATCCCCTAACGTGCCTCTACTTATGATAGAAGTATGTACAGTTCCTCGTAACTCGCCCTGTATATTCGGGAGGAGCGGGTAATGTAGGAAGGATTTGAAAGTATTAGTTTGTAGATGGTCTAGATAGATTTATTCACTCCTGTTTGAATTTATTAGCAATTTTATAACTCATTATATGCTCAGTTTTTCTATTTACCAAATATCCTTCACCACCTTGGTACTATTGTTCGTATAATTTTCATCAATGCTTTCCAATTTAAATGCTTTCTTATTTTTAAGTAGTTTCCATTTTGTTGTAAGCCTACGTTCCCTAACCTTAAAATGTTTGTCACAGGTGACTATACTTAATAAAAGGAGAGAGAAGGAATCAACTATACACCTTATAAGTTATAATTTATTGTATACATAAATTTTTAAAATGATACAGAAAGTACTTAACAGCATTCGTATATATTCCACCATCACAAAGTCAACATACCATACTATAAATCATAAAACTAATTACAGTTGTGTAGGGGATCAAGTGGGACTATTAATTTCACTTGAAAATGAAAATTTGAGCTTAAACGATGCTTGGAAACATTTGTTTGTTTATCGCTGTTGGTTGAAAATTGATAGGGCAGTTAAATAATATAATTTTGTTGCTCGTAACTTCATTAATATGTATGAATAATAATTGTTGTTATGATAAATTTCATTGATATATTCGTATTATTATTTGAAAAATTATTTTATCGAACAACATTTTAATGATCGTAAAATTAATTACTGAAAATAAAAACAGACATGCCTAAAAACTTTATTTACTGTATAAGAAAGGGATGGTTTGAAAAATGGAGAGTAGCTCGAAAGTTGCTAATTGAGCCAATTAAACACTTTGGCTTTAAAACAAGACTATCGTTACTTATTAAGGTTCCAAGACACTGGCAAAATTCAGAATTAATTATGCTTTCCAAGATAACAAAATATCCAGACTTACCGAGCAGCTATAATTCCTACTGTAACATTATTTGTTTAATTTATTAAGAACGTTTAATTCGTGAGCGTATTTGGAATCTTACACACACAAAATACATCTTTTCTTACTTTTTAGTAGAATTAAGGCTACGTGATACAATTCAAATTATCTTCTTTGTTCTATACAGTTCTATACAGTTATTGATAAATAGAAACAATCTAACAAAAATAATAAAGTCACTAGTAAGTAATACGCATCGTTGTGGAAGATTGCATCCGTAATCCAAGCAGAAATCTTTGTTATCGGCACATATTTGCAAATGAATATCTAAAGGGGGTATAGAGGCCAAAATATCCTTATACTCTCAGATAGTCAGTGTAACATGTCTATCGACCTGTTTCGATTTTACAGAATAAATCCTTTTAAATAGCGCTCGTCGTCACTAGCCACATCCAATTATAGTTCTGTGATCCCAAACTCTTCTACCCTGACCGTAAGACAATTGATGTCTGCCAACGGACGCTTCCATTTTTTGCACAACGCCACGTGAAACACCCCTTTCTGTTATCGACCGCCTAAAGAGACAGATCATCTTTCGCTATCTTTCATATCTTAAGTACCTATCTTATGAATTTTGCTGTGGTAAGTTCAAAATCATAATTTATAATTAATAAGCTTCTTCTAAAGTACTGTCTGATATAATTTTCGTATGCATTCTTTATTTTTTTACAGAGATAGACGGAATTAAATTCACCACGTGGTCATAAACTGTTCTTTTATACTAATATCGTAGTTTTAAACCAAATATTCTTTTATAATTCACTGTTTTACTTTTATACAAACATTTTCAAGCTTTTTCAGTTGCGAAATAACTCTGTTAATTATAAAATAACACTTTTATAAACCGTTAACCTAAAGAATATTCTTTCGTAACGCCAGTGCCAGTTTCATATATTTCCTAAGCACGATATTTTTTCATATAACTAAATAAATAACTTTTTGCTATGATTAGTTTCTTTCGGACCATTAGTATATTTTTTTAATTCAGCCGATAATTGTTATTTTTACTGTTTTAATATGGAACATATAATATTGGAAAGCTTTCAGTAAATTAATTCAATTTTTTGACTTTCAAATAACTGCCTTCCTTTTGTTTAACCTGAAAAGCTGACCAACATAATGTGCCATTACATTCAAGTTCCTACATATCCCTGATCCACTTGTACTTCTAGGTAAGCACAGCCCCTAGGCTAGGATAGAACCCGAGAATATAACTCTAGGCTAGGACAGAACCCGAGAATACAACCCTAGGCTAGGATATAACCCAAGAATTTAACGCCGAGAATATAACCCTAGGCTAGAATATAACGCCGAGGATATAAACCGAAGAATTTAACCGGAGAATATAACCCCAAGAATATAGCCAAGGATAGAACCCCCAATCTACCGCCCTAGAACAGAACTCATCAGTTCGGATCAAGACCAGACTTCTTCTCCAGGAAACCACTTCATCTAAGCTAAGTACCTATAAAAGTACAAATTCCTCTATTAAATTCCGTTATTCATTTCCTGTGGCAGAATAAATTAAAATTTTGTTTTTAATTCTTTTTTTATTAAAATCCTCAACTATAAAAGTTGAGGGAGATATCGCCCGGGGTAATTTTTAGTAACTTTTTTATTTTTTAACTTTCATTTAAAATTTACAAGGCGTTTCTACCTTTTCCGCCTTAGTTTTCTTAGTCCTTTTTATCGTTAAAAAGGTAGTGGCGCCCTCAATTTTTACAACCCTTCTGTTATCCTTGTGCAGCATAAACTTGGGGTCGAATCACCCTTGAGAGGAGTCTCTAGCCGGAGCCCTTCGAGCTGGTGCCCTGTGAGGTACAGCATTTACCGTTACAAATTGGCGCCTTTACCGTTACAAATTGGCGCCCAACTAAAAGCATACCTTTACCGTTACATCAGGCAGCACTGAAATCTTTAGCATGTCCCTACTCTGGGGCAAGTCACCATCAAGGCAAGGACGGGTGGAGGATGTCCACAAGGAGGAGTGCTTTTCACCACTACTATGGGCTATGGCCTAAAGCTAGAGGAGAGGTGATTCCATTTGCCGAAGAAACAAAGTATATTTTGAACACTCACATTCAGAAGACCTCACAGAAAGCTACCATTGCCCTCGGCAGATGCAGAAGAATGTGTGGAAAAAACTGGGCACTCATCCCAAAAATGACGCAATGGCTATACACAAGTGTTGTTAGATCAATGATAGCCTATGGATCAGTAGTGTGGTAGACAAAGACACTGCAAGTGGGAGCTGTAAGGCTATTGAGTAGCACACATAGGCTTGCTTGCCTGTGTATTACGGAAGCCATAAAAACCACCCCCACGAGTGCTATGGAAGTCTTGCTGAATCTGTCTCCACTACAAATTTTTATAAAAGGGGAAGCCAGATCTGTAGCGCACAGATTACTGCAAAGTCAACAACACATAAGCCAAAAGCACAGTGCTGACTATCGAAAGCTTATCGAGCAGAATTTCCAAATAACTATACCAGGTAGGGAAGACTGGAAGAAAGGTGTATCCATACAGGCTAAGGCGACCTGGTATAAGGACGGCTCCAAGACAAAAGTAGGTTTGCGAACAATTACCCAGCAATTGCTGCATAATCGCAGAATCTGCATGTTCTCTACTGTCACCTTTCCCATCTTACAGAGATACGATTTGAGTGAGCAGTGACCAATAAAAATTCCTATGGTTACTCTGTAATCAAATTCTGAAGCTCTAGGAGCAATTTAGCGTGGCGAGCAGAAGCTCGTGCCCTGGCACTCATAGAAAAGTTACTTGTTGTTGTGTCCAGCCACCTGCTCAGGGATCTGTTTTTCGCTCCAGACTACTCATTAGTTGTGGACTTCAGAGCCTTTAAAGCAGCCTGGATAATAGACGCAATAAATAGTCTTGAACAAAACGTTATATGATAACCGACTGTTAATAAGCTCAACCAACTTATATTCTACAACAACCTTTACAAGAATATTATTGGTGTATGCTCAATTGCATAGATACTAACAATCTAATGTTTTACTAACCAGTGTCTAATTTTGTGAATTGCGGATTAGACAAAAATATTTACTTCATCTTGAGTATCGCGTCTGAATTGAGAGCAGATCTATGTACGAAATGAAGGTAATTATTCACTTTTAAAATTACTTAGTGTGAGCGACTATTAATACTTTAACTCTTGTTAATACAGATTTTCTACTAATAACCTTAAATAATGCAGCTTTAATCAAGGGTTAACTCCCGTGAAGCGGGCGCATGCATAAATTATATGGGAAAAAGGAGCGTCAGCCTTTTGTGTTGAGGTTTCTGTGATATCTTAATCTTTCACTTTTGTTATTTAATATTTTAACTTAGTATTTAATTAAAAATAACTTAAAGAGCAGCTTCCTATCTTCCGTTTGAATAGTTCTCAAGAAATTTGTCACTGTGTTATTCCTATTGGTTTTCATTTTTCATTAAAAAAAATATTTATTTTTGGCGACTGACGCACAAAATTAAGTTTTACGGATTTACTAGCGTCCCAAGAGTGTCATTTTTTTTGTGGAATCTACTTTACGGTCGCTTTTACTACACGATCTGGGATAAATAATTTTCCTTGGACTATACTCGTAAAACAAAATAAGGGAATACACAGTTGATTTAATGGTAGTAACAAAAAAAAATTACATAAATAAACGACATATTTTAATGTTCTTGATATCCTTATTTATTTTTTATCCTTTACTCTCTTCTTGGAATTTTTCTTCTTCTCTTTCCTTTCATGCTTTCTTCTTGACGTCCTTGTCTACTTGACTTATAAGCTAGGAGAACCAGAAGCAGCAAAATAATTTAAAGCTCAAACAGCCCATCCGTGTCACTTTTTTTTCGGGTCGAGATGGGAAACTCATGTTCGAATGGGTCCTATCCAGGACCCTAACCAAGGGGATGCCTACCAAACAAACCCACCGTTACCCCTGCCTCGGAATTACTACCCCAGCCTACTTCGAGACGGGCCTACTTGCACACTCTCCGCTCACACCGTCGTCTTCTCCCTAACTATCACTCCTACCCTTCATGTCATATCGAGTCCTTCTCTCCCCCTAATCATGCTCTCCACTACGCCACTTACCTCTATCCATTCCTCCTCGCCTCTCAACATTATCTCCACCATGTTCTCCCAACACACCACCTCCCCTAGTTTCCTCTCCAACTTCCATCTGTTGCACATGGACAGTCCATCAACATTTTCATCGCATTTATCAATAATTAGGATTCATAAAATGTTTAATAAGTAATATGATAGCCAATTTTAGCTGAGGACACGGCACACAAAGAAAAATAAGAAGTCTCCCGCATCGAAGCTCGAAAATCGGCTTTGGATATTTTTTTTGTGATAAAATGAATTGGAAATATTATTTATGTACTTAATTTTGATAAAAAATGTACGTTTGTATTTACTGAACCTATACATCAGTTTATTTGTCAACCATTAAAATTTTGTTTGCTTTGAATTCATCGTTTCGAAAATGTGCATTAGGAAAACTGTTTATTTTTCGTTACACAAATACGGAATAATTTTATGCCATTTTGATTAAGGAGTATCTTCCAACAAATTTTATTAAAGTTTTTAAATTCATTTTCTGACAAACTTGCGCGTTGGAGATACAGAGTGTCTATTTTAAAACTTACCATTGACTAGGGGAAGGTGGGGCAGAGCGGGGTAGAACGGGGTACGCCAGTAAAAAACCGAACGTGAGAACGGAAATAACCGAAATTGCACTGAAGGTCACCTATAAAAGCATCGGTTACATTTAGGTACGCCAGTTGTACGAAAAACGTCGAGTAAAAGGTTAGTCTCGTTAACATCTGGAATTTTCGTGTAGATTTGTAACTTTGCCGCCCATATTAACCACCGTAAGTAATTTGATTCAATTTCAATCTATTTCAATTATGTAATGCAAAGAATGTTTGTTAAGCAACTTTTTTATCACTTTAGCTTTACCCTAGGTCATGTTTTTTTTTCAAAAATTTAACTTTAAAAGTAGGTAAACGTTGCACATGGGGCGTAATGGGGTGGGGTACAATGGGGTACCCCGTTCTGTCCCGTTAAATGTCGTACTTGATTTAGTATTTTTTCAGATGGTTAGAAATTATGGTCGGAACACAAAGCGTCAGGAATGGAGTACCGAATCCATGAACGCAGCAGTTGATGCCGTTGTTACTGGACAAATGGGGTACAGGAGGGCCCCAGAACAGCATGGTGTGCCCCAAACAACTTTAGAAAGATATGTTACGAAAAAAGAAAGGATCAGCAAAATTTAGTTGTTGATAAATCTGCCGGGAAATCTCACTGCGAATCTGTCAAAAATTGTGAAAAATTGTGAAAAACTGTCAAAAATTGTCAAAAATTGTCAAAAATTGTCAAAAATTGTCAAAAATTGTCAAAAATTGTCAAAAATTGTCAAAAATTGTCAAAAATTGTCAAAAATTGTCAAAAATTGTCAAAAATTGTCAAAAATTGTCAAAAATTGTCAAAAATTGTCAAAAATTGTCAAAAATTGTCAAAAATTGTCAAAAATTGTCAAATATTGTCAAAAATTGTCAAAAATTGTCAAAAATTGTCAAAAATTGTCAAAAATTTAAAAAAATTGTCCAAAATAGTCAATAATTGTCAAAATTTTCGAAAGTTGTTAAAAATGGTCAATAATTATCAGATACTGTCATAAATGGTCGATAATTGTTAAAATATTGAAAAAATGATCAATAATTATAAAAAACTGTCAATAATCGTTGAAAATTGTCAAAATTTTTGAAAAATTGTCAAAAATGGTCAATAATTGTCAGAAATTGTAAAAATGGTCAATAATTGTTAAAATTTTGAAAAATGGTCAAAAATTGTCAAAATTTTGAAAAAATGGTCAATTATTATAAAAAACTATCAACAATGGTCAACAATTGTTAAAATATGGAAAAATGGTCTAAACTGGTCAAAACTTTTGAAAAATTGTCAAAAATGATCAATAATTTTTGAAATTTGAAAAAATGGACAAAAATTGTCAAAATTTTTGAAAAAATGGACAATAATTGTCAATAATTGTCAAATTTTCGGAAAATTGTCAAAAGTGGTCAATAATTGTCAGAAACTGTCATAAATGGTCGTTAATTGTTAAAATTTTGAAAAATGATCAAAAATTGTTAAAATATTGAAAAAATGATCAATAATTATAAAAAACTGTCAATAATCGTTGAAAATTGTCAAAATTTTTGAAAAATTGTCAAAAATGGTCAATAATTGTCAGAAATTGTAAAAATGGTCAATAATTGTTAAAATTTTGAAAAATGGTCTAAAATTGTCAAAATTTTGAAAAAATGGTCAATTATTATAAAAAACTATCAACAATGGTCAATAATTGTTAAAAATTAACAAAATTATTTAAAAATAGTCAATATTTGTCAGAACCTGTCAAAAATGCTCAAAAATGGTCAATAATTGTTAAAATATGGAAAAATGGTCTAAACTGGTCAAAACTTTTGAAAAATTGTCAAAAATGATCAATAATTTTTGAAATTTGAAAAAATGGACAAAAATTGTCAAAATTTTTGAAAAAATGGTCAATAATTGTCAAATTTTCGGAAAATTGTCAAAAGTGGTCAATAATTGTCAGAACTTGTCAAAAATGTTCAAAAATTGTCAAAAATGTCTGCGACAGGAGATAGAACTTGTCGACTATTTAAAAGTAATGGAATCAAGACTTTTTGGCTTGACCTTGATCGTCCTTAGACGTTTGGCTTATTAATTAGCTATACGAAATCAGTGCCAACATAAATTCAATGCTGCATCTGAAAAGGCTGAGAAGGATTGGATGCATTGTTTTCTAAAACGCCACCCTACTTTGACGCTACGAAAACCAGAATCAACTTCGGGAGCTCGAGCTATGGGGTTTAATAGGGTTCCGCCTTCTTTTGGAAACGGTAGACACATATAAGCTAGTTGGTGAACGCATCTATAACTGTGACGAAACGGGGTTGACTGTGAATCCAAAGAGCCATACCAAAATTTTTAATTTTTAATCTTTAACTTCCGCCGAACGAGGAGAATCCACAACGGCTGAAGTCTGTTTTTTCCGCTGCTGGAGCATACATGCCACCTATGCTAATTTTTCCAAGAAAACGGAAGCAACAGTCATTCGAGCTAGGCTTGCCACCTGGTTCAGTAGTAGAAGTTAGTGATTCTGGATGGATAACCACTGTACTTTTTTTGCAATTGGTTTAAACTATTTGTTGCGTTTTGTAAAGCAACGAAAGAAAATCCAGTGCTTCTTTTGTTAGATGGGCATGCAACTCATAACAAAATTTTGCATGCACGTGAGAATGGTGTAATATTATTATGCTTTCCACTGCACACAAGTCATAGACTGCAACCGTTGGACGTTTCCTTCATGAAACCGTTAAGTACATTTTATGAACATGAAGCTCGGACATGGCTGCGTTGCAATCCAGGAAAAGTGATAACCATATTTCAAATTTCCACGCTTTTTGGCAGTGCCTTTTTAAACGCAGCCACTATGAAAACAGCGATAAACGGATTTCGCTAAACTGGGATATTTCCCCCCAATGAAAACGTTTTTACGGAAGTTGATTTTTTACCAGCTGCTACCACGGACATTAAACAATACCCCTCTATCAGCCAATGATCCCTCTACTGCATCAAGAGTTGAGACGCTAACGGAACCTTCAATTTCAATAGCACTTCCTGCTAAAAAAAAGGATGTAAGAAATCTACCAAATCTCCTCCAATTGCATCAGCAAGTGACATTTTAAATCCCCTACCAGGTTGCTCTTCATGTAAAGCGCAAAACGAATTTGCTTCCTCCAATGTCAACAAGAAGTCTTCTTTTCCCTGCTTGTCGCCAGAAGTTGCTTTACCTATTCCAAAAATTCAACAAACAGTTAAGAGAGCTAATCGCAGAAGAGGTAAAACAGCAATATTAACCGCAACTCCGTATAAGGAAGAACTAGAGGCAGCAGCAGCTGCAAAAAAGGTTTCGCAAAAGAAGCAAGAAGGCGTTAAAAGAAAAATTAATGGCAATGAGAATAAAGCAAGTAGCATTACGAAAGAGAAGCGAAACTCTTCCAGGAAAGTGTCGATTAAAAAGGTAGATTCTAATTCATCTTCAGATGAAAATAGAATGTCTTTACTGTTGTGAATACTAGTCCAAGTCTGTTGAAGGATGGTTTGCCTGTTCACCGTGTCACAAATGGGCACACAATGCCTGTGCCGGCGTTGATAGCGATGATGTGTGTACTTAATGTTTTTAATACCATTTTCCACTATTAACACTATATTTCAGGAAATCTAAGCAGATATTAATGAGTTCTGGTGAAATTTATGAAAACCCCACCCTGCCCTTTTTTGGTTTCTCATAAGTATTTTCTTCAAAATATTCATTCAACTGTTGAAAAAGGGGAGAATGCTTAATTCACATATTAAGTAATACACCGATAGCAAAAAGAATTTTTTTTGGTTAATATTGTAGTGACAGTAAACCATCAAACGTTAAGTACCCCGTTCTGCCCCGCCTTCCCCTATATATCTCGAATGAAAAATAGTCTCGGAACTGTTTCTAGAATATAAAGTAAGGTAATGTACACCCCTCAAACCCCTTTCTATTCATATCAACGGTATTTAATGTTATTATTATTAATTTTCTTCTCCTTTATCGTCGTCTTCTTCTTCCGGTCGGCCAGAAATTTAAGACTCATTTTCATCACTCTCCTCGTTATCAATGACACTCCAGGGTCATATATGTATTGTCTTCATTGACATATCATGGATATAATGCTGCATTGAGGCATGCGTGTCGATTACATTGGCCACAAGCTAAATAAGATTGCATCCACAGCGCAAACCACAACCATTCTTGCAGTTGCAGAATATTGAAGTCAGCAGTTCACCTGGTGAAGGTGGTAAAAGTGTTGTTACTGGCTCTACTGCTACTAACCCTATTTCTGGGTTCTAAGTCTAATCTAACCTAACATGTTGATAAACTGCTGCACTTGTTGGTAATAGAAGTGATAACTGTACAGGTTTATTTAATACTGAACGCTCTACACTCTGCGCCCTCTATATCAAAAACGGTTCAAGATTGCCAACTTAAATTCAAATTACACCTCCTGTATAATATATACAAATAAACTGTTAAACCATTTGCATAATTTGTAGTGTATAATACCATATCTTTCACTGCAATCCTTTGATTGCAATTTCTAATGCAAGACTTCTCCGCAAGACGATACATCACCAGACCGCTACCACAGTAAGCGGTAAGCCCCTACGGCCGTTATTCGTTGCGGCTAAATTATACATAATCCTAATTCCCTTGTTACAGGACCTGACTTTGTTGTTGTTGCCCAGTATTTGCAGTTAATTAGTATTCTACACTGTCCCCTGGCTATTAAGCTTATTCATCCACAACAGACGCAACTAACACGAATGGTGACCGCATGAAATTTTCAAGAGGAAAATATCTCCGACTCGAAATTCCTGTCTTGAGATGTTCTCATCTAGCAGTCCTTTAGGGACTGAATTATAAATAAAGTCAATTAGAGCAGAACATATAAATATAGCGACAGATGTGGAAAGGAATCTCTCTTAGAGAAGATGGAGTAATATTCACGTTAGCAACCAAAACCGTAGCTGCCTAATTTTTTACGTTGAAATACATTAAATTATAAGTGAATACAGAGTGAGTCATGAGGAACTGTACATACTCTTATCTGTTGAGAATATCCAAAATATCAAAAGTGTTACTTCACGTCAATATATGAAAAAAGAACCAAAATTTACAGCATTTTTGGAATGAAATACACCTGTTTCTATTCAAGTTCTTTGTTGGATTATCAATTGACTTGTTGAGTGTTAAGGGGCTATTAATAATAACGTTACAAGAATCAATGTTTTTTTCGTCTATTTTCATACTTTGTATATTAGTAAACAAAGGAAACAGGCATCATATGATATTCTTCATAGGAGCATCAATATGAGAAAGGAATATGTACAGTTCCTCTTTGCACACCCTATATACTGAGAGTAGAGTGAAGTGTTACCGAAAAATATGATATATCGATAGGAGAAGCTACTCATAAAAAGAGAATAATACTAAACAGAGACAGAGCTTCACTTTAAATGTCTGCCATGAGCGCCTGCTAGAGTCTTTGTTCATCTGAGAGAACAAAATTTGTTTGAAATGAAATAACTTGAATAATTTATTATTTTTTTGAGCTGTCTTTGAATTGCTTCAAAAGTGGCTTTAAAATACGAAAATGTGGAGTTAAAGTAGCGCACTTTGTTCACTGAATCAATAATTTCATTATAAGACAACTATTTCTATAGTCTGTATACTTGTTCTGGGTGCAATGGAAAGGGAATTTGTAATACACAAAATCTACAAAATAGGGCGGACAACTTATAGGTTGTATTGTAAACTTGCAATGATAGTTATTAAGAATTCCTTCAACATAATAACAAATTAATGACAATAAAAACCAATAAGAATGTAGATTTTGCTCTTCAAATATGAGAAATTTTTTGGTAAATGTTCAAAATGTCTTCCATTTTCTTGTTTAAGCTTGTTCAACAAAGACTACGTATTAAATCTGCATATTTATATATATTTACCTGAGTTTATGTCACGTTTACTAGCCTAAACCCCATGGAAATGAATTTTCTATTGCACCTGAACTCCGGTTTTTCTATCAAAGGTTCTTCTGTATTTTTTGCATATCTAGTAAGATAAAGAGGATATTCAACAAAAAAATTAGTATCCCAGCAAAACCACCCAATTTGGGATACCCTGTACATAAAAAAGGGACGAAAAACCCCTTGAAGTCAGGTAATGAGGTCATTATAATAACAATAGGGCTTTATAAGTAATGTTTATTTTCAAAAATAGTATATAGTTGGGAAGAAATAAATCTTGTTTGTGTAAAATTCAGACTGTCAGAGATATTCTTCTTTCTCCTTAATCCAATAACACTCATAAATTATGATACAGGAAAGTCAATAAGTGTATGAACAGAAATATTTATTAATAAATGGTTATCGGAAGACATATTTTACTTGAAATGAAATATAGAAATTGTGCAACCGTCTGATTTAAGTTATGGCTTATTGTAAAGTGGAGATCCACAAAATGTTCGAGAATATCGTTTCCAATGAAACCCCATTTGATCAATGGAATTGGAAGGTTGATTAAGGAAAAATATCGAAAGCAATTTTATTTACTAGTTTTAGTAACGTTATTCACTGGAAAATATTTCGAAATAAAGTCTCTCGAAAAATATTGATATAGTTAAGTTAAGAAAAACTCAACAAAGTGTCACTGGTTCCAATTAGCTCTTACCGAGTAATGTCGAAATTGGTATCCAATTGCCAATGAAGACTCTATAAGAAGACTAAACAATTTTTATTTGGTCTGGACCCCTGGATGGTCGGACTCCCTTGCCGCAGGTGATTTGTTCGAGCCAAAAACCTACAGAATTTTAGACTTCCAGTATAATTTACCAGGATTGGATCATTCAAAAGCTTTTATACATCCTTCAAACAAGTGTGAGAATGTAGCAGGCATGACCTACGTTGTCTAACAGGCCACTGTCGTCTGAATCGTCATATGATGAGACTTTTTGCCTTTTTTGGATATAAAAAGAGATTTTGACAATACTCCCCATGAGGCTGTCAAAAGAGCATTAAATGGAAGAGGTGTAGACAGCACAACATCCAAATGGATGTCGGAACTGTTCACCACTAGAGTAGCAGAGACGAGGACGAGCAAACACATTATCTCCATCTGTACAACCAGAGGATGTCCACAGGGAGTAGTAGCATCCCCATTAATATGGAGCCGGACGCTTGACGAACTCCTGTGTGGTTTGACTGACCTCTGAATATCCTGCTAAGGATATGCCGATGATATTGCCATAACAGCCAGGGGAAAATTCGAAAATACCCTTTGTGACATCGTACAAAAGGGTCTGAACTATACAAATAGCTGGTGTAGGCAAGTGGGACTTAACATCAACACCACCAAATCCATCTTCATAGTCTTCACTAAGAAAATAAAGCTCAACCTCAAAACCCTTAAACTTGATGGGAGCGAGGTTGAATGGAGACAATATGTCAAGTATCTAGGTTTGACTCTAGACAGTAAACTCCTGTGGAACAATCACGAAAAGGAGATTATATACAAAGCAGAAATGGCTCTGATGGTGTGCAGGAATCTAGCAGGGAGAAATTGGGGTTTTCCCAAAAATCCTGAGCTGGATGTACACTGCCATAGTGAGACCAATTATCACTTATGGAGCCTTTGCGTGGAGTAGTAGAACTAGCCTATTGACAACGAGAGAAAACCTCTCCAAAATTCAAAGACTAGCCTATATGTGCATTACAGGAGCAATGAGAACATGCCCAACGGCAGCCATGGAAGTGATTCTCAACCTTACACCACTACATATGATGGTGGAAAGTGTTGCAGAAAGAACAATATACAGACTAAGTAGAGAGGGAATCATTAGGAAAACCCCTCCTTACTTCTTAGAAATCAGAAAACCTGGGACATGCCACAAGATGGTATGATGAAAGAGTATAACTCTTCAAAGAAATTCGTTACGGAATGAAGCAACAAGAAGGAATGGGATCCAAATACCATTATCAGACTTGGAAAGAATGCCATTCAATGGTATGCAGACGGCTCAAAAGAAATAGAAGGAACTGGGATAGGAGTGTACGGGCCAGGAACCAAACACTCTGAAAGCTTGGGAAATACCCAGAGTATCTTTCAAGTGGAAATTCACGCCATAAGAAAGTGTGCCCAGTTCAATATTGATAAGTATTATCATAATGTCGGATAGTAAAGCAGCCATTAAAGCACTGAGCTCTTGTGTTATCAGTCCCAAAATGGTGTGGGAATGCCTAAGCAAATTAAATGAACTAAGCGAGAACAATACAGTCACCTTACTGTGGATTCCAGGACACACAGGGATAGAAGGAAATGAAATAGCAGATGAATTAGTAAAGAGGGGGACTGAAACAACCGTTTGGGGGGCCGAAACCCTTTTGCGGTATCAACTCCAATGTAACATTGGAAGAAATAGGCAAAGCCGAAAAAAAGAGAAGATCAGACGATTGGAGAGATCAAGTAGGGCGTAGGCCCGGTTGTACAATTAATCGTTCAACGTCAGTTTTCTTGAACCGCAGTTAATTGTTGAACGCCGTTCAGAATCCCGAGCGTTGTACAATAATAAGTTCACTTGAACCAATACCACGGTAGAAGTAGGTCTACTGTTTCATTGCCAAACAACGAAAAGAGGAGTTTATGCAGAACTTAACCTATAAAATAGTTTTATTTTATTATTTTGTGCTTGGAGCCTGAAGTTGTCAAGGTGATTTTGTATTTAAAATTTAAAGTTTACTGCTGCCCCGTTATAATGGAGAAAAAAACAACAGTAGGGCAAGTAACTTCTCAGCAAGAGAAGTAGATACTTTAATTAATTTAGTTAAAGAATATAAAAATGAAGTAGAGTGTAAAAAAACAGATACCGACAACAACAAAATAAAAGCTGACGCATGGGAAAACATTTATAATGAATTTAATAGTATTCTGGGAGTTCCCCATAGAACTATTAAAGTTCTAAAAAATAAATATGAAAATATAAAGAAGCGCACTAAGCAAAAATTTGCTGACAATAAGGTATGTGTTTCTGGAACTGGAGGAGGACCATATCAGGATGTTGTTTTAACTGACACAGACAGTGACCTACATGAGATTTTAGGCTCCCAGTTAACAGGGCTTACCTCCAAGTATGATAGTGATGCCACTGCGGGTTAGTTAAAGTGTTTTTATGTTTTTTTAACTGTATTTATTGTGTCTTCTTTAGAATGTATTATAATTGAATTTGAAAAAAAATCAGCTACAGAGGGCATTGCTGATGATCTAGAAGAAATTCCTTTGAAAAAAACAAAAATGGATAATATGCTACAGCCACCAAGTGTTTCAGACTATTATGTAGGCCAAAATGACACTCCTGCAACATCCCAAAAGAAGCCCTTGACCACAAGAGACAGCAATTTGGAAAACCGTAGAATTCTGTCCTCTAACTTTTGTGCAGAATCTTCCAGCACTGACTGGGCTGCATATACACCAGCCATGTTAAAAAAGCTATTGTCTGTTCCATTACAGCAGCCAGAAAATAAAGTGAAGAATTCAAAGTCTACTTCTCAAAAGCTTAGCGCTAAATTGGAGGACTGGGTTAAGAATAAAACAAAATATGGAGAAAAAGCTTACAATGAAAAACATGAATTAACAATTAAGCAAATGAAGGAAAAACATCATCTAGATATCGCCATTCAAAAAGAAGAATCCCAAACAAGACTCAAGTTTCTTGAAGAAGAACATATCTTGAAAATGAAGATATTAGAAATAGAATATGGTACAAAGTAATTTAAAAATGTTTTTTGACAATAAACTATTTTATTTCTTAAACACCCTGTATTTTCGAAAGGGTCATTTACGGAAATCAGGTTCTCTACACCATGTATACTTATATTACTTGTGCAATACTTAGTTTGTAGCTTTTTCTTAATAATCACGAGTTGTTTTAAGGTATTGTTTTACTAATCAAGTGATAGAAAAGGCAGTTTTTTTATATACTGAATAACTTTATTGATCAAAGATATCTATAACAAATTTTGAAAATAAGTGTTTATTAATGTGAAACGAACACTGTTATTAATTCCCCCTTGTGCATGTCCAATCACAAGGTTATTAACATTTTCTGTTAATTCAATGGCAGCAATGATTTCTTCATTCACTGCTGCCATAACCACAGCTTCTACTTTTTCCTGTTTTAATCGGATTCCTAAGGCAAGAATTGGGAATCTTCTTTTTAAAACTCCAAATGGTCTCTCTATGGGGTTCCTTGTCCTAATTTGTGCTTCATTGAATAGATTTTCAGCTGGAGTTTGAGGATTTAAGAGAGGAGTTATAGAGTAGTTTTTTATGGCATAACCACTATATGCTACAAGAAAATTGTCACCATATACTCTATTTTCAAAATCATTTCTGACTCTGCTATTTCTAAATATATTGGAGTCATGAGCAGATCGCGGCCATCGGCACACAATATCCTGAAATTTGAGTTCGGCATCGCAAATTGCTTGTACGTTAAATGAGAAAAAACCTTTACGGTTTCTGTAAATTTCAGCATCTGCTCCCCCTGGTGACAGTAATTTTACATGGGTACAGTCCAATACTCCAATACATCTCGGTAGCCTGGCTATATTGAAAAAACCTTGTCTAACACTACATAAGTCATCTTCATTTCTTGGCATTTTTATAAATTCTCTCCCCAATTGAGCCAAAGCTTCTAAAACCATATAAATTTTTCGGCTTGCTGTTGATTTGTCGATACCACCAAAGTCTCCAACAACTTGCAGAAAACTCCCAGTAGCCAAAAAACGCAGAGTAATACATACCATTTCAGCAATTTAAAACCAAGACTTTATGTAAAAATATAAATCTCACCTGTCTGTATCAGATGAAATATTTTCAGAAATTTCATCTATAATAAATCTAACAACCTGTTTTTCTAACCTAAACCTGTTCTTAAATTCCTTATCATTCCAGATGGTGAAATGATCTGGTCTTTCTCTATAAACTTTCGGAGCTCGAGGGTGTGCAATAATTTCCACCATTTCCAAAAAGTCCTCATCATCAGTAATATTATCATAAAAATCGTCCATGATCGTTGTAATGAAAATCAACAAAACAAGAAAATGAGGTTAAAACCACTGGGTAGACATAAAAACCCCTGTTGAACTTTCTTTGAACGGCCAGATTTGGTGGTTCAGGATGAACCGCGTTCACCATTTAAAATTAACATTGTACAACGAAACTTTTTCGTTGAACCAGAGATCAGCGTGATCAAACCGTGAACTCGGAGTGAACGTAGATTGTACAACCGGGCCTTAGACAATCAAAGATTCTTCTGGTTGATTACAACCTGTTGAGATCAAAGTAAAACTGCACTAAGAGTATTATCAAGCATGTTTACGGGACATTGTCGCCCGAATGGGCACCTGAAAAAGCTCAAAATAGTGGAGTTTAGTTATAGAGCTTAATTTACATTGTTAATATCCACATCTAATTCTTGACATTCCCATCCAGGCACTAACCACGCTTCTTTAGAAATCAGGTATTGGTGAGTTATGCTGCTGTGTCCAATTCCAAGCCTTCCTTTAACTTGGTCAGATCTAATGTGAGATCTACTGACGGAAACCTGGGTACATGAATTATTTGGCAAACTTTATTGCGAGGACTTAAATCTCGTTAGTTATGTATTTTTTTCTATAGAATGTTTATGGTTTTGGCTCGATTCTACAATTAACTGGTACAGTAGGATTGACAGAAGTGTTTTTGGTAGTTTCGTCATCAGCATCTTCATTTCCTGAACTAGGCGAGAACAATATAGTCACCTTACTGTGGATTCCAGGACACACAGGGATAGAAGGAAATGAAATAGCAGATGAACTAGCAAAGAGGGGGACTGGAACACCCTTTTGGGGACCGGAACCCTTTTGCGGTATCAGCTCCAATGTAATATTGGAAGAAATAGGCAAAGCCGAAAAAAGAGAAGATCTTACCATTGGAAAGATCTAGTAGAATTTAGACAATCAAAGATTCTTCTGGGTGACTACAGCCTGTTGAGATCAAATGAATGCATAAGTCAAAGTGAAACTGCACTAAGAGTTTTAACAGGGATCCTTACAGGACATAGTCGCCTGAATGGGCTCCTGAAAAAGCTAAAAATAGTGGAGGAAGAAGAATGTAGTTTCTTTGGCATGGAAGAAGAAACCTCCATCCATGCACAGCAATTCAGAATCCTAGGGCACAACACCTTGAAGATTACTGGATAGAAGAGGGACATTTACCTAAGTTAAAGCCTGCAGATATCCTAAAATTCCTCCGGGAAATGGGACTCTAGGAGCTACTAGTCTCTGCGATTTTCCTCAGGAACTAAGTAGAAGTAAGGGGGCACAATAGATCTTTTAGGTCTCAGTGAATGTCACCCCAATTTACATACATACATTACATTAATACATACATACATACATACATACATCATACATACATACATACATACATACATACATACATACATACATACATACATACATACATACATACATACATACATACATACATACATACATACATACATACATACATACATACATACATACATACATACATACATACATACATACATACATACATACATACATACATACATACATACATACATACATACATACATACATACATACATACATACATACATACATACATACATACATACATACATACATACATACATACATACATACATACATACATACATACATACATACATACATACATACATACATACATACATACATACATACATACATACATACATACATACATACATACATACATACATACATACATACATACATGATGAGACTGTTAAAAGATACGTCTTACCGTCTTTGTTTGGAAGTTGATGAAACAGCAGGGCAAATACTTTGTGCCTGCCCCATCAGGTATCTGATCTTTCTCAGGGTCTCTCTCTCCCTCCGACCTAAAATATCATTCACCAAATGAACTAATAGGCTTTGGTGAGAAGCTGATTTATTTTTGTTAGATATGAATGAATATGAATGCGAGTCACGGTGGAGGGTCAAATAGATCCACTCACAACAAACCTTACATAACCTTCGTTAACATTGCAAAAGAAGTCTCATATAAAACCAGTAAATCTGTCTGGATCTCATGCATCAATCCATAATGCTGCCTTTGCGAATTACTTTTTCCAAATGTTTTTTTTATTTAATATTTTTATAATAATTTAGCGCACCTCACTTTTTGCGGCCCGCGGGGCAATTTCGAAAATATAAATACGAAATTTATAGTTTTATTTAATAGGAATCCAATAAAAATAATCCCCCACTAGATAAAACCGAGTAAATAGAGCTAATAAATTGAATATTTTTCAAATATTACCAGGTATTTTTATTTTAGCTTCGAAATGGAATAAAAAAAGTTAAATTCGTGTATCAGCTTTTACAGTAATTAAGTCATTGCAGTGGAGATTACTGTGACATTAAAATAAAATGAAGTTTCGTTCCGATTCAAATAAATGCATTCAGCTAAACTGTTTTCATAAAATCTACAACTGCACCGCGCATATTAACCATTTTGCTTTTGAAATTTTTGTTTATCGCCCCCTTTTTGCTATCCCCCGATCCTATATGCTGAATAAAATGAAAGCAATTAACACGAATGTATACGGTTAGTCGTTGCAATCCAGCTAATTCCGAGAAATCAATTTAACGTACATGGTTTCCTGTTTTAGTGGAATCTGTCAAAATAAAGTCCCGATTGATTTAGTTGTAGTAGAATTATTATCAACAGTATTTCGTAGACTGGAAAATAACTAAATAATTAAAAGCAGGTTTTAAACAGAGTGAAAAGTTGGTTAGTTAGTCATAATTATTATATAGGGTGTCCAGAAGGTCTCTCGCCAAAAGAAATTAAATTGGTGATGGTGATATTTCGAGAGTTTTACATTTTGAAGTCGTCGAAAAGACTCAACAAATCTAGCTACTTACTTACTTAACTGGCTGATATTTCCAATTTATTTCTCATGAAAGATTCAAACCTGAACTGCTTTAAATGGGATTTTCCCTCCATCAATATTTATCGACTGTTGCTGTGAATAATTTAATGGTAAGGCCTACATAGTAAACATTTTACATAAAAATTAATACTGTAATAACGTCCACTTGATCTATTTAAATAATTTGGTTTTATATCCTTTTTGAAATACAGAGCATTTCAATGACAACTATCCACCCCACATAATTCTGAAAGCGTCACTTTTATGAAAAAATGAAAAAACACGTCAAAAATCATATAAAGGGGGACGTCTTTTTGCTCATTTGTAGACATATAACCTTAACCCCCTCCTCCCTATGCTCGCCGCTCCCAATTTTTTAAATGGAACTTACTTTATATACTGAACAATGGCAAGTAACGAGGACAAATACACAAAAATAAAAAGCGAAAGGGAGGAAGACGAAGATACCGAGGAAGAAGTAACTAAAAAAAGTAAAAGCATGGATAGATCATCAGTTAAAAGTCATAAGAAAATTGAGGAAAATATGGAAATGCTGACTAAGATGATGAGACAAATGGGGGAAACGATGAAAACAATAACAACAGAGCTAACGGAGATGAGGAATGAACAAAAGGAATATAGAAAAGAGATTGACGGGTTAAGATTAGAAAATAAAAAATTTGTGAACGAAAATATAAATTTGAAGAAAACAGTTGCAAACAAGGATGAAAGGCTGGAAAAAATTGAAAATGAAAAAAGAAGAGATAATATTGTATTGCTAGGTTTAAGAATAAATAACTAAGACAGGATAGAACTTAAACAAGTTATAGAAAACTTTATGAAGTGTGAATTAAAAATTGATACAGAAGTGTTGAGCGCAACGAGATTAGGAGATAAAACCTGTTTGATACAACTAAAGGACCAGAAGCAAAAGAAAGGAGTTATGAAAAATAAAAGTAAATTGAGAACAAAAATGGGACAAAAGATATTCATACAGGACGATTTGTCAAAGAAAGATAGAGAAATAATGAAACAAATATGATATAGAGCCAATGAAGAGAGAAAAACAGGGAAAAACGTTAAAATCTGCTACAGGAAAATGTACATTGAATCTGATGAATGGAAATGGGAAACAGGGACGAATAACCTGATCAAGATACAAAAGAACGCTCACCAGCAATTAACAGATAAAACAATCATTACAAAAAACTAATAGTAATCCATAAGGAGACTGAAAATTGAAAAGACCTGGCTTTGGAAAAGGATATAGGAAGACAAAAAAAGGTGAGCGGTCGTCGGACCGCCGACAGAAGCTTGCTCCTTGTGCCCAATAGAATGCAAGGTTGGGAAAACCATCAATAAAAATACGCGCAATAGAATGCGATGTTGGGAATTACATTAGGCCCAGTACGTTCTACTAAGTTTTATTTTATATTTTAATGACCATTTTTTCAAAATTTTGATAATTATTGACCATTTTTTCAAAATTTTTGACCATTTTCAAAATTTTGACAATTGTTGATCATTTTTAACAATTTTTCAAAAATTTTGACTATTTTTAACAATTATTGACCATTTTCGATAATTTTAACAATTATTGACCATTTTTCAAAATCTTAACAATTATTGACCATTTTTGTCAGTTTCTGACAATTATTGACTATTTTTGACAATTTTTCAAAAATTTCAACAATTTTAAACAATTATTGACCATTTTTGACAGACTTTTATAATTATTGACTATTTTTTCAAAATTTTAACAATTATTGACCATTTTTGACAATTTTTCAAAAATTTTGACAATCATATATTGACCGTTTTTTAAAACATTTAACAATTTTTGACCATTTTTCAAAATTTTAACAATTTTTGACAATTAGTGACCGTCTTTGACAATTATTGGCCATTTTTGATAATTTTTCAAAATTTTTGACAATTATTGACCGTTTTTTCAAAATTTTTACAAATATTGACCATTTTTGACAGTCTTTGACAATTATCGACCATTTTTCCAAATTTTTGACCATTTTTGAAAATATGTGGCAATTATTAACCGTTTTTTCAATATCTTGACAGTTTTTGACAATTATTGACGATTTTTCCAAGTTTTTGACAATTTTTGACTAGCCTTCCCAACAATTATTGACCATTTTTGACAATTTTTTAGCTTTTTGACTGGTTCTGACAATTATTGACCATTTTTGACAATTTTTTAAAAATTTTGTACAGTTTTCAAAAATTTTGACAATTTTTAACAATTATTGACCGTTTTTGACAGTTTTTTATAATTATTGATTATTTTTCAAAATCTTAACAATTATTGACCATTTTTGTCAGCTTCTGACAATTATTGACTATTTTTGACAATTTTTCAGAAATTTCAACAATTTTAAACAATTATTGACCATTTTTGACAGACTTTTATGATTATTGACTATTTTTTCAAAATTTTAACAATTATTGACCATTTTTGACAATTTTTCAAAAATTTTGACAATCATTGACCATTTTTTAAAACATTTAACAATTTTTGACCATTTTTCAAAATTTTAACAATTAGTGACCGTCTTTGACAATTATTGGCCATTTTTGATAATTTTTCAAAATTTTTGACAATTATTGACCGTTTTTTCAAAATTTTCACAAATATTGACCATTTTGACAGTCTTTGACAATTATCGACCATTTTTCCAAATTTTTGACCATTTTTGAAAATATGTTGCAATTATTAACCATTTTTTCAAAATCTTGACAGTTTTTGACAATTATTGACCATTATTCCAAATTTTTGACAATTTTTGACTAGCCTTCCCAAAAGTCCTATGTCGTGCAATAAGAAACAAGCTTCAATTTAAATTTCATTGGATTAGTGGATTATTCAGAAATCTGGCAACACTGTTGCGTGACGGTCTCTTTCGTAACGGTTACATGTTTTACGAGTTCACTAGTCTTCTCAAAAGTTCTATGTCGTGCAATAAGAAGCAAGCTTGAAAAAATGCACATCAGAATATAAAGCAATACACAGGAATAATAAAAATATGAATGGAGCACAAAACAAACAAAAAGACGCTAAAGCAAAACAAAAAGGTAAAATTGATAAATGGAGCATAGGGGCATGGAATATAAGGGGCTTAACATGAAAAGAAAGAGAACTGGAAGATGAATTTGTACAAATGGGAGCGGACTTCTTAGGAATAACTGAAACTAAAAAGAAAGGAAAAGGCATTATAACAATGATAAAAGGAAATATATTGATATATAGCGGAGTAAAGCAAGATAAAAGGGCATCTTCAGGAGTGGGTTGCATAATAAATAAGAAACTGGAAAAGCAAATAAATGGTTGGGATGCAATATCGGACAGAATATTAAAACTAGAAATAAAAACTGATCAAAATATCCAAAAAACAGTTATAGTAGATTATGGACACAACGAGGACGATACAGCAGCAAATGAGGACCAATTCTGGGAAGAATTACAAGTAGCTACAGAAGAAGCCAAAGGAACACCATATATATTAGGTGATTTTAATAGTAGGGTGGGCATAGAAGATCAATGGTATAGAAATATATTAGGAGAGCATGACGAGCAAGTAAGAAATAATAATGGCAAAGGAATGCTAAATTTTTGCTTGATAAACTAATTAGTAATAACAAATACGTTCTTTGAGCATAAGAATATACATAAATACACCAGAGAGGTAAAAAGTAGAGGAGAAAAATCAATAATAGACTACATACTAGTAGAAAAGTAGTAGAAGATACAAAAGTGAAAAGAGGACTAGAAATAGGCAGTGATGATTATGTAGTACTGAGCACAATAAAAGAGTATGTACCGGAAAACAAAGAAAAAAGAGAAACTCAGTCCAAAAAAGAAGAGTGGGAAACAATAAAAACGTTTAAATTAAGAAACAAGAAAATAGCAGAAAAGTATGAAATATACCTCATCAAAAAATTGGAGGATGTTGAGAAACAGCTTAACAATGACATTGAAATAATTTGGAACTCAATGAAAAATGCGATCACAGAAACAGCAAAAGAAGAATGTGGAATAACTATAAAACCAAATCATAGACAACAAACGGCATGGTGGACTGACGAAATTACAAACCAAATCAAAATAAAGAAAAAGATGTGGAGTAATTACCTAGGGTCTAGGAAAATAAAGGATTATGAAGAATATAAAACCGAGAGAAAGAAAAGAATTAGTTAAAAATGGAAAAGAAGATCAATGGAAACAATTTGGAGGAAAAATGGAGCAGGATAGCAAGAGTAACCAAAAACTATTTTACAAATTGCTAAAATCATGGAGAACTGGAAAAGACACAAATATAACTAATATTAAAAATAGGAAAGGGGAAATATTAACAGAAGATATGAAAGTAATGGAAAGATGGAAGGAATATTTCCTAGAATTATTAGATAACGGAGAAAGCACAACTAAATCAAATGAAGAAAAATTACAAACAATACAGGACAATAATGATGAAGATGAATTCACGGAAATAATTAAAAAGTTAAAAATGGGAAAGCACCAGGATGCGACAAAATAACTGGAGAAATGATTTAAAATATGGGTAAAAGTGGAGAAGAACTATTATTAAAAATATATAATAGGTGCTGGAAAGAAGAAAAGATACCGAAAGAATGGCAAATGGCATCAGTTGTCTCTATAAAAAAGGTAATAGACGGGGATGAGGTAACCACAGGGGACTGACGTTGCTCTGTACAAACATGAAAATATTAGAAGAGATATTGGACCGAAAAATTAGAAAAGTCGAGGAAAACACACTAGACGAGTCGCAAAATGGGTTTAGAGGTGGGAGGAGCATAGAAGACAATGTATTTATAATAAAACAGATGACAGAGAAATGTATACAAGAGAAGAGAAATATATATTGCGTATTCGTAGATTCAGAAAAGGCATTTGATATGGTATCAAGGGAAAGAATGTGGAAAATATTAGAAAAAAGAGGGGTAGATAATAAAATAATAAGAATGGTGCAAAAAATATACGATATTAATATAAATAGCCATAATAGAAGATCAGAGGAATTCACAACTTAAAGTGGACTTGACAAGGAGGAGAATTAAGCCCATGTCTTTTCATTGTGCTTATGGATGAAATCATAAAGAAAACAAATAATAAATGTAAAAAATATATGGTAGGACATAGAAACTTGCAAAAAGTTGAAATAACAAATGAGGCCTATTCAGACGACATTGTAATATTTGCACAAAGTGAAAGGGAATTGCAACAAAACCTAAACATATGGAATGAAACATTGAAGGAGTACGGTATGAAAATAAGCACGAATAAGACTAAAACTATGGTGATTGGTGATAAAACAGAAAAGATAAAATATATATTGAAGATCAAAGTATAGAACAAGTGATCAGGGCGGATCACAGGAAGCCGAAATAAATAGGAGAGTCCAAAAAGCAAGTAATCTTTTTTATTCTATGATAATAAAAAGGAAATTTCAAGAACAACTAAATTAAAGGTCTTTAAATCTGTTTACAGACCAGTGTTAACGCATGGCTGTGAATCTTGGATACTTAATAGAACACAAAAGAGAAAAATACAAGCGGCTGAAATGAAGTATCCAAGGCGAATAAAAGGAGTAACAAAAAATGATAAAATAATAAACACAATAATGAGAGAAGAGCTGGAAATACAGCCAACTTTGGAGTATATTGAGGAAAGACAACTGGGATGGTGGGGACATTTGCAGCGTATGGAGGAGACTAGATTAACTAAAAGAATATGAATTTACTGTTTGGACCCTTACTTTGTGGAATCTACTCATATTAATGTCATAAATGAAACTAACTGTTTCTAATTAACTCCACTATTTAATTAAAAAATTTATGAAAATTATTAAAGGATATTGATAATTATTTCGATATTGACATATCATCGTCAGAATGACAGAAGTTACATTTTATGTGATACCTACTTGATGTTTAATATTTTGGCTAGACCAAATAGTAAGTGACCTATCTTGTGATTAGTGGAGAGCTCCCAAGATTTATCTGTTCATTGACAACTTCATATTGTGGGTCTCTTAAGTGTCTTCTTATTTCTAGTTCTTCAAGGAAATCTAGTTCTTTTTTCTTATCACAAATATGCAGTACTTCTAGTTCTGTGTTAGGTGTTAATGAATGTTTTGTGTCAAGAAGGTGTTTTGCGTAATGTAATTACAGAATTAATTAGAAACAGTTTCGTTTATAACATTAAAAGAATATGGGAAGCGAAAATTCAAAAGAATAAAAAGAGAGGTAGACCCAGGAAGACTTGGGATGAGACAGCAGGGGAAATATTACAGCGGGAAGGAAAAGCTCGGATTGAAGCTAAAAAGCTGGCCACTGACAGAAAGAAGTGGAAAAAATTTATGGAAGAGTAGAAATATCACTCTACACCACAATGTGGTAGAAGAGTTATTTGACTATATATATTCCACCATTTAATGCAAATGAGCATTCGTCGGAAAAGCAGATATTGTACAATAAAGCTGGAGTGTCGTGCAGTCGTTCACTCATCAATTCACAAAACTGTAGACGCCGGTCGAAATGATCTTCATGTAGCTCTTGGACTAATTTCATTTTGTAAGGATGGAATTTGTGTTTATGTAAAATTCTGAACACACTGCTCCGAGAAACACCCACTGCACTAGAAATTTGTGATATTGACTGTCTAGCTGTGGCTCTTGCAGATTTATTATTTTCGTAGTATAATCCTACAATTTCAATTCTATCTTGCAGAGTATCCATCATTTTTACGGTAGATAGGTACTTGTAAATGTTGATATTCGAATGAAAACTAAGCTACTTGACTCTTTATTTAAAAAAAGTCATAGGTACACCAGTTTTCCGGACGCTATGTTTTTTCCCCAAGCACGTAACTCCCGTAACTCCCAACTGATTGACTTTTCACTTATCTATTATACATTTTTGTAAACCTCTTGTAGAGGAGAATCAAACAATGCAATAATGTATAGGGTGTTCCATTTGAAAAATTGGTAGTGATGACCATAGGAGAGAGGGGGTTAAAGTTATAACGTCTTTATATGAGCCCATCTCCATTTATATGATTTTTGAGCTTTTTCATTTTTTCATAAAAGTGATGCCTTCAGAATTCTGTAGGGGAGGATAGATTTCATTGAAATACTCTGTATATGCGGAGTGATCCTCATTATTTATTCGGTTTTGAAAATAACCATCTTCTGTTTCCACCTTGAAACAAAATTTTATCGGTCCAATTATGATCACCCTAATACGAAACAATTTGCAAATGAAAATAGACGACATCAAACCGTAATTACATTTTGTGTTTCCAGCTTGGAATAAGTCGACCTCGACATCTTGTAATATTTCATCAGAATTAATTGCCTCTCCTCATTTTATTTACTTTTCCAATTAATGTCTCACTTTCGCCTTGACACAAGCAGGGTTGTCTTGAGGAACTGAATTACATCAAAAAAACACGTCAATTAGAAAAGCTTTGTTTTCTGTTGTCCTCTAAATTAATAGACAATTACAGAGCTGCCAATATATTGCTTCGGTAGCAGATACTACACAACCTTTAGTTATAGAGCTCAATTTACATTGTTAATATCCACATCTAATTCTTGACATTCCCATCCAGGCACTAACCACGCTTCTTTAGAAATCAGGTATTGGTGAGTTATGCTGCTGTGTCCAATTCCAAGCCTTCCTTTAACTTGGTCAGATCTAATGTGAGATCTACTGACGGAAACCTGGGTACATGAATTATTTGGCAAACTTTATTGCGAGGGGGACTGGAACACCCTTTTGGGGACCGGAATCCTTTTGCGGTATCAGCTCCAATGTAATATTGGAAGAAATAGGCAAAGCCGAAAAAGAGAAGATCTTACCATTGGAAAGATCTAGTAGAATTTAGACAATCAAAGACTCTTCTGGGTGACTACAGTCTGTTGAGATCAAATGAATGCATAAGTCAAAGTCAAACTGCACTAAGAGTTTTAACAGGGATCCTTACAGGACATTGTTGCCTGAATGGGCTCCTGAAAAAGCTTAAAATAGTGGAGGAAGAAGAATGTAGTCTCTTTGGAATGGAAGAAGAAACCTCCATCCATGCACAGCAATTCAGGTTACAGGTTGAAGGTTACTGGATAGAAGAGGGACATTTACCTAAGTTGAAGCCTACGGATATCCTAAAATTCCTCCGGGAAATACAACTAAAGGAGCTACTAGTCTCTGAGACTTTCCCCAGCAACTAAGTCGAAGTGAGGGGGAACAATAGATCTTTTAGGTCTCAGTGAATATCACCCCAATTTACTTACACATACATATATACATAAATCTTCATTTCCTTCAACGCCTGTATGAGATGACATGGTTCTGTATTGAAGTTGGTGTAATGTTAGATTGGTTTCCTGCCAATTTTTGTAAATAAACGCCTTGAAGGTTTTCAATATGTGGTTATCAGAATATCCTTATTCATTGTCAGTGCGCTTTCTTCTGTTAGAAGCAGCTCGTGCTCTATTATTGTAGTCAATTGCTGCTCCTACATCTGCTAATGTCTTGGGAGCATCTGTATACATTGCTCCAGCTTCCAACAGCAATGTTTCATCTCAATTCGATAGATATTTGTGCTCAAGAGTGCTTTAAAAAACGCATCAACTCAGCCAGAATATTCATTGCGTCTGATAGTCAAAGGCTCTAAAGTCTAAAACTTATGAGTCTAAAACAGTCTGACTTATCTAATGTAATCTCAAATTATCCTCTATGAATAAAATTTTACATGGCTAGTTCAGTCGCCGTAGTGAAATCTGAATTATTTCACACACTGATTAACTTAAACATAAATTATTTCTAAATTTAACCAAATTATAAATAATATTCGATTTTATTCCGTAGTGAATTTCCGATTGTTCGTTATTAATTTATATTTATAATACGATTTCGTTTTTGATGTTTTGTAATAATATCAGATGATGGAGAAAAAATAATTATTAATTTCATACAATTCAATACTTATTATGCACCGAGAAAAACAGGCCAAGTAAACTGGTTTAATAGAGAAATTCTGGCTAACCATAATTAAACTTGCAGAACTGCCCTAGAATTTTTTATCTTTCTGAAGACTTTTTTCTGAAATTACATTTCGTAAGCTAGCAGTTTAATTCGAGCAATTAAAATTTGTTTCTGAAATTATTTTAATTATGATAAGTATAGCAATTACCTGACACTAGCTAGGTGTGTTAGCTACAATTAAAGGGTTTAATTAATTGTAACGGATATTTTGCATTTTGCACAAGATCGGCTCTAATCGTCACTACATCGTGCATCGTTTAACGTATTTTCAGAGGTATTTTGTTCAGTGACCAGTCTGTTCTAGTCTGAGCTAGCGAGTGGTCTGGTGTAAGTTTGCGACTGGTGAAAATGGAGTATTATGAATTACTTATGCTGGAATGGGGGCTCGAGGACTCTTTGAGCCGCTTTAGAGGTAAATAAACTTTAAAAATTATTTACGTATATACTTAGGATATTCATTATTTGTATTTTTTAAGTGAAATGAAACATTTTATAGTTCTGTGATATTTAAAACTGTGTTTGTTTGGGATTCTTGTTCTGGACAAAATCCAATTAAAATTATAGATATATATTTAAAAAATGCAGTGCTAACACTGTTAACAAAATTTCTTTGATACATTGAGACATCTGCAAAAGGTAATCTAATCTCATTGCAGTGAACTGCAGTTCAAAGTAGCCCTATAAAGAACATTAACAGTTAGTATCAGTTAAAATAGTAATATTAACTTTTTTGATACCTATTAAAAAGCAGTTCTATCTGTTAGGCAGAGTTAAGTATTAGACTAAATTTCAATTTGTATTTAAATATCTAAAATAATATATTCTGGACATACAGAATTTTTATTTGTACTATATAGACTAAAATATTACATTCTGTATTTTTTGTTATAGGCAAGCGAGACATCCCCAAAAAGTCGCTTAGAAATACAGTATGGGTCCAAGGAGTACTAATCGCTAAAACCACTTTCATTTTATGTTTTCTAGGTCGCTGAATACGAATCTGAATTTATTTTTAATTACACACAATTTCTATTTTTTGTGCAATATAATATATGTTTAAATAGTTTTAAAAAATTAGCTTTTTATTTCTTTTCAATTTCCATAAAAAATAAACTTTATTGTTAATTGAGGACTTCCATTACTCGATTGTTTTAGAATAGATGACGTTTCAATCAGTATTTAACTTCGATCGTTCAGTAAATGACGAAGATAAATACTGATTGAAACGTCATCTATACTAAAACAATCGAGTAATGAAAGTCCTCAATTAACAATCACATAGTTACATTACTGTTAATAATCTATTTAATTATTATTATTAACTAGTTATTAACAGATTTAATCACCATTACCAACCAGTTCCATTGCTGTAATTAACGGGTTTAATAATTGTGGTGAGTAAAATAGTTAATACTCACAAAATTTTTGTTTTCTGTGGTAATCGACTTTTGGTCGCTAGCGGTTACTGTTTCTAATAGATTATTAAAGTGTTTTAATTACCATAAGTTGCCGTACCTTAATAACGATAATTAATGCCCTTTTTATTGTCATTATTAAACATTTGTTGTGTCCTAATACGTATTAAAGTTTTTACCTACTACAACTAAATTCTTAATAATGCTGAATAAACTTTTTCCTCAGTGTGTCCAGTATTTCATTGGGATTGTATGGGTGAGTCTTAAACCATTGGAGACTAGATAAGAAGATCGAACGCATACTGAAAAATTGACAAAACCAAAGACAAAGACAAAGACCATTCCAGAATGACGTCACTGACAGGTCAGCCATATTGTTCTGGATGGCACATGTCATATTCTATTCAGTTTTCATTGTTTACACACAACTCTTCTGATGATTGCTTTTTTCGTCGTCTAACATTTTAATTATTATTTAATTCAATTCAGAGCCATGTGTTATTTGTGAAGTTTTTATTATTTAAATAAAATATATTACATTGACATTGTTCTACGAAGTATGTCTGACAACCCACTGACTTACAGCACATGCCAAAACACACAAGCTTCAACTCCAAATGATCGGTTGCCTTCCAGAACTATATATGGCCGACCTTTCAATGACCAGAAACTGGAATATATGAAGTCCAATCTCCTTGCTTATTATAATGGTTTATTTTAGTCCCTGATATTCTGAATGGTTCCAGATAAAATCGACAAGGCACATATTTCATACGAAGTACTACCATCATTTTCATCCCCTGTCTCCCAAGTTTTTGATACGAATTGAGATCCTCCTCCCTCTTTGAAATTTAAATATTTGATTGATAAAGCGTGATGGATAGAGGGTGTGAAAAATATTTTCCGCTTATCAACTGCGTCTCATTGAAAACTCCAATACCCAGTTTTCAAGAAGAAAAACGATATCAAATTTAAAAATTGTCACTGCAGTGTTTTGTGATTTCCCAAGTCAGTTTGACATTTTTTATTTTGCAATAAATTTGAATAAATTTGTTCACTGTAACCTGACAATTCGATTTCGATGGTTCAAACCCTGGGTCAAAGAGAATATACACTCAGAAAGAGAGTACAAAATTAAAGGCAGTCAGCACTAACCTCCAATTTAAATGTTCGACATAGGCGTGCGCCAAATCTTTTATACATCACAGACACAAGTTTATATATCAGTTGCGTTTTATTTTCCATAATTTTTATGCAAATCGTAAGTAAAATGAGTGATATCTACTTGCATATCCTTTCTTAGGTTAATAGCAGGTGCTTTATCAATCATACAGGTTCAATTCGAATTCGAATTATATATCAAAATAAACTTTTAACTTGGTAGATGTCAAGTATTTACGAAAGCGTGACATCATAGATAGACGCTTTAGCGCGAAATTTAAATTGTATTCTTAAAAGAATTACTGGACCTTGAGAGTATTGAAAAAGGTCTACATCAAGGAAGTTATGAGGAATTCACATCTTAAAATGTACGCAACTCTCGTCTGGGTTAAATGTTATAATTTGCAGATAGCAACCAAAAAAATGGAATGCACGTTTCGTTGTCAACAGGCATATATTAACAACGTTTTAATTTGATCAATTTTTTTATTATAATTTAATTTATGAAAGCGCACTGGAAGTTAGACATGGGGAGTTATTGCACGAGAGCATTCAAAAGGATGTAAATCATTTTCCAACGTTTAATTAAATTTCAGTAGCCCAGAATAAAAAGTATCTGTGGCTGTATAAAACCCTGCAATACCATTATCATTCACATTATACTCATACTAACACGGACTCCGAATCTTTGATTAAACTCCAGTGTTTTTAATAATGTACGATTTTGCAATATGTTCCCCACAAAAACGGGTGGCCAAAATATCACAAAATTGGGCTACATTCACAATTTTCATTAAATGACTTCCTCATGCCCAGATTGGTCAGCTAAAACTTGAGTTGCATTTAGAATGATTGTTTGCTTCAAAATTTGTTTCCAACATTCGAATGAGACGTTTTTCGTTTGCTTCGTGACCCCCAGGACACTCGCGGTGGTGAGTAAATGAGTTTTTTGGGCAAAATTCGCGCTTAAAAACTTTCCATGGACAAAATTAACGCAACACTTAAAATTTTGCACATTTTTGATTTAGAAGAAATATTTTAATTTTCACCCAATCAAAGTAATTTTTTCAGGACAGTGTAGGAAATTTATTGAAATTATCACAAGGAATGGAATGAAGAAATATTCATGTACCGTAAATTCTAAACACCCTGTGGGGTAAACTGAATGCTACAAATTTTTTCTTTGCAAAGAAGACTTATCAATTCTCGATATTTTGTTTTTTTCATTCATTCCAATATCTTTCTCTTTACAGAAGATACGAATTTTTAGAGAAAACTGCTACTTGTTTATGTGTAATTTTAATTTAATAATTGAGGGGTTTCTGGCAAAAACCGTTCGATTTTCAGTTTCTCGCACCAAATCGCTCTTTAGTAATTTATAGACGTCCTGAGATACTTAGATTCTACAAAAACCAAACGAGTCAGAGACATTTCAGGCGTAACTTTTCCGCAAGAACGCAACAAGTCTACAAGTTTTTCGGCAAAAACCAAACAAGTCCATATCTATCAGTTTACAGTATTCGAATTACGATAGTGAATGATCAGCAAACGCTTAGACGTGTTTGGGTGTTAATGTGCTTGCGTTTTGTTGGAAATTGTGGCATAAATATTATTGAAATTATACAAGAAAATTAAGAAATGGCAGGTCCCAGTTGGCCAAAAAGGATACAACGGAAAGTAAAGAAAGAGGCGAATCGTCGCAAAGCGAGGACAGAAGGCAGAGAATATGTTAATACAGCAGGCAACATTACATATGCTAGATCATCGTTTCTCAAGCGGGGGGTCGCGACGCTTGGGGGGGTCGAGTATGTTTTTAAAAGGGGTCGCAGTCTGTTGAAAACTACATATAGGTACAAATGATTCGTTTATTAAAGGATTGAATTTTACTGTGAGTGAGATAAGATAGTTGTGGTATGTACTAGTGATGAGAGATATTTTACTTTTTCACTGATATGAACAAATCACAGTCAGTCACAGTTCCTATAAGCAAATCTAAAGCGTGACCTGATCACAGCCAGCGAAAACGACAATGAATCGAAATATTCGAAATTGAACATAATATTGACCTCTTAATCGCTCTCATTCAACGAAGATTCAAACTAAGGAAAAAAGTTTCGAACGAAATTTTTTTCGAGTTTTGTCGTCTTTTCGCTAAAATCCACATTTTGGGGGGTGGAAAAAGACATTATTGCGATTTCCGGCCAAAGTTGAGTTCCTAGAAAAAAAAATTGGATATAAAAGCTGTAGATCTTGGGAAAATCAACAACTTTTTTTATCAGTAACTTTCTTACATAACCTCAAAATTAGCTCGAAAAACGCAAAAAACTGCATTTTTTGATTTTTATTTTTAGTTTCGTTAAAAAATGTTCGATTTTGATGAAAATTTGGTAGAATATAGTTTTCATAGTAACAAACCATGAATAAAATGTTCGAATGAAAATATTGGAAATTTTTCGAGTTATAACGTTTTTACGGTAAAAAACACTTTTTTGGGGGGTGGAAAAAGACATTATTGCGATTTCCGGCCAAAATTGAGGTCCTAGAAAAAAAAGTTGGATATGAAAGTTGTAGATCTTCAAAAAATATACAACTTTTGTATCAGTGACTTTTTCGCATAACCTCAAAATTAGCTCGAAAGACGCAATAAACTGCATTTTTGGTTTTTTTATTTTTAGTTTTGTCAAAAAATGTTCGATTTCGATGAAAATTTGGGAAAAGGTGGCTTTGATAGTCACAAACTATGGAAAAAAAATTTAAATAAAAATACTGGAAATTTTTTGAGTTATAACATTTTTTCGATAAAAAACACTTTTTGGGGGTTGGAAAAATACATTATTGCGATTGCCGGCCAAAGTTGAAGTCCTAGAGAAAAAAAGTTGAATATAAAAGTTGTAGATCTTGGAAAAATCTAGAACTTTGTCATCAGTCACTTTTCCACATAACCTCAAAATTATCTCGAAAAACGCAAAAGAATGCGTTTTTCATTTTTTATTTTTAGTTTCGTTAAAAAATGTTCGATTTTGATAAAAATTTGGTAGAATGTAGTTTTCATAGTGACAAACCATGAATAAAATGTTCGAATGAAATGTTCGAATGAAAATATTGGAAATTTTTCGAGTTATAACGTTTTTACGGTAAAAAACACTTTTTTGGGGGGTGGAAAAAGACATTATTGCGATTTCCGGCCAAAATTGAGGTCCTAGAAAAAAATTTGGATATGAAAGTTGTAGATCTTGAAAAAATATACAACTTTTGTATCAGTGACTTTTTCGCATAACCTCAAAATTAGCTCGAAAAACGCAAGAAACTGCATTTTTGGTTTTTTTATTTTTAGTTTCGTCAAAAAACGTTCGATTTCGATGAAAATTTGGGAAAAGGTGGCTTTGATAGTCACAAACCAGGAAAAAATTGAAATATTGGAAATTTTTCGAGTTATAACGTTTTTTCGATAAAAAACACTATTTTGGGGGGTGGAAAAAGGCATTATTATATATTATCATTTCACAACGTGAGTAAAAAATTACGATATCGCTCATCACTAGTATGTACCTACTTGCTTCCCTGGCCTATACTACTTCCCTAAAAATGAAGCTCGGCCTTGCTAGGGTTGCCAGTTCGATTTTTATTATTATTTATCTATTCCCAACAAAATAGTGACAGGGTCGCAAGACTTTTTACTTAACTTTTTGGCTTTTTCGTGGGTCGCCACTTAAAAGTAAGTAACAAATTAAGTAGGTACTTTTATAAAATATGTTGTTACGCGTCGTAGTCTGGTCACACATCTGTAAAATTTATATTGTCGTTGTTGATTTGTGTTAGCAGTTTGTTTTTCTATTTTTCAGATGTTCGAGGCATCATTGCTTTGAAAAATTTGACCTGCCGGCAAGAAACCAAATCCTTGAGAATTTTAACGTAATTGGTAGTAAAGATGCGCAGGATTCGCACTCGTGTGGGTTAATATCCATCCAGACCATAGCAAGAAAAAGACCACGCCAAGAAGATGCAAGGATCTTGCTGCTTCCTTTTCTTATAAAGTCCGGATTAGTGGCAACGACATGCCAGTATGTCAACAAGCCTACATGGAATGAAGAAAAGCTGTCTTTTTGATTGCAACAAAGTTTGATTATGTTGGGGATGTCGCCAAAGGAAAAATATTTAAAAAGAGGAGAGAAAAGAAGAAAGAGGACATAGCTATCTACCTTGCGATCACGATTTTTCGCTAATTGCTTCCAAGAAAAAGAAAACAAGTATTGCAGAGGTTCCTAAGGCATGGGATAACGTAATACTGAAGTCTAGAAAACATCCCGTTCCCTTTACTCTTCGATAAATGCATTATGCTTTAGAGATATCAAAAACGCAGTTACACAGCTTCCGTTTTTGAAAGCTGCTAAACCTCCCCTTAAACTTCAGAAAGTTAGACTTTTTCACATAACCTCAAAATTTGCTCGAAGCACACAAAAAACTGCATTTTTTGTTTTTTTATTTTTAGTTCCGTCAAAAAATGTTCGATTTCGATGAAAATTTGGGAAAAGGTGGCTTTGATAGTCACAAACTATGGAAAAAAATTTTAAATAAAAATATTGAAACTGTTTCGAATTATGACGTTTGTTCGGTAAAAAACTTTTTTGGAGGATAAAAAAAAGACATTATTGCGATTCCCGGCCAAAGTTAGAATCCTAGGAAAAAAAGTTAAATATAAAAATTGTAGATCTTGAAAAAATCTAGAACTTTTGTATCAGTGACTTTTTCGCATAACTTCAAAATTAGCTCGAAAAACGCAAAAAACTGCACTTTTCGTTTTTATTTTTAGTTTCGTCAAAAAATGTTCGATTTTGATGAAAATTTGGTAGAAGGTGGCTTTGATAGTCACAAACTATGGAAAAAAAATTCAAATAAAAATACTGGAAATTTTTTGAGTTATAACATTTTTTCGGGGGTAATATCCCTAGTGCATTTAATTTTTCCGGAAAAATTCGGAAAAACGAGTTTCTAAGTAATTTGTTTCGCGAAAGTGGAAAAATCCTCGTCTTCGACTCGGATTTTTAAAACCACTCTCGCTCATGCTATTTGTTAAAACAGGCAAGAAAGAGAAAACAAGTATTGCAGAGGTTCCTGAGGCATGGGATAACGTAATACTGAAGTCCAGAAAACATCCTGTTCCCTTTACTCTTCGATAAATGCATTATGCTTTAGAGATATCAAAAACGCAGTTACACAGCTTCCGTTTTTGAAAGCTGCTAAACCTCCCCTTAAACTTCAGAAAGTTAGACTTATTGAGATCGCAGAAAACGAACACTGTGTAAAGATAAGAGAATCATACGAGGGCGCATGGACGTAGACTCCGTTTCACGTAAAAAGAACCCACTTGAAGTTGCAGTCGTATGCGCGAACTTGTTGTCAAAACCAGCGCCATATTGTAAAATTGACATTCGATTTCAAATCAATAGCATAACGTTTTCACATTTTGTAGGTTAACACAAAATTAGAATAATGTGGATAATTTTTCTTTTAACACCTACAAGTTTATAGGAGGCATGTTTTTAGATCAAATGAAACACACAACACTCGCAGATAAACTAGCTAAACGTCTTAAAATATACAAAAATCAAAAATATTCGACACAACCTCAAATGTCAACAATAAAATGGCTGTCGGTATGAAAATCGTTTATAACGCCAATGGCATGAAACGGTCGTTCCGAGGCGACATAGATAAACAAGACCGATTTTGGTTTCTGCGCAAGTCAGTTGGCAAACTTCACGTGGCTTCTTCTTATGTGAAACGGAGTCTATCACAAAATACGAGGAAAATGTTTTATCAATTTTCAAACTCTTACACTTAACCAGTTGTATGAAAAAGAACCCGGACTGAACCATCGAAAGCAAAAGATCTTAAAAAGCTAATGGAATTTTTGGAAAACCCAAACAGCGCATATGATAGTTGTGATACCATAGCTAGCGAAGAACCTAACATTGAAGTCTAGGAGGAAGACAACAGCGATGGCTGCAATGAGTAAATACTAACTACTAGTTAGATTTTTACGTTTTTACTTACCTTTTTTAAGTTTTTCTTAAATGTAACGTTTTATAATAAAAAATAGAGCATAATAATAATAATAATAATTATTGAACAATTAACGTAAAGCTTCGGCAAAAACCAAACAAGTCCAAAAGTTTTTGGCATTTTTTGGAAAAAGTATGACTTAAAATCAGTATCTGCTGGTAAAACTGAGAATTTTGATTCACTAGAAAACCGCCTTCAAACCAAAAAGATTGACTTCAAAAACGGTTTTTAAATAAAACGTTTTTTTCGTTTCCTGAATAATTGGTTTTTTTGGACATGTTTGGTTTTTGCCAGAAACCCCTCAATTGTTGCTGTTGATATCAAGAATAAATAATTTTTTAATTTTTTCTCAGTTTATTAACTTACGTTGAAAAAGGTGTAGAGTTTTCCCTAAAAAATTGTATCTTTTGTAAAGATATTGGAATAAATAAAAAAACAAAATATCGAGAATTAATTAGTCTTTCTAATCATTTGCAAAGAAAAAATTTGTAGCCTTCAGTTTACCCTACAGGGTGTTTGAAATTTACGGTACATATAAATATTGTTTCATTCCACCTCGTATAATAAATTATTAAATTTATTTTACAAAAATTCAAAATGCTTGTGATAATTTTGATGAGTTTCCTACAATGTGCCAAAAAAATCATTTGGATTTTGGTCAGTTATTCTAAATCAAAAATAAGCAAAATTTTAAGTGTTGCGTTAATTTTTTCCATGAGTTTATATCCATAATTAGCAAAATTTAATGAATCTGACAACTAAATACGTTTTAAAATGGATTATTGGTTTTTGGTATGGAGGGTAGAAGGAAGGAGCACCATCTTGTATGGGTGACAAGTTGAAAAAGTGTCCACCTGTAAACAGCAAATTATAATTCGAAGATTCACCGAAATGGCGCTCGTGTAGCTAATGGAAATGATGTGAATTTAGGGTTAAAACCGAGTGAAGTGTGCTGGGTTGAAAAATTCAGTATTTTTCGTGACTTGTGTAATTGAGAAATATGCAGTATTTAAAATCTCAATTATTTACACAATATTTCCTTTTTTAATTTTGTATCTTACTCTAATAATTGATGGCGCTATTTTTAAAATCTTTCCACTTGCTACTATAGCGCCACCTTAATTTGCTTCCTTTCGATGGACACTTTTTAATACATTCAGATGGTGCTCCTTCCTTCTACCCTCCATAGTTTTTGGGAAGGAAATTAAGAGTGGTTATTTCAAATAATGAATATGGGATATCACAAAGGGAATATTTTGCACTTAAGTAAGATCTTGTATTTAAAGAACTAGTCTTAGAATAAGATCTGCCAACTTCTTTGGCATGGTGGTCAGCATTTTTATCGCCAGTAATTCCAATGTGAGATGGGAGCCAGATAAAACAGACTATTACATCACGAGCTGAAAGAATTTTATAGATATCATGGATGCTTTGAACTATTGGATGATCAGTAAAGATAGTATTAAGTGAATTAATTCAAGAAAGTGATTCGGTACAAATGGTGACGTGCTTGACAGGAGAAGAGATATGTTTAAAAGCTTGAAAATTGCTATACAGCTCATCACTACATGTTAAGGGAAACCGATTAGTTCATGGTTGGTTGTGACTGAGCAGCAAACACCAAAAGAAATTTTTGAGGCATCTGTGTAGAGGTGTAGAGAACTAAATCATATGGTGTTTTTTGCAATATTTTCAAGAATGTTCTTTTATTAAGTATGTGATGCGACTCATGTTAATTGAATTTGGCGAGAGAGGTATTGAATAGAGGAAGTTGTTTAGTCCAAGGAGGGATAAGAGTTTGAGGAGGCGGAGTGGGCATTGAAAGGTCGGTATTCTCAAGTAATGGGGAAATAAGTTGAGCTATGTTTAGCAATAGTGTTGGAATGATGATGTTGAGACAGTGAAGTGAACAATGGGTTAGAAGGGTTAGTGGACGTTGAGGCAGCGTATGAAAGGAGGAGAGATTGTCGTCTAAAGAAGAGGGGAGGCTCATTTGTTTCACAATATAGACTAGCAGCAGGACTAGAACGGAAAGCACCGAGAGAGAGTCGAGGGGCTGTATACCATTTTTATGGAGAAATATTTCGATCCCTTCAGATACAACACTAAATTTTCATTAAATTTATTATAATGTTGATTTAATGCTCGTGTTTCCTCTTTTTACGTTTTCGAGTAACTTGATCAATGTTTTTCTCCTTAGCAAGGTTAAAGTACGTGCAGTCGGATCGTAAGTGGCTGTAATAAAAAGTCCTCAAAAAAAAGTGAGAAAAAACTTTTCCGTTGGTAAATGTTCCTATTCATTCAGCGCTCCATAGCGGATAACGATAATTCAAAATTTCAACGTTGTTAGGTTTTTTTACAGGTGCCTAACTAAATTGGTGGGTTAGAATTATACTTATAGGGTGTTTTTTATAAAAGACTCTAACATACAGTCGCAGACAAAATATTCGATTCACGCAAATTTTCGATGAATTTCAAATAACTTTTTTATTCGATGTTGGATTGAAGCGAATTTCTGTAGATAAATTGATAAAGAATCGCTTTCAATTTAAAGAATAGATACACGTTTATATTATACAGGAGTCTTAGCGTTAGTTTAAGAGACTCTGTGGAGTGAGAATTAAATGCATTTTAATCTATGGTGAGGTACAATGTAAAGTAAAACCAGAAATCTAAGAAGGTCTTAAACAATATTAGCCCACGACCCTCATTATTACCTATTGTTCGAAATATAGATAAGCAATAAAATTGTGTGTCCCTTAAAAGATTCCCAGGTCCGGATTGAAATATCTCATGAAATAGTTTGGAATTTTAATAATAGTGGACTATCCATTATTTTTGGCTTTTATATTTAAATTTATTTGATGATAAAAAAATTTCTAAGGTTGATTTAGAACCCTTGGTAATGATATGTTCAAACGTGTGTAAATAAAAAAAATTACTTACCTGACCACCAGACTTTCAGTACTAATTGGATGTTAACGAGATTATAGTGATAATGGTCTATTTACGGTTACCTACCAGATTTGGAAAACAAGACTGTTTTGAGAAGTGACCGCTTTCGAATTTCGTAAATAAAAGGGGGAAAGTTATACAGTTATTCAGAAAGTTATTCCGTTGTGTCAGTTGTGCCTATTTCGATTTTTGTGTAGTGAAAAATGTGGCGTCCAAGGGCTCATCTTGAAGCTAGTACTTCAACTGGTGGTGGTAGTACCACTAGTCAACAAATGTTACACCATCATGGGAAACAAATAATATTAAATGTTGAGGCTCAGATTTCCTCCTTATCACTTATGTTCAACCCAATTGAACATTATATATATATGGCATCAGCTTAAGTCAGCAAGCAGTTCAAAGAAATAATACTGCTCCAGTCACAAGTTCAGCTGTGTGGTAGCTCCTATTCAAACAGAAACTGCAAACATTCCTGATAGCAGCTGGGCCAAGTATGTTTCCCATATTAAAAGGGTGGAAAAGTCATATATGGATATAGAAAACATTTTCATAGAAAAGTTTATTATCAATTTGGATGACGACAGTAAAAGTGAAACTGAGTGAGTAATTTTGTTTATAAATACCTTTAACTTATATACATATACTTATATGCAAAAAATAGCAGCTTCACAAGTGTGTGTATATTAAATTTAATTCTAAACAACTCAACTACTTATTATCAACTTTCTGAACTATAATCGCATTCATTATCGTCATGTTTATAAATGTTCATGTGTTATATATCATTTATACATAAACAATTCTCAATTATATTCAAGCGATTTTTTTAAAATAATTATCTTAACCCAATATCATTATACGCCTATAAAAAAATTGGTGGCTAGGGCAGGTACAACTCTGCGTAGAATCGACCGCCTACTGATAATTCAAGTGGTCATGCAGCCGAACGAAGATACGCTGAACGATTTCCTAACAGACGACATCTCAATCGAAACTGGTAGGCACCCGAATGTATCCTCCATATGGAATAATATTCATAAAGAAAATCTTTTGATTTCTTTTTAGAAGTAGCTACTACGTCTTTGGAAAGGATTTTTACTGAAAAAAGTGACAAATGTGACAAAATCAGCTTAATGAGCTGAATAAGACGAAATACGTCTATAAATTTCAAAAATCCTCCTACTCATATGCATTACGAAAATCATAGTTAACCAAACAGAAGGATCAATTCACTGTAGTTCAATTAGAATTTTCCTTGTTTACAGAAACTTTTCCCAACTAATCTACGATACTTCGATGTATTTTATATTGTTGTTACAACAATAGATAAACTAATTTCTAAATTTTAATTAGTTGTTTGCTAGAAGATGTAATTTCATCCCGATTCACTATTTGGTAAACTTTATTATTAGTGAGCGAATGTTTGATTCTGTAGTGTAGAATTTCTAATTCTTAAAATTATATTGATCTCTTTGTTTGAATTACAATGTAGGTATTGATGCTGAAATAGGTAATTTTTGGTTTTTTAACCACAATGTGTCCGAAGCTTGGAAGGATTTTCAGCCTCAAAATTTGAAATGCGAATTTGTCATGGACTTGTCACGGCCAGTCTACGCGATCATAGCTATTAAGGAAGATTTTTAATGAAATCCGAGAGTCAGCTATTACTTAATTAATACTTTTATAATATTGGATAGATATGTTTATCAACAAAAATATAAAGGTAGGTGGTAGGAGGAGGGGGGTACATTTAAACATAGGGCACATTTGGACAACTTTCAAATTTATCGCCACTTTCACCTCTGGGTAGGACAATTTCCGTACTGGCTGAACTGCACTGACACGTGAGTGTTCAGGTTTAAGCTTTTTTTGTAATATTTATGGCGAGAGCATGTGTTTATTTTTTTTGCGTCGTTAAATTGATTTAATTAGTGAACGTTTAAAAGTGAAATAACTTTGATTTTGGTAAGTAAATAGTTTTTGTTTTTAGCGCAACATACTTCTGAAAGGATATAGATTTGTTACCTTTTTAACTGTATGTTGTGTGAATAACGGAAATTTTTTTATTCAGGAAAATATTAGATATGGTCTCCTGGGGCAGATTTTAACATGTACCCCAACCAAAGTTTGTTATATTAATTTTGTCTTTATTTCAAGAAAATAATGGTGCGCACATATAAGAAAAAACGATCTAAGCCAGAGATTATAGAGGAAGACATGTCCGCTGCTATACGTGCTGTAAAGGAAGAAAATATGTCAATCAGAGGGGCTGCAGCAGCCTATGGCATGGGACACACAGCTTTATACTGCAGACTCAAAAAGTATAATTTAGAGAAAAGTAAACGAGATTATAATTCAAAATATACAGCTAAGCAGGTTTTTACTATGCAGCAGGAGAAATTATTAGAGGCGTACATACTCAAATGCTCCAAAATTAGTTATGGCCTAACTTACACTGATATCCGAAAGCTAGCTTACAGTTACGCTAAACTAGTGAAATGCACCTATCCAGAAAATTGGGAAAGATCAGAAATGGCTGGCTTAGATTGGTTGAAATCTTTTATGCGAAGATATGAACAGTTAACGCTCAGAAAACCTGAAAATACCAGTATGGCGCGTGCCACTAGTTTTAATAAAAAAAACGTCTGCCAATTTTTTGACAACTATGAGCGAGCTCTTAAATTTTATCCATTTACACCACAAAAAGTTTTTAATTTAGATGACAGTAGTCCAGGCACCAAACGTGGTTGCCAAAAAAGGTACAAAACAAGTGGGCCAAGTAGTGTCCGCTGAAACAGGTCGACTAGTGACGATGTGTGCCATCGCACAAGCAACCGGAAATACGATTCCTCCAGTTCTTGTTTTTCCGAGGGCGAATTTTCACGATCAAATGGTAAGAGGAGGTCCACCTGGAGCGATTGGTCTTACAAAAAGCCCAAAGAGTGGATGGATGTCTGCCTCTTTATTTATCAAAGTTTTAGAACATATACAGAAACACAACAAATGTTCAAAAGAAGACATATTAATTTTAATGGAATGGTCTTGGTAACTTTTCCTCCTCACTGCACCCACCCGACCATTGGATGTGGCATTGATGGGTCCATTTAAATCAAAGTATTCTCTCGCGCAAAATGACTGGCTTCTTTCCAATCCCGAGAAGACTCTAACAATCCATGATTTAGCTGAATTAGCCAACACTGCTTTTGTAAATTCATTCACAATTAAAAATATCACCCCTGGAATTGCTAAAACTGGTACGTGGCCGATTTCCAGAAATGCTTTCTCCGATGGAGACTTTGAAGCGGCTTTTGTGACAGATAGGCTTCTCGATGATCAAGTCGCACAGACACAGCAAATCGCTCAGAATTTGAACAACAAGCCGGTCCTTCAAATGCGGTCACACAGATTGATTTCTGCAGAAGTACAACGCCAAATTTAACAGCTTTGGATGACATCTCCTTACCCAGTTCTTCTAATAAAAATTTGCACAGATTTATTGGCCAATAATAATAATATAGTTCTAACTCCAGAAATGGCAAGGCCACTACCAAAGGCAGCTCCTCGTAAAACGCATGAGAAAAATAACATTGAACAAGAAACTTAATTACGTTTAGCAAAAAAAATAAACCTAGTTTTAACTGGAGAGGTGAAAATATGGAAGATCAATCAATAAAGACAAAAATTATACCAAGAAAAAAAAGGAAGAAACATGTTTGGAGTCTAATTCAGAAGAAGAAGACAATTACTCAGTTCACGATGGGTCAGGTGATTTGGAAGAGTTTCCAGAAGAAACAATTGAAGACAAAGATGTAGAAGACAATCCAAAGCAGCTAGAAGAAAAAGACTATATTTTGGTTAGCTTTGTTAGAAAAAATGTTAAACATTTTGTAGCGCAAGAAATATCCAGACTTGAAGAGGATGCATATAAAGAGAACTATTTAAAGAGGGTGTTACGGAAACGAGAAGACATATTTAAGTGTTCAATGCCAGAAAATCCCGAATGTAGCGGAGTTAACATTAAAGACATTATTCTTAAGGTACCAAAACCCATTATACATGGTGGTACGGCGTCGATTTTACTCCATATAATGTATCTTAGAAAGCTCGTTCAAATCTACCCCATGCCTTGTTCAAATGTACCCCATGCAGGAGGTAGATTTGAACAAATGCATGATCAAATTAAGTTTGGTTTATTTTCTTTATTTTTAATAATTTCATATTTTAGTTATACAAAAAGTTTGCTTATAACCTAGGCTACTTCTCTAAACATTGAGACCGTGTGTATTACTATTTTTTTCGTATTAAAAATTATTTTATAAAAAGTGTTCAAATGTACCCCCCTCTCCCTATTAGTAAGCATAAATATATTTAATTTTGATATTGATGATATTAAATTACATATTATTATTAGAATGAATAATTAATTATACATTGAACTCCGCTAAGATCAGATGGCCTTACCAGAGCTTAAATATGAATATACTTCGATCATTTATATACAGAATCAATCCTGATCCCATCATCTTAATTCTGATCCCAATGGTAAATATACAGTCTTCCCACGCTGCTTGTTCTTGATTTCACATCATTCCAAACAATTCCCTGAATTGTTTCTCTTTGTCAAGTAGATTACACATTTATTGGAAAAAAAGTTATTTTCGAGGTATTAAAAATTCAACAGAAAGAGACCCGAAATTCCTCCAATAACAAATGTATCTGAGATAAAAGTTTGTTATTTTAGCAAGGCACGAAAAGTAGAAAATGAGAAAATTTAATAATTAATGAACAAAAACGACGAGTGTTACTAGCGACAAAAAATACAAAGAAGAATTATACACACAACTTTATCATTTTTTAAGAAATAAATTTTTTTTTCGTGAAATATTGGAAATACTGCCAAAAACTCCTATATTCTAATGACTTTATTAAAATCAACACACCTGGAACTTTCTACTTACAATAATTTCCAAAAATGTTAAATAAATCAGACATTCTATTTATATTGACTTATAAAACACGTTACGCCATCTAGAACTCTTATCGCTTACGACTCTCAACACTGAACTGACGCCAGTCCTCACTGAATACCGATTTATAATGTAGATCCATTTCCAGAGTACTCTCATGGTTTCTTAATAGTAGAAGTACAGTCTGGTACGTTAAAGGACGTCCTATAGGAGTAGTTTAGTTCGTTTTTATGGGATAATATCATCATAAGGTAATTAAACCACGAACAGCGAAGGGCTTGAGAGATTTTGGACAGAACCCAGCAAGGGAACTTCATTCACTAGAACCTATAAGATCTATTGCTTCCCCTTTCTTCTACTCATTTCCTGAGGAAAATGATAATCCCATCGCGTATTGTGAACAAGACATTTCAATCTATGATGTTTCGATGGGTACTGAAGACGATGAACTCGCAGTACCTAGTCCATCAAGAAGATCGAAGCAAAAGAGATACGGTGAATATTGTGTTGCATGTGGATATGGTCTACTGGAGATACCACAAATATATTTCTTTACATATTTCTTATACCTGATCGTATCCACACACTGCTTACTAAGATTTATATAACTTAATTTTCAATAGTAATATCGTTAAGTTCCTTCCAACTGGCGATAGAACCGTTCTGGTATCGTTCGCGCAAGTGCTGATGATAAAGTTGATGTGGCCATCCCTAATTCGAGCCAGGGTATGGGCACTCTGAGCGAGCGATGGTACTGCCACCTGGAGAGCCAAAGCACTTCTAAAATTGCGGATTTAATGAGAACTGTAACGCCGTTAGTAGCGTCTCTGGTAGTAATTCCAGATTCTTCCACATATGTCACCACTAATAACTTAACCTAATAACAACCACGTTTACGACGATTAGTTTTATTTCTGGGTTAGTTCAGTTTAAAAAAATTGTTTTTCTTTAATATATATATATATTTTTTGTTCAGGTCGACAGGGTGTGTTTAGTTTATTGTTTAGTGTGGACTTTACAGACAATGTATAGTGAAGGACTGTAATGTGGGGGTGTACCCGGTAAGCTTTATATTTTTATAAAATAAAACATGTTTCATTAACTAAAAAGTGACAAAATATTGAAGTAGTTATTCTTTTATACAGCCTTATACTTCCCAGCCTCGAAGAAGAACGTTCAGTTTGGCTGGAAAGAAGTGGAAACCAATCTTTGGAGGCGAAAATATTGGAGAATATGCCCTCGTCATTTTGGCCAGGCCTGCTTTTTAAAAGTAGAAGTAATCGAAGGCAAACTATTGAAAAGGTTTTCTTTGCCATGCCTGTTTTTTCCTGGTATGTAATTCTTTTTGTACATATATTTATTGAATGTTATTAAATGTGATTATGTTTTTTAGATTACAATCCAAAGGGGATTCCGATTTTTTGTTCCCCACTATGGTGCCCTCACAGGAAACAACTCCCGAGAAAATTAAAGATATTTATTTTCAAGAGTTTGAAAAAAATTTACTTATATGTATTAGATTCTGTAGATATGATGGAAATGCCCTCCACATCAGCAACTTATTCGCCAGTTGGGAAGGTGTAAACACCAACAAAAACTTATATACGGAAATTAATTAATGGTGAGTTTTATGCAACTCGTTAGCTATAATTTTGGCAATCGTACAGTGTACCTAAGAAAAAATAAACACCTAATTTTTATGTTATAGCTATTCCATCCACGAGCGAGGGGTTTGAGGAGGAAGGATTGAAGGGCATTAAGCCATTATCAGATAATGGTATGTATAAAATAAAATAAAATGTCATCTGTCTGTTCCTTTTGTTATATTATTTGGTTTATTTAACTCCTAATTTTTATGTTATAGCTATTCAATCCACGAGTAAGGAGTTAGAGGTGGATGAATTGGAGAGTATCGAGCAATTATCAAATGATGGTATGTATAAAATAGTATATCTTCTGTATGTTCCTTTTGTTATATTATTTGGTTTGTTTAATTCCCATCAAAAACTAACTAAATTACATATTTTGTAGTATTATATTAGTAAATGAATAAATTATCTACAGGTACTGAAAGGAACACAAAAAGGTTTTACCGAAGAAAGGTCCAAGCATTTTTCGAAGGTAAACAGTTTCGAGAAACAAATATGTAAATGTTTACAATCATATGTATTGTGTGTTTGAGCTAATTAAAAATATCCAAATGTAGCTACCTAATAAATTATATAGAAGTAATGATAGTCATAATCTTGTAAACTAAGTTTTTTAAATGATGTACACATTTTAGTTAACAGTGTTATTAGCAAACTGTAGAAATGTGCTTCATGTTTTTTTAATATAAGCTATTTTTTGATTTGTATGAAAAAATGTTATTCTTTATAAATATTTTTGAAATACATTTGTCAGTTTCCTCATATTACTATCTTTATTTGCAGAAGCCAGTTCAGCAAAGATTTTCATAAGACAGTGACCCTCATAAAAAATCTTAAAGGGGTTTTGAAAGGTAATGACATGAGAGTGATTAACAGAGATGGTCCATTTCAATTGGCCCATAAATATCTTAAACGCCGTAAGAGACCGGAAAAGAGATCATTCTGAGTTATTTTGAAATAGATCAGCTTGATGATTGGTCTTTTATCAACATCATACAAAACACATGTCAGTTTATTTTTTATGTTCCTTGTATATTCATTATTTTAATAATAATAATAATAATTGTTAACTTATTAAGACTTCTTACTTTAAAAAATCGTTTTACCTTACATCGCATGCTGAGATTATTTATGAGTTATTTACTCAGTTTATTGCTTTGTTGTTAAACTCCTAACATTTATTGTTCTTGCTGTTTGTCATTCAAAGATTTTAAAAAACGTTTTATGTATTGTGTACTTTTTTATATTGAATAAAATATATAAACTTGATGATTATTGCTTTATTTTTTCCACTTCAGGCATTATATGGTCCATTTTTTGATATTTCATTTAATTTAACTTGACTATTTGATTGTTATTATTGTAATATCAATCAAATGTTGAGTTGATTTAAATGAAATATCAAAAAGTGGACCATAAATGCCATTTTGCAATAAAAGTAAAATTACAGTAATTTTGAATATGCCGCCAAAAACTGTAAAATTACAGGAATCTTCTTTTTCTGCTGTTAGCGAAGATCACAACCATGTCAAAGGTGCTAGAGCTACTGCTCAGGCTCTCAAGGTGGCGCCACCCGTACAATTAATTCGCCACATGAAGCGCCACGGGTCAGATGCCTATCTATAGGTAGGTGATCTGTGATTCGAGCTTGCGCTCTATACAGTACTCGATACGATTCCAGAACGGTTCCTAAATGCCAGTTGGGACAAACTGACTAGTATCTTAATAACTAATTTCACAAAGGTAAATATGGGTTTATCTACATATCGGTGATGCAGTAATGATATTGTCTCTCTCCCTCAGCTGTAGCGTATTCGTCCTTAAGCGTATATCGAATATTGCCAGGCTTTAGTTTCTCTAAATACTAGCATAGCCACAAATAAAGCAGTAATAGCAAGAATGGAAGACGACTTTAATTGCTAAGATTATATTTTAATAACCGATAATAGCTATATATATATATATATTATGAACGTATTGTGAGCGGTAGATTAGTAACCATTGTTACTATCATGGAGGCTATACAAGGAGATCGAACTCCATGTATTCCAATTTCTGGTCATTATAGAGGGCACCACATAAGTTGCGATACCAAAAAATCTGACGGCAGCCAATCATAAAACTCGAGTTCATGATGTTTTATTGGTTGCTAGCTTCTTTGACAGTTCGCTGTTCACGAGTGAGGTAAGTGAGGTTAGGTCACAGAAATGGAAAATATAGTGAATAAGAAATCCGTATTTTGTCCTCGTTTTCAAAAATATCGAAAATTGTAATCGTTTGGTGGTAAAATAATCAGTTCCACTCTGTGCTGCTGAATTTATTTATGTTTTTACGTGATAAAAAATATGAATATCTACTATCATGTCTTCTCTTCAGTATGGAATTTTAGAACACTCTTAAAGGTCCAGCACAGTTGGAATGAATATGTCTTTAAAAGAGAAATTTGAAGAATAAAGAAGACACTCTACGTGCAAGTAAGTATATTCTAGAACTAAGTTCACAAGTTGGATTGCCCAATTATAAAAAATAAATTGAAGATGAATAAAGAGATAAGTTTACAATATGTATAAAGTTTTTCAGAATCGGGCTTCCTAAATAGTAAAAAAATATTAGCTACACAAAAATATGAAAAAACGGAGGAAAAAAAAGGAAAAATCACTTGAAATGCTTGGAGGAAATGTGCCACTTCAAATGTACTATATTAAATGGCCTTCTAATAATTGAGAATTGCAACTAGAAGAAATACAGTTTGAAAACATAGAAAGTATGTATAGATAAATAGCCAGTAGTCATAAGCTCTAATAACACATAAATTTGGTCCGATCAATAAGAAGTAATAAAACAATTACAGAATTAATAATATCTAATATTTCAGGTTATTTTCTATGAAATGAACGAAAAGATGATTGCTTCCGAACTGGTCAAGCCTTTACAAGAAGAAATGATGAAAATATTGAATATACAGAGAGTTGCACGAGAAGTAATGTACTACACACTATGTAACTTCTTTTACCTAAATATAAAGTGTACAATCCTTCGATCATTAAACATTGTTCAAAGATACAATCAGTATTTTGTCTCTAACTTGATACCTACCTATCCTATTGCCTGTTATAATTATCTAGCTTAGGTATTATGAGTAATAAGTGAACTGTTGAAGTTAAAATAAGGTAATTAGAATACTTCATATTTACTGCTCAATTTACCAATAGGCTTTATAGGATTACGAGTACTCTTGCAAAAAAATTTAACTGAAGGATATCAGAAAATACATCTATATCTTGATACCAGATGCTCAACTATGCACACTATCGAACCTGACATCAAATATGCGAGTACAAACCTCTAGTTTATGATGAAAACATAGTGCTGCTATTTTTCTAGGCATTACTGAAGCGTTTGATGGTGTTTGGAACTGTGGTATGTTCTACAAACTATATGAAATGATGTGTTCTAAATACTTGCTTTTAATCTTGAAAACTACCTCAGTGATAGAACACCACAAGTAAAAGTGAATTACAGTTTTATTCAAAACATTTAAGGACTTCTCCAGTACTCCTCACTGTCCTATTTGCTCTACAATCTATCTATCTTGTTACAACTATGATTTAGCAACAGAACATTTAAATTTGCATACATATTGCAGTATATAGATGACATCGCTTTGATCAGTCATAATAATCTTAAATAACAGTAAATAAGCTACAAAAACTTATAACAGAATACTGAAATGGTTTAACATGTGTAGGATGAAGCCCAAAGTCTTAAAACTCAATGCATAATCTTCAATCTGTTCAATAATAATGAAAAATACAATATATTTTCAATCAATAGGTACAACTTACTAATGACATTAGTTCATGCACAGATTTTCAATATAAAATATATTTAAATAATTCCGTATCATACATGAAAATAATTTTTTTAAGTACTTTATTTTAAAAATACAAAAATTGCGATTTACAAAAGTTTATTTCCTGATGAAGCAAACACAGTGGAAAGACACAATTAGTAAAATACATAAGTATGTACACAAAATATATAACTGTGGACGTTCTGTAACTGAACTTGCACAAAACATTCTCTACACTATTTTGAAGAAATAAGTGTCACCGATTAGTTTCAATGTCTTATGGTTTTAGTAATCCCTACATTGGTAAAGTGCACCAATAATTGGCAAACATTAATTTCATTCTATTTGATGTATATATTTGCTTCAATATATGTTCTCATCCTATTCATTTCCTATTTTTATCTGAATATCAACTGAATTCATATTTTTTTGTATAAAGAACATGCCAGTAATATTTTCAAATTAGTATTACAGCTTATTCCTTATCAACCATCTCTGGGTTTTCTTCAAATCTTTGTTCACCTTTTTTCTTCCAGTTCTCTTAAATTGTATTTGTATAGAACATAATAATGTCATCAGCAAAAGTAAAGTATTTTGTGTGCAATTGTGCTTTTTCTAGACTTCTCACAAGTAAGGTATATAATTTAAGTCTATCATAATAAATATTTCCTTTGCTACTTTATTTTTATCTTTGAATATTTCTTATTATTTTTGGTAACTGAAAAAACTCTGGTTTACTTAAATTAAATTCAATTCACGTCTTCCTTTAAAATAATCTGCACTACCAACCACTATTGCAATACATTTCAACAACATTATCAATTTTTAACAATTTTAATTTTCTAGTTTTTATAATTCACAAGTAATGTTTACTATTTGCCTACTGTCAAATTGGTAAAATATAAAAAGTAAGGTTATTGTCGTGACAGTTTTAAAATGGTATCTTAGCTACAATGCGCGACGCCGCGGTGAAAAAACAAACTGCTTAGATAGACGATTTTGAGGACAGGTTTTGTCAATTTTCCCGTATGAGTTCGATCTCCTTGTATAGCCTCCATGGTTACTATCATAAGTATCAAGAGAGATAATGAATTTTCGATAGATAGATGATAAATACACTGACCAAAATTTGACACATTTTCACAAGTGCATATTTTTTGAACCATTTGACTTTAATGATATTTTTGTGAACTATTCTGTAAAAGTTCTGAAATTAAAATGTTTTTTACTCAAAATTTGAAACATCTTATAATATGCAGTTACAATAATTGTAATGTTAATATAAATCGTACAAATTTGGAGTTTTATTGAATATTTAAAGTTGCATAGGCAACCCAAAGTACACATACGCTTGTTCCACCTGATCAAATTAACGGTTCCTGTCAAATTAAATTTTGTGCAAAATTTAAATCCGACAATATTGTATGTGTATCTATTTGTATTTTTGAAAACTGAAATTTATGGATTTGAGTGGAAATGAGTCAAATAACGTTAAAGTTACTTCCAGAAAGCAAAAAATATTCGGGAAATATACGTTTAAGTTACTTTGGAGACCATTCGAAAAGCTTGAAATATTCAATGTTGAGAGAAACTTTCAATGCCAAAAAGAATATTGATGTTGGTTACTTTATGAAATTAACTGCATTTTTGGAAAAACAGTCAGTAGGATATGAAGCAAAATTTCAAATGCGATTAAATAAGTTAAATTAAAAAAAACTTACCATTTGTGAAAACAATTAACAAAAAACTGGAAACGAACTTAGCAAACATGCCCTTCATAAATATTTTGTCATTGTAAACTTAGCGCTCGAGAAGTTAACCTCAAATTCAAATGGCGCGCAACCGGCACCGATGAGTAAACCAACGGAGCGTCGCGATGTAGCGTCGTTAGCGGTTGCGTCGGTTGGAGGCGTCTATGGAGGGCGTCGTGTCACGGCGACTTCGTCAGCAACGGTAAAGACGAAGCGCTGAACCGCGAGTCTTACGCGGCATGGGGTTGAGGGTTCAATTCTAACAAGTGACAGCATGTTGAGGCGCACGCGTCATCAACATACGAAGTCTAGGAGGTTGCGTTGATCGCTAAATACTGCATGATCGTCCAGAGAAGTTATTAAATTACAAATTTTCAAAACTTCCATGCAAACTCAGCTAATGAATTGGGTAAATAATTTGTTTAGAAGTTTATAAATTGTAAATTAAGGATAAATATTGACTTGTATTGACGTGTATTGATGTTGGAATTAGTAAGAAGTGTATTATTGTTAACTTCAACTGTCTGTTATATGGGAATGTGGTTGTGGAACTATAACAATATCAATTATCAACAGAAAACTTCATGAGATATGAATATGGATGAAGTTTGTTAGTTTATTCGAATTAATTTCCATTTTAACGGGACGTTTGATGTTGGAAATAAAACGTACGATACGGGAAATTTTTCACGGCGTGGAATAAGTTTTTTGTTTCCATGCTAGTGTCAAGAATCCTTTTTTTAGATTTATTGGTTTTGGCAACGTTCTAGCTGAACAGTAATTCTTTCAAAATGATCTGATGCTGAAATTCTTGTATGTACAAATTTGGATAATGGTGTATTTAATGCAAAATCATAATTTATGCTATACAGGGCTCTTCACTACGACCAACCATTAGACATTTCCCAAAAATTACATAAGATAGAATTATGAAATTTTTTATTGGGGGCTTTTCAGCATTACGAGTCTGTCTAAAATCTTATTATTTTGACAGCACTTTCAGTGTTGTTAAAAGAGACAAAGTTCAAGTCAATAATGTATATTTCACAAATATTTTTAAACATTTCACCATTTCTTTGTAGACAAGCATTTATTTTTTCAATAATATAATCATGTGCTACTCTTCTAATGATATCGGTCGTTAATGCATTCATAGCAGCTCTACCTCTGTCTTTTATATCGTCTTTGGTTGTGATGACACAATGTTTTACAAGTAGCCCCAAAAGAAATAATTCATGGGGGTAATCGAAAAGGACCATTATTTGCAATCCATTCAATTTGAGTTTGCTTTTTTATGTTAAACTAATTCTGCTTTATCGTCGAAATAAAGCCCTACGTTACAAGCTCTTTTATTTTCATTAACTTGAAATTTCCTTCCAAGACTCTGAAGTGTTTAATTGCACTTTCCTCAAAAACAGATCAAAATCACTGAAACGTTTCGCTGAAAAAGTTGTTTCCATCAACAAGAATCATTCACGTGGCGTCAAAATATAAAATAATATTTCTTGTCGAATATTTGGGCTCTGTGTCGATTTAGATAACAGTTGACAGTGTTTTCTCTTGCAGCCTAATGAGAAAATCAGTGTTTTTCTATAATTAGGCAATTTTAAATGTTAAATGTACTGATATATACACTGTGTTCATTTAAAAAAGACCCACCCTTAATATTTCAAAAATGCGACATATTAGAAAGAGATGCCGGAACAGGTCAACTTTTAACTTGAGGGGGACACTTTTTTGCGCTAATATCATGAACGTTAGATTCGCACCCTCCCTACTGGACATACCACTTAATTTTTCTCAAATGGCATTTGGTATCAAGTCATACCTGATTTAAAATGTCTGGTAAATCTCTATTCAATCGTTTTGTTTTGCCTTTGATACCAGTTTTCCATTGTTATTTAATCGTTGTTTAATATTGGCTCTCTTCCAACTTGTATTGCCTGAATGTTAACGGTGGTCACTTTGGACACATGATTAAATAATAGCTATTTCTTGTTAACAGTTGTCTTTGTACTATTATTTGTCAATTTTTTATTTTTTAAAGAGTCTTTCTATCATAACATAATACGGGGGCATACGAAAAGTTGAAAGGGAGCCAATTTCAAACGACGATTGAATAACAATGGAAGCCTGGTATCATTTGCAAAACAAAATGATTGAATCGAGATTGACCAGACCGCTGAAAAGTGTCCCCTCAAATTAAAAGTTGACGTGTTTCGGCATTTCTTTCTAATATGTCGCATTTCTGAAATATTTGGAGAGGGTCCTTTTCAAATGAACACAGTGTATCACATTATTAAATGATACGGTGTTTTTATCATTAAAAGTATTGTATAACAATGTTCCTTTTCATTGTTTGAGAATGCTTTCATTCAATTAACGAATCCGTATAATTATTTTGGAATGTCTAAATTGGAAAAGAATATAAGAGGATAAATTTTCACTAATTATAATGGTTGATGGTCTTTCGTTAACACCGTGTGTAGAAATACTAATTAGAATATACATACCAGAAACAAATTGCTTTGTAAGGCATCCTTTCTATCTCTCTCAGTTAGTAAAATAAAAATAAAAGGCTGCAGAGGGCCTCAACACTACAAAAAAGAGCCTCCGGCGGTCTTGTTTTGTAATTAAAATTTGCTACCCTTGCTGCCAAACGGCTCATTATTCCATGTTGTTTTATTCAGCGTCTCATTGTCATATTAGCAAAAACTTCTCTTTTTCTGTTTGTTTCGTCATTTCTGGTTTTTTATACTTTCAATTTTGAATCACAAGCATTTCTTTGGTTACTGAAAAAATATTTTCACTTCGCTTTAACCTTTTTTTTTCGCAAACTGTGCAAAAATTCGGTTTAATCATCCTTAAAATGTTTGGTAAATAAAATCAATTAAAAAATGATCTACACAAATTACATAAAATCTAAATAGGTCACTACATACACAGTTCATATACAGATGAGTGTTCATGGTAATGATTTTTTCGAAAACGTAAGAATATTTATTGAAATTGGTTCCCTTGTGTTTTCTGCATTTTTGCTCTCTTTCTGTATTGATCTCCCTTGTTGAACAAGAAATTGCAGTTCTGTTCAATCAAAGGCATATCTTAAAAACGCTGTAAGGATATTCTTCGATGGTTTGGTGTACATCCCGCTGATTTCTTAGAGTCCTGGACCTCTATTTATCCACTCATTTTCCTGGGAGTAGCCCAAACAGGGGAGATAATCCTCTCGAAGGTCATAACAGACGTTAGAGAGAAAGTACTACAATGGCTAGGCACATTGGTAGTAACGAAAGGTTAAAATGGGCTATGAACACCTTTTCACCTTTTAAGGCACCGGGAACAGATGGGATTTTTCCAGCACTGCACCAGCAAGGACAAGACGAAATTCTACCACATGGTGGTGTTAAAAATGAGTTTGATATCTAACTCCATTCGAGACATGATACCTGAGACCTGGACCCCTAGTACCTTTGTCAGGATAGGGATCAGGATCTCTTCTATATTCATATTTCCATCCTCTGTGGTAATCTCTTGTCTGTAATTAATTTCTTCTATTGTGGTTTGCGTTTCTTCAGTTTCTACAAACTCTTCAAAATATTCTTTCCATTCTGTTTTATTTTTGTAATGAAGTTCAGCTTTTGAACGAAATAAAATAAATATTTTTCACAACTTGGATTTTACTAAAGTAGTTGTGTTTTTGAATGTAAATGTCAAGAGGTTCAACATAATATAATTGTGTTATTGAAAACGAGAGAACAAGTAAACGGCTGACAGCTGTAATTAATGAACCACTCGGCAATTAAAACGTTTAGAACCTTGAGACGTATACGTCAGAAGAAGTAAAAATTCATTTAATATGGTAATATATGAAGTTAAAATGAGAGTTTTTGGAAAAATTGTGTTTAGAAGTGAATCAGGTGGACTTTTAGATTTTGATTTAGATATTTTGCTGGAAAAAATGATTACTAGCGGCCCGTTTAACAAAAATTTTTTTAACACACACACACAAAATTATAAAGAAAGTTTGGATATGATTATTTTATTAAATTTTTGTTGATTATTTTTTTTTGTTATTTTTTAATATTTTATTTTTATTTCCAATGTTTGTAGAAAGATCATATCTACAAAACAAAAGCCATTAAATTTATTAAGTCAGAGCTTCCCTGTAAACGATATTTGAAGTTCTTTTATTTTATGGCAGCAAAATAAATTGATTTTCAGGAACTCCGACCCGCGATAGGCCAACATACAGTGGGCCATGAGTAAAACATTATTTTCGTAGGTCTATCCCTACTAATTCAAATATTTGGCCTTGGGACTTGTTAATAGTTAAAGCGAAAGATGTTTTTACTGGAAATTGAAGCTGTTTAAATTGGTTTGGCAGATCAGTAGGGATCATCGGTATTCTCGGTATATGAGATAGTTGACCAGCTGTCGGGCCGGTGATAATGGCCGCTACAATTAAATTGTCCTTCAATTCCTTAATAAGCAGCCTTGTCCCATTGCACATGCTCGGAGAGCTTAAATTTTATTACCTACTAAACGAATTTAAAGCGAACTCAAAATATTTTCAAGCGAAAATTATTCGATTCCGCACTCGGCGTAGAGAGCCGCGCGGCACTTTATTTCTTGACACTGACTCCCCTACCGTACCCCAATGACACCAACATCGCATATTATGGTACTGCCTAGTACTTGCGTCTAGCGCCACCGGTTAATTTTCTAGCCCGCAGGCACGCATGTGCATTTCATGATCAGCTATACAGTGTTGAAAAAATGGCTTCTTCAATGATTTTCCTTGTCCTTCTCGATAAATTAACCAATGATCTGTTTAAACGAAGAAAAATTATGAAAAATTAGAAACGAAAACAAGTATTAGTTCCTAATTATTCTAACCTAAAAATTAAAAATGACAAGACAAGCCAAACTGATCATGAAATGCGCATGCGTGCCTGCGGGCTAGAAAACTAAACGGTGGCGCTAGACGCAAGACTGCCTAGCTAGCCGAGCGGGGTGAGCGGCGACCAAGCGACTTTTTTTCTAATACTTACATTTTTAAACTCGTGATATTAGGAAATTTTTAGGTCAATTGTTTACACCTCGGGTTACATTATTGGAGTGTAGGATCCCTATTTTTTTTAATATAATATACCCGGGGATAGTGTAGCTTCCCAACAGTGAGAATTTTCAAATCGGTCCAGTAGTTTCGGAGCCTATTCAAAACAAACAAACAATCAAATATTTCCTCTTTATATTAGTTTTGATTAAACTTAAGAAATTTTTAAAGAGCCAACAACATGCCAACATGGCTACTAAAACAGAAGAATAACTAAAGTGACTTAATGCGGTCCACTGTGTCGTTAAAATGATTTGAAACATTAGTTATACCCGCCAGTGTCGCCGTGACTTGTGTTTAGATCTGTAGAGTAGTATTTTATTTCAACTATAGGTTTTTTTATAACTATCTTCTGAACGACCAGTAAGTTATCCCCACCTTATAAGATTTTTTTTTATTCTACACAAAAATGTAATCTAGCGGTTAGAGATAGTTTCTGTGAATCCCCGTAGAACGATATTTTTTTTTTCATTCGTTCAATTTTGATATATCCATTCGAGGTAGAGAGTTAACCATAAAAAATAAATTGTTTTTTATTGATCAACGATATACCTTACGTTTTTACGTTGAAATATCGGCCAGTTGAACGGGCCATTTGGGTAAACGCAAAATGTTGACGTAAACGTAAACTCAGATAGTTTAGGAAAAGTTCAACCATTTGAGATAAATGGGTATATTCATTATTCGACGTCACGGGTCTACGAAGGAAAACGTTTGGAAATGTGTTTATTTTGGAGAAAGGTTGGACCAAAACAGCCCTTTGATTTAGTGGTGCGGTATTGAAGTGACAGTGGGTTTGTCGAGAGCTTGGGCAAAGCCCGCCGAAGGCCATAATTTTTCAACCGGTTGTCGTTTAGGTGGAAATTTATAAACCATTTTGTGTTACTTTAATTACTGCGATTACCTTCATATTATTGATATTTATCACGAGGCATTACCTTATTTCGTTACTGACGGACACAATCGTTGTCATTTATTTTACGGGATTTACGCATCTAAATTTTGTAAAATATGCCTCATAAAACCAAACAGTAAACATGTAGGTCACTATGTGGGCGAAACACAAAGTAAATATTATTTTTAAACGGGTTTTACAGACAATTTATCACTGACAGAGTACACCTTATGTGCTCAAAGTGAAACTAGATTTGTAGATTTTCATTTAAAATGTATTCCGGTGTGGATGAATTACCATCAGACGATCTTCAACAGTTAACGGCAATCTCTAATTGATAGTTTTACATACCTTCATGTTCCGGTGGATCCTATTGTAGTGCGATCTAGCGGTGGTTACACTTTCTGGTTACCTACTTCTCTACCTCGTATCTATTATCGACACTCGCCGCTAGATCGCACCACAATACGATCAACCGCAACATGGTGGTATATAAAACCATAAATTCATCCATCTATGCATTTTTACCTGTCACAAAATAAAAATCGAGCTAACTCTTCGAGTATTTCTCGTAAAAGGAGAGTTGGACCATTCCGGACCACGTACCAATCAGTTATTTGAACCTTGAGTGGAGTTAAAACAACATTATAAACTATTTATAAAATCTAATTATCCAGTGGTGACTAAAACGCCATTGTGCATAAAATCGTAAATAATGAAGTGGTATCCATCTCTCCCGATCGTCCATCTCCCCCGGATTTACTCAATAGCTGCTCCAGCTCACTTGAGCAATGTTTATCTAACTGGAAATACCTGTAACTACAGTGCCCTCACTTCTATTACACGATTCGTGAATTCCAAATTCTTGATTGGACTTGAAAATTATACAACAGACTGAGAAGTGGTAGAAATTTGTAATGCAAGTTTGCATAAATTTCGGCATTCGTTTCATTGGAGTATCCAACAAAAATGTCCTAATTTCATTTATTATTAATAAAGTGAAATTATAATATTAAATTAAGTGGCGTATGTAGGGGAGAATGGTGCAACTGAAAGGATCATTTGACGAACTTCTGTGTATTACGCTTAATGAAAAATAGGACTGCTGACTTGGACAGCCGAGTCACTAGTAGAGCCAAAGTCCCGTTGAACGTTATAGTGGAGAAGTACGAGATGCTCTGCTATGTTGGATCCCCGATGAAAATACTAGACACTGGGCTGACGGATTGTGCTTTGTCAAGTCAAAAAAAAAATAGGAGCTACCACGATAACCTTGGAGGGCCTTGTTGTGCTCAGAGAAATGGTTTAAAAGACACTGACTTACTCCAGAATCTGGTTGATTTCTTGGAGTCCGAAAGCGACCTTGGAACATTGTTAAATGAAGTTTCTGAAGTTCAACATAACATTGGAGAATAATTGACGGAACGTAGTGTAACTTACCCGGTAGATATAGCGATAAAAAAGATAATTCTAAAGTTACTTACGGTATGCCTTCGACTAAGCTCTAGGTAAAACAATGGGTCGTGAATTTTCGCCTAAATGTTGTATAACACTTAGATAATAAAAATTTGCCTGGCATATAACTTATTTGAGCTCCACGTCATTTGTAAAATGAAATAATATAATTTACCCTGATAAAATGACGAAAAACAGAGTATATGGTCCTTTATAGGTACTTAGATGATCATTAAATAAAAATCGGGAAAGTAACTTAACAATCTAATGAAGAATATCCTACTTAAAGTCGACTTGGTACCTACTATTTTACAAATATGGCCCTTGGCCGTCGTACATTAAATACACAAATCCATAAGATTTCGAAGGAAATTAGTTCAACGCTAAAGGTTCTCCAACGGTATGATGAATCAAAGATTAGAAAGATATATCGGCTTATGCATCTATAAATGGTTTTCGTATTCTCAAATGGAGAAGAGAAACGAATTTTATGTCAACAAAGTACTGGACGTAATATGACCCATACTTGTTACAGCAAATATAACGTAGTGTCGGAAGTAGAGAATCGAATTGAATTGATTTTCGAATCTAGTTGATTTTCAAATCAAGTTGCTAGTTGAATCAAGTTGATTGTAGAATGTAAGCCCGAATCAGGTCGATTGTAGAATGTAGAGTTGTTGCAATCTAAAAAGACACAGGAATTTTTAGAAGCTTCTACAAGCAACAAGTGCTGTCGGCGAAAACAATTAATTTTGAATGTCAGAGTCATCCCACAAACATTTCAAAGATATATACACGACAATTATTAGTAATGTATAAAAAGGTATTGACTTACTTAGAATTTCCTTCGACACAACTCAGATTATAATTGTCTTTTTAAGACAATCAAGAGAACGCTTGTCAGGCTTGTCTCCAAAATGGTTTCTTATTCAGTCAACTTATCTGCGCACATCATTTCTGACAATTTTCGGATGTTTTTAATCTTTAACAATGCCCTCTCAGAAAAGATATGAGAACATAAGTAAGGAATCTAACGTGCGTCGACATTATAGTTAAATGCGTTCCTAGGCCTCACCGTTAGATGGCTCGAGAGGTACTAAAATAGGTAATATATAAGCAAAACGAATTATTTTGAGCAGAGAAACAGGATCTCCTGTTACAGTAGGTACAGAAGTTGTAGCAGGTGCTGATGAAACTTATGGAGAAGGGGTGCAGTTGTTGATGACTCAATACTCGAAGGTTCATAACCGTAGGATCTCCTTCTGAAAATTCCGAGTGAATCGATTCATAGGGACTTGTTTGTCTGAATTTAAAAAAAATCGTCTGAGAGATTCTACTGAAAAGTTTCTTATTTAAAAATTTTTAGTTTTATTAGTATAGTGAACACTTCATATTTCCCAGTTATACGATTATTGGCGCTAGTATGTCTTTTATTTGAAATATTACTTGACAAGATGTATTACTTTTCAGTTGCCTTTCCTGAACAACAGCACATTTTGCATTCTCCCGGGAGTGCGATACATCAAAACTAGTCAATGAGTTTCCATAAAGCTTGGTATTATCGGCGTACATAGCATGAACAGAAACGAAAGTCAGTCGTTAATATGAAACACTCGAGTAGAAATCCATTGTCAAAGTTCCTGTTTCCTAATAGAGATTCAGATACTTTGAAGGACCTAAGAGGAATATTCGAATGTATCAAGATTGAGTGTCTCAATTATCATATGCCACAAAAGCTACTGAAACTATTACACACATATTTTAAATTTTGTATATTTATGAAAAGTTTCTTTAAATATTAAATTATTTTTTCACTATGGCGTGATATATTATGAAGCTGTATAATTATTCGAAACTGGAGGGATTATGTGAACAAATATGGTATTTTTTATACCTGTATGAGGGATAGTTTCTTGTACTTGTTGGCAACACTGCACGAAAAGATCGTATTCGTAATATATTTCGTATCATTGTTACATAAAGGGATCTGGGAGAAAATATTCAATACAGAAGACCCACAGCTATGTTATAACAATTTCATCACTAAGCTCAAAGAACACATTTCAAATTGTACCCATATAAAAACAGAAAACACTCAAAACTTAAACCCTGGATTACAAATGGTATTATAAATTCTAATATTGAAAGAAAAAAGTTATTAAAAAATTATTCCGATGACCTTAAATGAAAATATAAAGTATACAAATTACAAATTACAAATTACAAATTTTTTTACACTAAAGTCAGTATGTATGAATTCAAAATAACAAGCTCTTTCAAAATCTGTAAAAATATATAGGGTGTCCCATTTAAATTAAAGAAGTTGATGGCATTTCCGGTTAAACCGGAAGTATATTATTAACAAAAAAATGTACATCAGATGCATTTTGTTCCATTGCACTTACCTGCAAATTTTCATAAATATCCTTCTTTTCGTCTAAAAGATATTTGCATGGTTCCATACTTTATCCCAACCCTGTTGAAATACAATAACGGCTCTCATTGAAAAAAGTGAGCGGTCCTCGGACCGCCTATAGAAGCTTACTTCTTATGCACAATAGAATGACCATTTTTGACCATTTTTCGTAAATTTTTGACCATTTTTCAAAATTTTTGACAATTATTATTGACAATTTTTTCAAATCTTAACAATTATGGACCATTTTTGACAATGATTGACCAATTTTGACAGTTTTGACAATTATTGATCATTTTTGACAGTTTCTCAAAAATTTTGACCATTTTAGCATTTTTCCAAATTTCAACAATTATTGACCATTTTTGACAATTTTTGAGCATTTTTGACAGGTTCTGACAATTATTGACCCTTTTTGACAATTTTTCGAAAATTTTGACCATTTTCCAACAATTTTTACAATTTTCAACAATTTTTGTCCATTTTGGACAGTTATAATTATTGACCATTTCTTTTAAATTTTGACAATTTTTCAAAAAATTTTACAATTTTTTCAAATTTTAACAATTATCGACCATTTTTCACCATTATTGACCAATTTTGAGAGTTTTGACAATTATTGATCATTCTTGACAATTTTCCAAAAATTTGACAATTTTAGACCATTTTTCCAAATTTTAACAATTATTGATCATTCTTGACAATTTTCCAAAAATTTGACCATTTTAGACCATTTTTCCAAATTTTAACAATTATTGACCATTTTTGACAATTTTTTAGCATTTTTGACAGGTTCATACAATTATTGACCCTTTTTGACAATTTTTCAAAAATTTTGACGATTTTCAACAATTATTGACCATTTTGACGTTTTTTTATTAATTATTGACAACTTTTGTTCATTTTTCAAAATTTTAACAAGTATTGACCATTTTTGACAGTTTCTGACAATTATTGACAACTTTCAAAAATTTTGACGATTATTGTAGATTTTTCAAAATATTTAACAATTTTTCATCATTTTTCAAAATTTTAACAATTATTGACTATTTTTGACCATTTTTAAAAATATTTAACAATTTCTTACAATTTTTAACAGATTCTGACAATTATTGACCATTTTTTACAGTCTTTTATAATTATTGACTATTTTTTAAAAATTTTGACAACTTTTGACCATTTTTGATAATTATTGACCAATTTTAACAATAATTGATCATTTTTGACAATTTTTCGAAAATTTTGACCATTTTAGACAATCTTTCCAAATTTTAACAATTACTGACCATTTTTGACAATTTTTGAGCATTTTTGACAGGTTCTGACAATTATTGACCCCTTTTGACAATTTTTCGAAAATTTTGACCATTTTTCAACAATTTTTACAATTTTTAACAATTATTGACCATTTTTGACCAATTTTGACAGTTTTGACAATTATTGATCATTCTTGACAATTTTTCAAAAATTTGACCATTTTAGACCATTTTTCCAAATTTTAACAATTATTGACCATTTTTGACAATTTTTGAGCATTTTTGACAGGTTCATACAATTGATGACCATTTTTGACAATTTTTCAAAAATGTTGACGATTTTCAACAATTATTGACCATATTTGACGTTTTTTTATAATTATTGACAATTTTTTCAAAATTTTGACAATTTTTGTTCATTTTTCAAAATTTTAACAATTATTGACCATTTTTGATAGTTTCTAACAATTATTGACAACTTTCAAAAATTTTGACGATTATTGTAAATTTTTCAAAATACTTAACAATTTTTGATCATTTTTCAAAATTTTAACAATTATTGACTATTTTTGACCATTTTTAAAAATATTTAACAATTTTTGACAGATTCTGACAATTATTGACCATTCTTGACAGTCTTTTATAATTATTGACCATTTTTTCAAAATTCTGACAGTTTTTGACAATTATTGACCATTTTTCCAAAATTTTGACAATTTTTGAAACGCGCGATACTCTCTCTCTCTCTCTCTCTCTATCTCTCTTCCTACCGTTTGGGAATCCCCCGTGCTGGCGTGTAAGAGAGAGAGAGAGGCGTGCCGCTGTGTAGCCTACGCAAGAGAGAAGAAGAAGGCGGCTGAGGAAGAGAGGGGAGAGAGTTAGCGCAACGGGCGGCCGAGAAAGAGACGAAGAATGAGTCATCGCGTAACGAACGCTTTTTCGTAACATCACACGTTTCACGAGTTCACTAGCCTTCCCAAAAGTCCTTTGTCGTGCAATAAGAAGCAATCTTCAAAAACTAAAAATGACTATCAGGGGGCATCCATTAATTATGTGAGCTCTTTTTCGGTCAGTTTAGATCCCTTACCCCCCCCCTTAGGTGAGATTTGCCTGGACCCCCCCCTTACGTGAGATTGACGCTAAAAATATTTTACACTTAATTTATTTTCATTATTAGGGAAAATAATAAATTGTTCAGGTATACTATACTTAATTTATTTAAATTAAATAAAATTCAAAGTAAAAACAAATAAAAACAACACTTTCTTAAAAATTTTTACTCAATGACTCGTGTACTTTTTCAATCGAAATAATTGGACACATATCATCTCGAATTTCTGGTAGTACAGGAAGACAGTCCCTGGAAACGTCTACGTTTTCTTCGTCTATCCACTCCAAACTTTCGTCCACAACGCACAGCAGCAGCATGAAGAGGCTGACCTGTGCTTTCTTTTTTTTTATATTACTCTCCTACTAAATGAGATTTATTTCAGCGGGCAAAATGAACACTCAAAATAATTTTTTTTAAAACATCTGTAATATTTTATATTTTTTGGAGTTAACGTGAGATTTTCGATTATCCCCACCTCGGCTTAAATGAGATTTCATTGGGCCTCTCCCCCCCTATTCTGAGCTCACGTAATTAATGGATGCTCCCTTATAAAAACAAAAGGTTCAAAATTTTAAATACTTTTATAGTGGTTGTTCATGCCAGTCGTTTTCATGCAATATATTATTATGATTTATATCATTTTTTTGCTAATAAAAATTTTAGTCAAGTTCCCTATTAAATGAGGACATTATTAAAACAAGCATCATTAGGAAATAGCAATCAATCAAACAAAGACTTTTTCATAGAAAATGAAAAAAAATGAAAAAGTCAATAAGTCTTTTTCATTTGACTTGGCATAATGCTGAGATGCTATAGTGGTACATCAACTCTCCAAAATTTCAAATGATTGATTATATTGCCCTATATTGTGACTCCATAATAGCCTCGTCAGTATAATAAAAATATCCATTACTTTCGAGTTTCCAAAACCCAATATAATAAATCATTTTCTTAAGACGTTTATGAAGATTCAACGCCATTTTACAATAGCTTTCTTTTGGCATGTCGGTGCAGCTTTGTCATTCTGCGAGTTGCCCTTTTCGGAATAGATTAACTCTGAAACAAAATGAAAAAAGAAACGGATGAGAATATGAAATATTTATGAGTTATTTGAACAATACAAATCTGAATCAATGTTTTCTGTTTACGAGGACGATTTAAGAAGTTGCCCCTAAAAAACCAAACAATATTTCTCTTTTCTTTGGTCCAACAAACATTCAAATCAGTCCGCCTCTTTTTTAAAATTGTTTGTTTTCATTCTCTCCTTTTTGGGAGCCGCCGGGAGCACTGCAGTCGGTTGGCTTATTGTACTCTACTCCCACATTTACTCCACCCACCCAGTTGTCCCTGTACCTCCGAATAGACGATATAGGTCCACTGGATCTGTGTCATATGTTTCAGATGGTACATTGGCTTGTGCCCTAGGATTCTGAATTGCTGTGAAATTCGCAAGTATGTGAATGGAGGTTTCTTCTTTCTTGCCACAGAATCTACATTCTTCTTCCTCCACTATTTTAAGCTTTTTCATGTGCCCATTCAGGGGACAATGTCCCGTTAGGATCCCTGTTAAAACTCTTAGTGCAATTTGACTTTGACTTATGCATTCATTTGATCTCAACAGTTTGTAACCCCCAGAAGAATCTTTGATTGCCCAAGTCCTACTAGATATTTCCAATGGTCAGATCTTCTATTTTTTTCGACTTTGCCTATTTCTTCCAATATTACATTGGAGCGGATACCGCGAAAGGGTTCCGGTCCCCAAAAGGGTTTTCCAGTCCTCCTCTTTGTTAGCTCATCAGCTATATCATTTCCTTCTATCCCACTGTGTCCTGCAATCCACAGTAAGGTGACTATATTGTTCTCGAATAGTTCTTTGAGTTTGCCTAGGCATTCCCACACCATTTTGGAGCTGATTACACAAGAGCTCAGAGCTTTAATGGGTGCTTGACTATCCGACATTATGATAATCCTTTGCGTTCAATATCCTTTATTAATATTGAACTGGGCACACTTTCTTATGGCGTGAATTTCCGCTTGAAAGATTCTTGGAGTTTTTCCCAAGCTTTCAGAGTGTTTGGTTCCTGGCCCGTTCACTCCTATCCCAGTTACCTCTATTACTTTTGAGCCGACGATCCTGTCCTACTTACTTTCGGTTATACAGCCTGATATTCAGTAGTTATTTGGCCCGTTTAACACATGTGACACCTATAAAGGTCTTACTGTGTTCCTGCTTTGGAGTGTTCCTCCACTGTAGTCTATGTTGGCCTCTTCTCGCGAGTTCGTCAGCTTGTTCATTTCCAGAAATCTTACTTCAATGTGGTCTGCCAATTCGTTTAGTTCTTTCTGGCATTCCTCTACCGGTCTGGACGTTATCTTGCGGCTATTTGAAGCTGCATGGTTTATCTAGCTATCAATTAATATGTTCATCCTATGAGTATCAGTCCTGTATTTGTTTATTTGTAAATCTCCGCCTGAAATATCTTGTGTTCCTCATTTCACTATACATCCCTGCTCCTGTCCTTTCCCCAGTCTTTGACCCGTCTGCATACCAAGTCTCTCCTCGGGAAAACTTCAGTCTGCTTAGGTTTTTCTGTGGGGTATCTCTACCTCATATTTAGGGCCGGGGAGAAGTTAGTCTGTTTTTATATCTACAATGGCTTCACTCACGATGTCCTTAATGGATATGTGTCCTGATCTTAATGTTTTGTTGCTTAGGCTATTTTGCAGCCTAAATAACCCCATCCCTGCTTCTCCCATTATTACGAGGTGTAATGGAGGAAGGCCAAATAGGGCTTTTAGTACTGCCGTTGGCGTGCTTCTCATGAACCCTGCAATACTGATACGTTATTTTGTGTCGTCTTTGTTCACCAGACCAAAGACACATATTTTATTATGGGTGTGGTTAAACACTGTATATCTAGTGTATCATGCGCGGACTTAACCCCCATGTTTTCCCACAAGTTCGCCTTGCCATCATTAACGGGGTCTCCGATCATGTTGCTACTCTCTCCAGTTGTTTGGTTACATGTTAATCATGAGTCAATAATTACCCCGAGATATTCAACATCCATCTCCATTGGAATCTCCTTGCCTCGAAGGGATCCCAGTGGTCCCAATCACACCAGGTCCCTTTTTTGGTATAAGGCACTATGTATGATTTGGTGGGACTTATATTTAAACCCACCTCTTCAGTCCGACTCATGGTACACCTTTTCAACTCCTTATTTCCTTTCTAGCGACGACCTCCTAAGCTTCTTGGCAATCTACTCCTTTCCTTCCGATATTTCCCATGCTTCTTCCTTGACGTTCATTGACTGCTCCGTTCGATACAAATTATTTTTTCTACCGTCGCGCGTAAAATGACTAATTACTATATTCAAATGGAATCGTAAAGTCGACAAATGCCGAGGATTGTTACTTTACGCTCTAGCGCAAAAAAGGAATCTTTTTCGCTCGCTTTTTTAATCAAACCACGCCCTCCAAATTAACTCAATTGATGAATATACAACTTATCAGATTCAAAATTAAATAAAATTATATGAAAATTGTCAAAAATTGTCAATTATTGTCAAACACTGTGAAAAATGGACAATTTTTGTCAAAAACTGTCAAAAATTGTCAATTATTGTTAAAATTTTGAAAAATGGTCGATAATTGTAAAAAATTTAAAATTTTTTTTGAAAAATGATCAAACATTTCCAAAAATTGTCAAAAATGGTCAATTGTCAAAAATTTTGAAAAATGGTCCAAAAATTTTCGAAAATGGTCAATAATTGTCAAAAACTATCAAAAACTGTAAAAAATAGACAATTATTTTCAAAATTGTTCAATGATTGTCAAAAATTGTTAGTATTTTGAAAAGTGGTCGATAATTGTCAAAAACTATCAAAAATGGTCAATAATTTTGAAAAATAGTCAAAAATAGTCAAAAATTTTAAAACATTCTAAAAAATTTGGAAAATTGTCAAAAATGGCTAATAATTGTTAATAACTATCAAAAATTGTAAAAAATGGACAATTATTGTTAAAAATTTTCAAAATTCTGAAAAATAGTTAATAATGGTCAAAATTTTGAAAAATTGTTGATAATTGTCAAAAATGGTGAAAAATTTGGAAGAATTGTCCAAAATTGTAAACAATTGTTAATGATTATCAAAAATGGTCAATCATTTTGAAAAATGGTCTAAAATTTTGAAAAATTGTCAAAAATGGTCAAAAACTATCAAAAATGGTAAAAAATTGTTAATTATTTTCAAAAAATGTCAAAAATGGACCATTTATTGTCAAAATTGGTCAATAATTGTCAAAAAATTTTAAAATTTTGAAAAATGGTCGATAATTGTCAAAAACTATCAAAAATGGTCGATAATTTTGAAAAATGATCAAAAATTTTTGAAGAATTGTCAAAAATTTTGAAAAATTGACAAAAATTTAGAAAAATTGTCAAAAATGGCCAATAATTGTCAAAAACTATCAAAACTATCAAAAATTGTCAAAAGCTGTCAAAAATGGACAATTATTGTTAAAAATTGTCAAAATTTTGAAAAATAGTTGATAATTGTCAAAAATTCATAAAGTTTTTGAAAAATTGTCAAAAATATGATCAAAATGGCCAATAATTGTCAAAAATTTGGAAAAATGGCCCATAATTGTCATCAATTGTCACTAATTATCAAAAATGGTCTAAAACTTCGAAAAAATGTTAAAAATGGTTAAAACTAGTCAAAAACTATCAAAACTGGTTAAAAATTGTCAATTATTTTTAAAAACTGTTAAAAATGGTCAATTATTGTCAAAAACTGTCAAAAATTGTTAAAAATTGTCATCATTTTGAAAAATGGTCAAAAATTATCAAAAATTTGGAAAAATTGTCACTAATTTGGAAAAATTGTCACTAATTTTGAAGAACAGTCAAAATGGTCAATAATTATTAAAATTTTGAAAAATGGTCAGTAATTGTTAAAATTTTGAAAAATAGTTGATAATTGTAAGAATTGTTAAAGTTTTTGAAAAATTATCATAAAGTTTGAAATATGGTCAAAAATGGTCAATAATTGTCAAACATTTGGAAAAATGGTCCATAATTGTCAACAATTGTCAATAATGATCAAAAATGGTCAAAAACTTTGAAAAATGGTCTAAAATGATCAAAAATGGTTAAAAACTGTCAATTATTGTTAAAAATGGACAATTATTGTAAAAAATGGTTGAAAATTGTCATCATTTCAAAAAATTGTCAAAAATTATCAAAAATTTGGAAAAATGGTCACTAATTTTGAAAAACAGTCAAAATGGCCAATAATTGTCAAAATTTTGAGAAATGGTCAATAATCGTCAAAAGATGTCAAAATTTTGAAAAATAGTCAATAAATAATACGAGCCGTTTCCGAAAATCGATTTAAACACGTAATTTATAAAATCGATTTACTAAAGATCGATTAATATTACTATAAAAATCGGTAACTAAAAATCGATTATAAGAAAATAATAATCGACTTATATAAAAATCGATTTTTTTTAACATCCCTAGTCAGTAGATCTTACTAAGGTTAATCATGATGAATAGCGAAAATGACGATTATTCTAGCACTCCTATTATAACCTAAGGTAATATAATTTAATTATTAAAAGGGCGACTGTAGAAAAAATTATGTCTGTTTTTCGAGCGTAAAGTAAAATTTCCGCTTTCGAAAGATTGCCGCGCGACGCAATCTGTTACTTTACGCTCTAAATACACAAATAACTATTTTATGTTCAGATAATTAAAATGAAATTTTGTAGAATCGTACTTGCGATCTTTACACTTTATATTAGTGCTGCACTATCAAAACTCACAAAGCTTAACAAAATTCGTAACTTTCCAAGAAAAACATAAAAATAGCGTACGTTTCCTTTGAAAGACGCTGAAACAATCCTTGTTGATTTTATTCGACTTTCTGACGTTTCTCCTCAAAGTGCAGCAGTTATTACTGGAAAAAGGTGATTTAAAAAAAATAAATTTCCACTGAACTATGTATTTCTCCAATAACTCAATAACTTTTATTTACGTTGTATATTTTTACTAGATTTCAATTTTAAATTTATAACATTTCCAATTATGAATTCTAACAAAAACATGACGTTCTAATTAAATCTGCTCGTGAATATTCCGTCGAGAACGTTTCATGTTTATAACTTAAAAGTTTCGTGTCAAATGTCTAGAGTTAAATAGCCTTACCGACAGCATAACCTATAAATTTAATATTACAAAAAGAGCGAGATTCATTTCAATTTGTTTACAATTAGATGCTTGCGAACGATAGCTGTTTATTAAATCCACTAGACGGCGCTACCACTGATCGCTTGTTAATTGATTTTAGCAACTTGGTAACGGGTCTTACAGGTTCAATAAAGCTCAATAAATTGGATGGTTATTACTGCTTGGAAAGCAATTTTGCATGGGTGGGATCAGAAATAAAAACATTATCAGGGATAGGAAAGAGATGAACACATAGTGGCAGTGAAGGTGGCTTTTTGGATGGGGAACCGTAGTGAAGACTATCACGAGGACATGAATATCGATGCCTTCGAAGAATATTTCGAACTGATGATTGACTTTCCAGAGGGATCAGTCATATAGTAATGGGCGAGTTATCATTCGAGAAAAATGTAAAGAAATGGAGGGTTCCTGTGATTACTCTGAGATCAGATTCCTTAAGCTTCAAAAGCAATTTAGCGTAGTGATCAGAAGGTCGTTGCCGTTATCTGGCCTGAAGAATTTCCTTTCCCAATTTTGAACTTATATCATTGTGCGGCTTTTTGGGATACCACAAACTGGTTCGGGTCCGATAAAAGTAGTACAAGCTCCTTCCTTTGCGAGCAAACTCATTTCTTTTATGCACTAGCACCCATAACAAAGTTACTTTGTTGTGTCTAACCAGTTGATTAAGGGATTTTTTGCTGTTCCAAACTGTTTTAGACTCATAAATAGTAGGCTAAGTTGATGCGATTTTTGAAAATATGGTGAAGAAGGAGCTTCCGGATACCGCAAGACCTTCTAGATGGCTGTCTATCTAAGTATGTATATTGGGGTGACATTCACTAAGACCTAAAGGATGTATTGTGCTCCCTTACTTCTACTTAGTTCCTGAGGAAAGTTTCAGGGACTAGCAGCTCCTTTAGTCCTATTTCCCGGAGGAATTTTAGAATGTCTGCAGGCTTTAACTTAGGTAAATATCCCTCTTCTATCCAGTAACCTCATAGGTGTTGTGCCCTAGGATTCTCAATTTCTGTGCAAGTATGTGGATGGAGGTTTCTCCTTCCATGCCACAGAATCTACATTCTTTTTCCTCCACTATTTTGAGCTTTTTCAGGTGTCCATTCAGGTGACAATGTCCTGTTAGGATCCCTGTTAAAACTCTTAGTGCATTTTTATTTTGACTTATGCATTCATTTGATCTCAACAGGTTGTAGTCACCCAGAAGAATCTTTGATTGTCTAAGCCCTACTAGATCTTTCCAATGGTCAGATCTTCTCTTTTTTTTGGCTATTTCTGAATTGTCATAGAGAAAAACAAAGGTGGGGCGTTTGTCAGGAAAAGCGATCTCTCGAGATGACAGATGTGAAACGGAAAGAAGAATACTTGAGAAACTAGTTCATAAGAAATTTGGAAATTAGGTTACAACAAAAGTAAATGTCACAAAAGTCTAATATATCAATCTAGTGTACTTATGGTTCGTATATATCAAAGAAGTGAGTGGCACAGAAGTCACCAGAATGTTGGGTTATCTCACAGAGACAGTTCATTAGAGGACATTTGCCAACTTTTACGGCAGACCTAAAGAGCAAAGCTAGGAAAACTGTCAAAGCCGTAGTAGGTATGTTAAAAGGAAACTTTAAGCCTAACAGGCACGCAAAGCTGATGGGGTTGACAGACGAAGCCATGTGCAGATTATGTCACCTAGAAGAGGAAACTGCAGAGAACATCCTATGCTAGTGCGATTGCTTGGCGAATGTGCAGATCTTGTAAACTAGGCGATGAGAAGCCACTGGCAAGAAATTACATGAAAGATTCAGTCTCGAGGCGGATTGGCTACTTAGAAAGATTCGGGCTGGATAATGTGATCTAGATTCAGAGGACCACATTAGATCTGAAAAGGTTGGAGAAGAATAGGTCGATTAGGCTATTGAAGATCGTTTTCTTTAACTTTCACAGTTACCACACTTTCTTTTATTAAACTTTATTCAACTCTGCTCTATTTAATAATGATACCTTTCTTATTAAGAAACCAGGAACCAACGTTACTCGGGAGGGTATGAAAGAGTTATAAGCAATTTTGGTTTCTATTTCTGATATGATCTACGCAGCATAAAGTAATACGATCAACCCCCGAATTATTTGTGAATCTCTAGACGAAACTGTTTAAATAATCTTATCGGTACGAATATTGGTTTGTTCATGTTATCGCCATTAATGTCCATATTTCAGATTCCTTCGACTAAGTCATCGTTATAGCATTATATAATCTTTATACAATGGATTTTATAATATAAGTTTAAATTCAACCTATTTTAAAATTCACGTACCCTGACAATGAGAACTAAGAAAACTCAACAATAGGAATATTTGTTAATAAAAGTGAATTTTTATTGAAGACAGTCTAAAAATAAATTCACATTGAAACCGCCTTTAGTTTTACGGATGGCAGAGAGCAATATAATGACATGAACAATTCAATTCACGAATAGTACAAGAGATGCGGCAGTTTAAAAAAACCATTTGTGAAAAGGGAGGACAAACCGAATCACATTATTGGCGTTGAAAAATAAAATAAAACACAAAAGAGTGCAAAACGATGTATTCTGTAGCAATTTTATACACGTATGCAAACTAGTTAGGAGTAATGAGAGTAAACTTAGTCTAAGCGTGCTTAAAACTTGATTTCTACTTTCTTTGCCTATTTTCTCCAATAATACATTCTAGCCGATATAGTTGTGTCCTGAAACCCACTGTGAGATGATAAGATAAATATGGGGCACATGTGTTTCTAAGAGCCTCTCCACTACGACCTTTGCAGATCTATTGAGTGCGCCCTCCTGTTATGCTAGAGTTCCTTGTATAGACCCGTCCATATGACTAAACTTCGAATGCCAAACCTCAGGTCCTTCAAATATTGGGAGGGGTTGTGGTTTTTCCTAACCTATCGTCGAAAACCTCAGTCTAGTCAGGCCTTCGCATTAGCTAGGTGGCTTTTTGGATGGGGTACCGTAGTGAAGACTATCACGAGGACATGAATATCGATGCCTTCGAAGAATATTTCGAACTGATGATTGACTTTCCAGAGGAATTAGTTACAGTAATGGGCGAGTTATCATTCCAGAAAAATGGAAAGTAATGGAGGGTTCCTGTGATTACTCTGAGATGATATTCCTTAAGCTTCAAAAGCAATTTAGCTGAGGTTTCTGCCTACAATGTCCCGTCGGGAGTTCAACCAGGATCCTAATTGTTCTCATATTCAGTCTCAGAAGCTACTCTGTGAATTTTGGCGAGGGTTCTATGATGAACTGTTTGGCCTGCCTCATTCTTGGCGCCTTTTTCCACGATTATCGAGACTTCTTTTTCATCCAAGTACTGCTATTTGTTTTTTGCAGCGCTTTCGCTATGCCAGAGAAAGGGTCTGTGCCAATAGGAGCGCATCGTGTCCCTTCTCGGGTTAGTTAATCTGCCTCTTCTTTGCCCTTGTGATCTGACTGGCCTGGTACCCAGGCTAAAGACAATCTATTATGACTGCCCAGCTCTTGTAGCGTCTCCAACCAGTCCCAAACGAGTTTGCCTCTTCTTTGCCCTTGTGATCTGACTGGCCTGGTACCCAGGCTAAAGACAATCTATTATGACTGCCCAGCTCTTGTAGCGTCTCCAACCAGTCCCAAACGAGTTTGAAATTTATCTGCAAGGAACTGATTGATTTTATAGCCGCTTGGCTGTCGGAGTATGTGGCAATGGTTTTTTCCTCAAACTCTTGCCTTAATAGCTCTCCTATTCAGTGCTGTATTGCTCCAACATCTGCCTGGAATATTGTCACATGTTTGCCTAAGCACAATGAGTCTTTGGCTTGGCTATATATTCCTGCTTCTATCCTTCCCATCTGTGTAGCAGGCCATTTCTTCATTAACTGGAGGTCCTTCCTTCAATGCCTCTCTGCCTGTTATGACGGTTTTGAAGTTTTTCAGGAAGCTATACTTGGGAATCATCTCGTTCGATGGCATTCCCATTATGGAGTCGATTTTCAACTCTTTGTATAGATCGTTATATACCCACTATAATGCTGTTCTTTCTTAGTTCATTGACTAAGTTGGGAATTCTGGAACCGTTGGCGATACTTGACACTGAACACTGTTTACACTACCACTACACCAACACTAACACTTTACACTATATTACGCGCGTTTCGATAACCAAGTTATCTTCTTCAGAGACTGAAGGTAAACTCAGATAGTGTAAAGTGTTAGTGTTGGTGTAGTGGTAGTGTAAACAGTGTTCAGTGTTAGTTCATTGAGTTATTTTTAAATCTATACATGGTTTAGCTCCCGCTTTATCGTTTTCCGATCCATATCGATCAAGCCCGAACGTCGTACCTCCGGGGCCGATGGAGCTATATTCTCTCTCTGCTTTTACCCGTGGTAGCATGAGCACCTAAGCTCGTTAGCAAAATTAACATGTCCATACAACTTTCCTAATAATATATAGTTTATTTCTAATTCAATATTATAATTTAATAATTAAAGTTATTCACTCAGAGTCAGTGATTTGTGTCCAGGTATACTGTAAGTACCTTAAAATTTATCTAATTATTCAGAAATGTGTGAACGTTTCGCACGTTTTCATTTTCATCGGCATTGTCGCGCTGTTGCCAAACGGGTGCCGGTTTCCTACAGTTTCCGCATCAATGAACAGTAAGATTTGGAGCAAAGAAACCTAACGTCTAAGTATGAAGAGTAACTGTATATATCAAGAGATTTCTTTTAAATTTTTTGGTATAAAGATCGATATCTTAATTCCTGAATTTTGTTTATTCCTACATAACAATAAAAATCTCCCAAAGTTGCTGGCGCTTTTGCCAACTGGTCCTTCAAAGTTTCTTTTATCAAAACCACTGCCAATTGGACTTGGCCAGCTTAAGCTTGAACCCACTCAAAACATGTGCTAAAGGAAATCAAACAGCAAACCTCGCTACGGCGAACTCTTTAAAAAATGCACATGGTTATTTGTATCAAATAAAGAGTTTTCCTCCTCAATGACAATATTTATGTCGTACCATCGATATACTCCATATTTTTTATGCTACATTTTCAAGAAATTAAAACAAATTCCAAGTTTTTATATCAATTTTAGAGCTACACTGTCCTCATTTCATTCCTTCGAATTTCTCTCTAATAAATTTTTTTAAGAAATTAAAATTTTCTCGTTTCTATAAATGTCCACCCAGTCTATGTGTGCTTTGTTATCTGCATCTGCATAGCTATTATTTTACTCTGTAATCCTAGTTTTAATGTTTGAACTCGGAGAAGACCTTGGATGAATCTTATCGGTGCCATGTATAGCGTCCTTTGAGAAAAATTTACGAGCTTTAGTTGCAGGTGAGGACGACGTCTAGTCAGAGTTCCATTAGAAAACAAGGCGCTTCAAATGGAAATTCCTTAATTTCAGTTTTTAATTTGTAAAATTCTCCGTATTATATCTTCAAATTTAGTGAAAAACTCAAAAACGACAGTAATTTTTTAACTAGATAAAGTGGCTGTAACTTTTTTACTTACTACTGTCTCAAACTGTTAGCACCACCTTCACTTTTGATAGACTTTGACGTGATCCTATGTCTAGTCTCCATGCTGTCTCATCACAAGTTAAAATGTAGGGTCGGACTTTGTTCGACGATTTTAATTTACCATTATTCCTTCAGCGATGTTAAATTAAGTTGAGGACGTTGATGGCCGATCAGAGCGAGGCAAATCTTCCAGCATATCTCGTCCGCTAAATTTAAGACATATTCTTTGTTCGATATTTTCATCCAATGTGAAAATGGTGAAACACAATTGAGATGAATTGAAAAAATGAAGCCTTGTAAACGCTTTACTAAATACGACAATTTTACAGGAAACTGTATTAATTCAAAATGACAAACGGCGGCCATTATAAATATACCCATGGTCGACTTATTTGCTGGTTCAATTTGCTGTAGACGGATCGTTAGTGTATATAACGATGTAGAATAAGTTCAAGTAGTTTCAGTAGGAAACGTCAGCTTTACTTATAAAGCAAATCATTCCCTACTTTCACAGTTCCGGCACAGGGCGTTGGAGCAATAAACTGCCCAGACGGCACCTATACGAACTCTGCAAGGCAGACCCTGGAGCTGCTGCTTCAGACTCACTTCCCCGGTAGTCGGTTTCTGGAGGACCATTCCACTTCCAACGGGATCGACAGAAGGACCCAAAAAGGAAGATTGGAAGTTGGCAACAGACATAGTCACTCCATCGGCAATTGTATGAACGAATTCTCACCGTACAAATCACCTAGGGAGGATGGCATTTTTCCTGCTCTGCTACAACAGGGTAGTGGAGAGCTGTTACCCCATTTGGTCAAGTTACTGAGAGCTAGTCTGGCGTAGGGTGCACCCCCTCTAGAATGGTCAGTGGCGAGGGTTGTATTTATACGGAAAACTGGGAAAGTGAATAACTCACTTTCCAAATCCTATCGTCCGATTAGCCTGACCTCGTTCTTGATGAAATGTCTAGAAAAAATTTTAGACAAGCATATTAGGGAAGGGAGGTTACGAGAGTATCCGCTAAATCCCTCCCAGTATGCTTATCAAACGGGCAAATCTACAGATTTGGCGTTAAACAATCTAGTGGGGAAAATCAGCCCTTCCCTTGGCAACATGGAAATAGCGCTGGCGGCCTTTCTAGATATAGAAGGAGCGTTTAATAACGCCCTTCCAGAATCCATATGGAGAACGGTGGAGCGCAGAGGAATTTGCAGACCAATCCGGTACTGGATCAAAAGCATATTATCAAACCGGTACATCACTACATCACTGAATGGAGTCACGGTAATGGGTAGGGCGGCCAGGAGTTGCCCACAGGGAGGGGTGCTTTCCCCCCTTTTGTGGTCAATACTGGTTGACGATCTCCTGGGTGGATTATCCAGTCAGGGGATAGATGTGCAGGGATATGATGATGATATAGTAATAATTATTAGAGGCCAATTTGAAGAGATAATTTTTAACATCCTTTAAACGGCCCTAAACATAGTGCCTAGTTGGTGCGAGAGAGAACAGATGTCTGTGAACCCCCTCAAAACCGTAAATTACAGCGACTCCGCCAGCCAATTTTAGTGAGCATTCCATTTGCGACGGAGGTGAAATATCTAGGGGAAATTTTAGATAAACCACTCACCTGGAACGCCCACTTGGAAAGAGTGATAAACAAAGCCAGACTATCCCTCTGGAATCTCAGAAGGGTATGAACCCAAAACAGATTTACTGGATTTGCCAAACAATGGTTAAGCCAATGGTAACGTATGGCTCAGCTGTTTGGTGGACCAAAAGTCTGCAAAAGACAGCTAGAGCAAAGCTTGCAGCGAACAGCATGCCTGGCCATTACCGGAGCAATGTCATCCACACCAACGGCAGCTATGGAAGCCCTCCTCTCCACATTCATTTGGAGAAGGAAGCCAGGAGAGCAGCTCATTGAATGCTATCAGTAGAGAGGCAAATAAATGGAGAGACTCTGAGGGATCACTAGGGAATGCTGAAGGAAATACAAAATCACCTCATTCTTGGGATGCCCTCGGATCTCTCTGCTACAAAACTTCACGTGGACAAGCCCTTTAAGGTCCTCTTTCCCACGAGAGACCAATGGGATAGCGAAGAAATCTCCTTCCTAGAAACGGACTACGTGATTTACACTGACGGATCCAAAACGGGAAACGGGGCTGGAGCTTCGGTCTTCAGCAGGAAACCCAGAGTGGAAATCACAGCCAACCTGGGTAGGTATGCTACCGTCTTTCAGGCTGAAGTATACGCCATTGAACTGGCTGCAAAAGAGCTGATGAATTAACCTGTTGTTAAAAAGAACATACACGTCCTGTCAGATAGCCAGGCTGCTCTTAAAGCACTGAGCTCGAACAGGATAAAATCTAAGCTAGTCTACAATCCCTTGATATACTAGGCACGGAAAACAGAGTCACTTTGACCTGGGTGCCGGGGCATCGAGGAGTGGAGGGCAACGAGAAGGCCGACACTCTGGCAAAGAAGGGATCAGAGTCTCTATTTATCGGACCTGATCCATTTTCTGGCATTGCGGAAAGCACTGCTAGGTCAGCCATAGCTACCTGGGCGGAGAGGAAAACCTTCACGTACTGGACAGAAATACCGGTGCTCTCTCACTCGAAGGAGTTCATATACAACCCTTCGAGTACAAATAATAAGCAGATCCTGGAATGGAGTAGAACAAACCTACGCATTCTGTCGGGACTGCTTACAGGACATTGTCGACTAAATTACCACCTAAAGAAGATGAGTCTGGTTCAGACCTCGGATTGTCGATTCTGTAATTTGGAGGACGAAACTGCTGAGTACATACTATGCTCATGCCCAGCTTTGGGCAGGGTAAGGTATAACATATTCGGTTCTAGTACCTTAGAGCCGAGCGACTTCAAAAAAGTATCACCAAATACAACCATGGACTTCGTCAGAAGCACATGCTTGTGGGGGTGAATTATAATCCCTAGGGGTGAGCCACAATTGACCCAACGGGGGTCGCAGTGGAGGTGGCGAGAAGGCCCCTCTCACATAGAACCTAACCTAACCTAACCTACTTTCATAGTTTTTGCGAGAATTTGAAAAGGAGCGATTGGGAATAGGAGAGATTGGCTGGACCGTAAATTCGGGAAGGTGAACTACTTCTTGACACAGGTGTTCAATGGACATGAGTCGAGAGTAGGGTACCTCCACAAGATTGGGAAAAGAGAGACTGGAGTGTGCGAGAGGTGTGAAGTGGAGGATGATGTGGGGCATGTGTTTAGATGCTGGAGGAACGGGGAAGTGCTGAAGAAGTGGAGAGGAAACTAGAGGAGGCGGTGTATTGGAAAAACATGGTGGAGATAATGATGGGGGGGGGGGGATGAATCGATGGACGTGAGAGGCGTAGTAGGGAGCATGGTTAGGGGGAGAGAAGGACTCGATATGGCATGAGAGGTAGGGATAAGACGACGGTGTGAGCGGAGAGTGTGCGAGGGACCGCCGCCCATCTCGAAGTATACTAGGGTAGTCATTCCGAGGCGGGGGTAACGGCGAGTTTGAGGTGGGTTTGGTTGGTAGGCATCCCCTTGGGGATGAGTCCAACACTGTTTGGGTCCTGGACCCATTCGAACATGAGTTTCTCATCTCGACCCAAAAAAAACTATGCGCTTCAAGCAGCTGTGAGTGAACCTGTGCTCCCGCCGATGGCGTAAACTTGTAAGATATTCTTTACTGTGGCTTAGAGTGCGATTGTAATTTGATATTAATCAATAATGCTGAGGTGTGTAATAATTGGATTGGATTTATCATGCAAATTATGGGAGAGATAAGATATCTGTATTTTTACAAGAGACATTTTAGTAATTTAATTTAAGGCAATGATTTAGGACAAAATTACAAAATTAAGAGCGAGAAACTGGAAGCACTGAGTGGTAAGAATCACTTTTTAGTGAAATTTCCGAAAAGAAAACTGACGACAAAATGCCAAATTAAAATTATGTACTGTATATCAGAAACTATGTATTTTGTAACTAAACATTTTTTGTAAAAGTGGCCAGGAGAAATATGTCTGATTCTACTAGATGTTAAATAAGTTCTTATCTAACCTATAACTCGATATTTCTCTACTCTGGTAAAGAGTGTAAGAATATTTTTTTACCTCCCTATATAAAATCTATAAAATTTTAAAATTCGAAACATTCCGCACTCAGACACTTGACATGTGCACATTCCTAAATGGTCGCAGTCTGTATTTATGTTAACAACATTAAAGATACGAAGATATCGAATTAACTAAGCCAGCTTCGGTAGAATCTCAAAGACAGGCATAAGAAAAAGAACATTTTACTAAAAATCTTTGCTGTGTGAAGTTGAAATTATTTGTAATTTTTATAATTTAAACTTAGTGACTAAGTGCAAGTTCTGTGTGTGAGGCTGTTTGCTGATTAGGGTGAGTTTTCTCACTGAGTAATTAAGTTTTATCCATTAGCATTTGTTTTATTTCACAATCAAGTTATTTATTTAAATAAATTAAATATTATTATCAATCAATATTTTATAGTCAATTCGATTAACTCTGATTTAGACAATCTTATTGCTAAAATTTACAGGGTTGTATTGTTTGATTAAAATGTATTTGAGAATGTACTTATTGTACATTTTGTTTTGCCTACGAGGTGTAATGAGAAATAAAGTGATTACTAATATTATATTGTTTTTTCCGGCGTAGAACATTGCGGTCAGTGTATGCGTTTGTGTTTGGATTTCTGTGGTCAGTTTTCCAGGGGTCGTACTGTGGTTTGTACGGGCTAGTGATATTGCGGTCAGTGTGCTAGTTTTGTCACTGCTATAGCACAAGAATGATTGTTTATTATTCCTGTTGCTGTAGTCACTGTGATTGCCCTGTTTTTATCGATCGATAGTGCGGTCAGTGTCGACCGAATGGAGAATTAATATTTGGTCAGTTCTTTTCAATGGAAATGAAACCACTAAGTTCTTGACATGAATCAACTTTATTAATGTTGTTTTCTAGTTAAAGATGACTAGGAAAGATAATAATTTCATTTAGTTACCAATGTCAAATTTTGATTACTTTCTTTAAGATAAAAATACTTTTGGTAAACTTGATTGCTCATCCGTATCTCTTTTTAATTTCAGGTACGACATCTCATATCTGCCTTTGGCGTATCACTTGAGTATTTTATTTTATTTACATTATTAATATTTGATTTACTTTTATATTGTCCTATTTTTTGTTCCCAATTATACCGAGTAAATTCAAATTAGTGAATGTTTTATTGCAACAACTTTTAAATATTGGTTACAATGGTTACAACATTTATTTATTAACATTTATTCATTCATTTATTAATTTATTTATTTATTATATATATATATTTTTATCTCTCACAAGAGTTAATACTAACTAGAAGTACACGTATTTTAGAATGACTTCTTTTGGTCCTTAATCTTTTTAATGCGATTTACACATTGTATGTAGTACGTTAACTGTCACAAAAGTGACTCAAAGCAAGGTGTTGTCGGCTTTTATGTATTCCCTTTTCTTTTCATTTCGCCAAATACACACATCGAATTCGAGTAAACTTTATTTGTCGTCATCCAATTTGGGAGAAAGGTAAAAGTGTATTAAAGGCACAGGTGTAATCCCTGGAAAATTTTACTTGATGTTTCATCAAATTTAAAAGAACAACACTGGATTAATGGTTGTCGTAACGTGTGCCATTAATCGAAACAGAAAAAGGGAACGTAGAAGCGGGAGGTATATCTCAAGTAAATTGTCAACACTTAATTTTCCTCAGATGGAGTGCAATGAACTTGTTAATCTGCCAAACGCCAGTCTCTAACTGTGAGTTATTGTTGGTCTTTTTCTTTTGAGGCAGATTTTACTGATTTTAATAGTCTTAGACTACCCCACACCTAAAATTAAAAACAACACTGACTCGAACCCGAAACCCTTCATTTACGAAGCCCTTACGTAACCTCTGCGCTACAGACGGTTCCATTAACCGCGACTGCGTCTTACACCAGCAAACCTGGTGAGAGGTGAGGGTATAGAAGAAAAGAGAAGAACATGGAATTAAGAGATAGCACTAATTTTACAAAAAGAATAATTCATTCGTTTGGGTTATGCTCAACAGCCCAGGCACTAGAACTAAATCTTCGTACCATTTCCCATATCTACTTTAGAGCCTTTTCCAGCTAACTGGTCCGGCAATCGATCACCTGCAATCCCTTCATGTCCCCATACCCAAACTAGAGGCACTGTGTTGTCTCTTGTCAGCCTATTAAGGGATTCTCTACAGACTACATTCTAGACTTAGAGGTCGGATTGCTGATAGCTTTATGCAGCAGAGACTTGGTAATGGCAGTAAAAATAGCGAAAAACAAAAAAGGTGGACAAAGTTTGTCCATCATAACTAAATATAAAGAAAACCCTACTGGTAGATGTAATATCGATCATACAAGGTTACTACAAAATAATCACCGGGTTTGACAAAGCTATATTTTAGTTAGTATTATAACTAGAATGGTAAATGGTATGTCGGTAGGCAGAGAAAATATTAAAGTTTTAGCGCATTACAAATGTTCAATGTGGACTCCAAGTGTCACACGACAGACGTCCAAGCGATAGTCCAATGTATCTTGGTCGATACTGTCAACAGCATCGGTAAAGCGTCTTCTGAGCTCAGCCAGTGTTGTAGGTAGTGGTGGTAAGAAACCCTGTCTTTAGTGTACCCCAAAAATAAACATCACACGGAGTTATATTAGGAGAATTGGAAGGCCACGCAAACATTGCCAAATCTTCTGCAGCATAACGGCCTATCAAACGATGAGGTAGTCCCTCGCTTAGATACCGACGCACTTCATGATGCCAATGAGGTGGAGCTCCATCTTGTTGGTATATAAAGCTGTTGGAATCAGCCGTCACTTGCGGAAATAGCCACAGTTCCAGCATATCGAGGTACAACATACCGGTTACCGTTATTTCATGAAAGAGAAACGGTCCATACACTTTTGTGCTGGATACGGCACAAAAAACATTCAATTTTTGAGAATTCCTTTCATGTTGGAGAATTGCATAAGGATTTTCCGTGCCCCATATCCGAATATTGTGATGGTTCACCTTGCCACTTGAATGAAATGTTGTTTCGTCGCTGAACACCAGAAGGTTAGCAAATCCGCCATCCTCCATTGCGTCCTGCATGGCTTTACAAAACTGGGTTTGCCTGACACAGTTATCTTGTCGTTACTTTTGCACCATGTGTATACGCTACGGTTTGAATTGCAATTGCTTCAGCAAAACTTTCCATACAGTTTGCTGCGGAATACCAAGGGCACGGCCTGCTTGACTGGTGGTCTTCTGGTGCTTTTACGTTTATCAAGTACACCTGTGGTCTTGAATTGTCGATACCATCGTAGAATGCTCTGATGATCTGGAGGATCAATTTCGTATTCCCATCGGAATGCACGATGCACTGTAACAACCGATAAACATCGCGCGTATCCTAACACAGAAAGTGCTTTCTGCTGCATAGTCGCCATTATGATTACTGCGGACGTGACGTGGGCGTGCGCATGACAAGCTGCCTCTGCAGGCGCGAGTTTTAAACGTAGAGGTTGACTGGTCCGGCATTTCATCACCTGCAATCCTCTCGTGTCCCCATACCCAAACTAGAGACACTGTGTTGTCTCTTTCCAGCCTATTAAGGGATTCTCTACAGTTTTTTATCATCCAGACTTATAGGTCGGATTGCTGATAGCTTTATGCAGCAGAGACTTGGTAATGGCAGTAAAAATAGCGAAAAACAAAAAAGGTGGACAAAGTTTGTGTGTGTGTTGTAGGTAGTGGTGGTACGAAACCCTGTCTTCAATGTACCTCAAAAATAAACATCACACGGAGTTATATCAGGAGAATTGGGAGGCCACGCAAACATTGCCAAATCTTCTGCAGCATAACGGCCTATCAAACGATGAGGGAGTCCCTCGCTTAGATACCGGCGCACTTCATGATGCCAATGAGGTGGAGCTCCATCTTGTTGGTATCTAAAGTTGTTGGAATCAGCCATCGTAGAATGCTCTGATGACCTGGAGGATCAATTTCGTGTTCCCGTCGGAATGCACGATGCACTGTAACAACCGATAAACATCGCGCGTATCCTAACACAGAAAGTGCTTTCTGGTGCATAGTCGCCATTTTGATTACTGTGGACGTGACGTGGACGTGCGCATGACAAGCTGCCTCCGCAGGCGCGAGTTTTAAACGTAGAGGTTGTCGCTGCCTATAGACATGTCATTTATTGTTCTATCTGTCACATTTTCCGAATTATAGCTTTTTTTAAACCAGATGATTCTTTTGTAGTAACTCTGTACATAATATATTTTCATTTTACTTTATTTTAAGACTCACGTACAATTCACGTTTGTTTTGTCGCCGATTTTTAATTATCCTAATACAGGTGGTGTTTTCATATGCGTATGACGTTATTTGCAGGAAACTCATTTTGCTGATGCAGAGTTTGCTTAAAAAAAAGCTTTTGTGCATTTTTTCGTATTGTTTCACTTTTTTTTAACTGTCACTTCTGTTCCGAGTACAATGTCATTAACAAATCGATTTTTTTTACGTATTTTCAGCTTTTTAGAGCGTTTTTGTTTATACACAAGGTGCATAAGTCAAGATGATCAACGACACTCGTTACCTGTAAACTATTTACATATATTATATACCGTGTGTCCATTTACAAAATGATCTTCTATAGTAGCACATAAAGTTAATTTCAAACCATATTGGAAACTGTAGGTGAAAAAATTCCTGGTGTGTCTGACATATAAAACAAATGCTTTTCATTCAATTTTATCTTATGGAGAACACTTCTAGTTATTCCTGGAGTAGCATCAACACTTGTAGTTTTGCCTTTGCTTGAATATTTCGTTCCTAATGTTTCTTTTTTTTTTTCTTGAAAATTCAAGCTGGTTGTTTTTTTAGTCAAAGGCAGTACAAAGGCGCATTATGCGGCACAATGCTCAACATTGAATTTTCCAATTACAGCAACGCCTCGTACAATACGGAACTTTTAAAGGTACTGCTCATATATATCTTTTATCTAAGGTGCTTTTGCGAGAGTCACTTTATGCTCTGTGTATAGATGGTTTTCTAACCACAGGGCACAATGTGACGATTGTGCAAGACAGTAGTAGGAACAATAAATGTTGAGCATTGTGCTCTTTTGTGGAAAATAACTATAGTTGGAAAACCACCGCTGAGTGCAAATTGTAATACACGTGTTATATTTCTAGAGTATTATATTTATTGCACCAGACCCATTAATATGTCACCTTACTTTATTTATTAGACAAGACCCATTAACAAACGTGTCACTCGAATGTTGAACCCAGTTTTGTTTATCTTATCTCCTGTAACATATACACATGGCCAAGGGTCGAGAGGATCGGAAAAGGAAAATGACCTGGGATAGGCAGAAAAAGATAGGCAGTCGATGTGTAAACGTGATGTTGAAGAGAATAAAATTCAGATAGTTGTATTATTATCGAGTTTATTTTTGTCTTTCAGAATACATGACTCGAGACCTCGTTCCAGTTCGAGCACTATTCGAACACAAGAAGGAGGGCAAGGAGATAGTAATAGCCTCATGTTACTTTGCGGGAGACGGGATAGCACCACCCCCCGAGGTACAAAGGCTGGTGAAGTACTGCGAAGAGAAGAGACTACCTCTACTCTTAGCATGTGATGCCAATGCACACAATACTGTTTGGGGCAGTAGCAATACCAACCAGAGAGGTGAGCAACTTTTAGAATATATCCTTAATAAAAACCTTAATATTCACAATATAGGGAATACCCCCACATTTGTAACAAGGGTAAGGCAAGAAGTTTTAGATGTCACACTGGCAACACAGGATCTAAAACATATAGTAAAAGATTGGAGAGTTTCGGGCGAACCATCTCTCTCCGAACATAGCATCATAACATTCAAGTTAGAACTAGGCAAACCTGAGGTGAGCCCCAGAAGAAAACCAAGAAAAACAGTTTGGGACAACTATAACACCTGTCTGAAAGAGAACCTAGCACACATCCAGAGAAAAGGGAGGGCTAAGCACCATCTCGATGTGGAAAATGAGCTTGAGGACCTGAACAGGGCAATAATCGATGCATTTGAATCGAGCTGCCCTCTTCAAGAACAACGAAGCAGCAGAGATGCACCCTGGTGGAATAAATATCTGTCAGAATTAAGATCTCAAACCCGGGACCTTTTTAATAGAGCAAAACTCACCGGAGACTGGCAGAGATACACCGAGGTGAGAAACACCTACTATAAGGAAATTAGAAAAGCTAAAAGAAATAGCTTCAGAAAATTCTGTGAAGATATAAACACAACACCTGCTGCGGCAAGACTTTACAAAGTCATGGCAAAAGGTAGGGTCAACACAGATATGGCTTTGAGGAAGCCAGACGGTAAATATACCGAAAATGAGGAAGAAAGAGTGAAACTCTCACTAGAAACTCATTTTCCTGGGAGTAGCCCAAATAGGGGAGATAGTTCTATCGAAGGTCATAACAGACCTTCGAGAGAAAGCACTACAATGGCTAAGCACATCTGTAGTAACGAACGGTTAAAATGGGCTATGAACACCTTTTCATCATTCAAGGCACCGGGAGCTGATGGAATTTTTCCAGCATTGCTCCAGCAAGGACAAGACGAAATTCTACCACATTTGGTTAGGATTAGTCGAAGCAGCTTAGAACTGGGTTATATACCAGAAGCATGGAGAAGGGCAATAGTAACCTTCATTCCAAAAGCTGGAAAAAGGAACACAACAAACCCCAAATCCTTCAGACAAATTAGCCTAACCTCGTTTGTGCTCAAAACGATGGAAAAAGCTATTGACAATTACATTAGAGCGGAAATCCTAGAGAGACTACCTCTCCACCCGCATCAGCATGCTTACCGGGCAGGCAGATCTACGGAGACTGCACTGGTACAACTGACGGAGGATATCCGAGGTGCTCTAGACAACCAAGAAGCCGTAGTATGCGCCTTTTTGGATATAGAAGGAGCTTCTGACAATACTCCTCATGAGGCTGTCAAAAGAGCATTAAATAGAAGAGGTGTAGACAGCACAATATCCAAATGGATGTCGGAACTGCTCACCACTAGAGTAGCAGAGACGAGGACGAGCAAAGACATTGTCTCCATCTGTACAACCAGAGGATGTCCACAGGGAGGAGTAGCATCCCCATTAATGTGGAGCCTGACGGTTGACGAACTCCTGTGTGGTTTGACTGACCTCAAAATATCCTGCCAAGGATATGCTGATGATATTATCATAACAGCCAGGGGAAAATTCGGAAATACCCTTTGTGACATCGTACAAAAGGGTCTGAACTATACAAATAGCTGGTGTAGGTAAGTGGGACTCAACATCAACCCCACCAAAACCATCTTAATAGCCCTCACTAAGAAAAGAAAGCTCAGCCTCAAAACCATTAAACTTAATGGAAGCGAGGTTGAATGGAGACAGGAAGTCAAGTATCTAGGTTTGACTCTAGACAGTAAACTCCTGTGGAACAAACACGAAAAGGAGATTATATACAAAGCAAAAATGGCTCTAATGGTGTGCAGGAATCCGGAAGGGAGAAATTGAGGGTGCAACCCAAAAATCCTGAGCTGGATGTACACTGCCATAGTGAGACCAATTATCACTTATGGAGCCATTGCGTGGAGTAGTAGAACTAGCCTATTGACAACGAGAGAAAACCTCTCAAAAATTCAAAGACTAGCCTGTATGTGCATTACAGGAGCAATGAGAACATGCCCAACGGCAGCCATGGAAGTTATTCTCAACCTCACACCACTACATATGGTGGTGGAAAGTGTTGCAGAAAGAACAAGATACAGACTAAGTAGAGAGGGAATCATTAAAAAAAACCACCTCCTTACTTCTTAGAAATCAAAAAACCTGGGACATGCCACAAGATGGTATGATGAAAAAGTATAATTTTTCAAAGAAATTCGATACGGAATTAAGCAACAAGAAGGAATGGGATCCAAATACCATTACCAGACTTGGAAAGAATGCCATTCAATGGTGCACGGATGGCTCAAAAGCAATAGAAGGAACTGGGATAGGAGTGTACGGGCCAGCAACCAAACACTCTGAAAGCTTGGGAAAAACTCCGAGTATCTTTCAAGCGGAAATTCACGCCATAAGAAAGTGTGCCCAGTTCAATATTGATAAAGGATATAGAAGGCAAAGGATTATCATAATGTCGGATAGTCAACAGCCATTAGAGCACTGAGCTCTTGTGTTATCAGTTCCAAAATGGTGTGGGAATGCCTAGGCAAACTAAATGAACTAGGCGAGAACAATATAGTCACCTTACTGTGGATTCCAGGACACACAGGGATAGAAGGAAATGAAATAGCAGATGAACTAGCAAAGAGGGGGACTGGAACACCCTTTTGGGGGCCGGAACCCTTTTGCGGTATCAGCTCCAATGTAATATTGGGAGAAATAGGTAAAGCCGAAGAGAAGAGAAGATCTGACCATTGGAAAGATCTAGTAGGACTCAGGCAATCAAAGATTGTTCTGGGTGACTACAACCTGTTGAGATCAAATGAATGCATAAGTCAAAGTAAAACTGCACTAAGAGTTTTAACAGGCATCCTTACGGGACATTGTCGCCTGAATGGGCACCTGAAAAAGCTCAAAATAGTGGAGGAAGAAGAATGTAGATTCTGTGGTATGGAAGAAGAAACCTCCATCCACATACTTGCGAACTGCACAGCAATTCAGAATCCTAGGGCACAACACCTCGGAGATTACTGGATAGAAGAGGGACATTTACCTAAGTTAAAGCCTGCAGATATCCTAAAATTCCTCCGGGAAATAGGACTGAAGGAGCTACTAGTCTCTGAGACTTTCCTCAGGAACTAAGTAGAAGTAAGGGGGCACAATAGATCTTTTAGGTCTCAGTGAATGTCACCCCAATCTACATACATACATCGAGTTTTATTATATTTTATCCTTTTTGAGTCTTACATACCGCTACGGAATATTATTCTGTGCTTTTATGAAGATTCGGGCTGGGTATCCCATACGTATGAAGAAAATTGTAACAAAACAATAATTGAGATCTATGGTTTCTAATCAACTTGGCTCTACTTTCCCTGTACCGAACAGTTATGACGATAGTAAACTAGACTTACTAAAATCATATTTTATACAATTTTTTATAGGTTGGCCCTGTTATATGAAATTGCTTCAATTTTTTTCTGGTGTCACTGAAAATTTTAACGTACATTTTTGTGTATCAGTTTCCAGTATCAAAACATTTGTATTACAAACATAAAATTCAGCAATTCGAAACTCCGGCAAAAAGAGAGAGAGCGACGAAAAGAAAGAGTAAAATGCTTATCGGGCAGAACGTGCTTGTATGATAACCTACTCCAGGCGTTTATTGAATTGCCGATGTCACTTTTTATTCGTCTGAATCAGTTGCACGCTGGAAAGTCGTGACACAGATACCTGGAAGTAATAAATTGTCGATCCACTGAGACCGATTGAAAGCTGGCCGCTGGGATGGTATATCCTACTTGAATATACGCTAACACACCAGTATTGCGAAATTTGTACCTATCTACAGAGCTTTCAGGTGAAATTTATTTGCTTCGGTGGCCGAGTTTGCTAGTGATCGATCACTTTGTAAGAAAACCGATGCATTACATCAGTGGACGTATAAATCATTTCACTTTTCGTAATTTTGAAACCAACTGGAATAAAAAAAACACTCAAATTTATTACGGTTTAAATCGATACATCGTTGGCTGCCAAGAAAACCGAAGCAACTAAAAAAATGTTGGTTTTACGAGTACGTTATATTTTTTTAGGATATATGTTTTATTGAATATCTCCAAAAATGATTTGTTAACATTGACCGGTTCAATTTAAGGATATTTTTAAAGACTTTATTTTGTTGTTTTACTAAATAGGAAACGTTTCTTTTGTAATCAGTTCTGAAATGGTATACGCGATTACCAATATTACACGCGCATAGTCAAAAAATCGTAGAGTCCATAATAATAGAAATTTTGAGCTGAAAATGGAAATCCATACTCTCAGATAATGAAAGAATATGGAATAAAATCAGCGGAGAAGTATCTATCATATTTTGTATACAGTGGTACCCGAAAGTAAAGAGTTAAGATTTTCGAAAAATTAAACTTTTTAACCTCAGAGTTTAGAGAATATTTATAATCCTTTTAGAAGACTACGGGATCGAATTAGCGGATTTCCATATATAAAAGTGTCGGAATAGACTAAGTTCTGATTTTGAAAATTCGAAAATGGGTATACGCGATGACCAATAGTACACGCGCATAGTCAAAAAATTGTAGAGTCCATAATAATGGGAATTTTGAGCTGAAATTGGTAATCCATACTCTCAGATAATGAAAGAATATGGAAACAAATCAGGAGGGACGTATCCATGCTATTTTGTATATAGGGTTACCCGAAAGTGAAGAGTTAAAATTTTCGAAAAAATAAACTTTTCAATCTTGGACTTTAGAACATTTTTATAGCCATTTTCGGAATCTACGGTATCGAATTAATGGATTTCCATATATAAAAATGTGAAAGAAGACTTATTTCCGATTTTGAAAATTCGAAAATCGGTTTACGCGATGACCAATAGTACACGCGCATATTCAAAAAATTGTAGAGTCCATAATAATGGGAATTTTGAGCTGAAATTGGTAATCCATACTCTCAGATAATGAAAGAATATGGGAAAAAATCAGGAAGGGCGTATCTATGCTATTTTCTATACAGGGTTACCCGAAAGTGGAAAAATGAAATTTTCGAAAAAAAAATCTCTTCAATCTTAGACTTTAGGAAATCTTCATAACCACTTTCGGAATCTACGGGATTGTATCATTGGATTTCCATATATAAAAGTGTAGGAAAATACTTAGTTCCGATTTTGAATATTCAAAAATCGGTATATGCGATGACCAATAGTACACGCGCATAGTCAAAAAATTGTAGAGTCCATAATAATGGGAATTTTGAGCTGAAATTGGTAATCCATACTCTCAGATAATGAAAAAATATGGAAAAAAATCAGGAGGGTCGTATCTATGCTATTTTGTATACAGGGTTACTCAAAAGTGAAAAAATGAAATTATCGAAAAAATAAACTTTTCAATCTTAGACTTTAGGAAATCTTCATAACCACTTTCGGAATCTACGGGATTGTATCATTGGATTTCCATATATAAAAGTGTAGGAAAATACTTAGTTCCGATTTTGAATATTCAAAAATCGGTATATGCGATGACCAATAGTACACGCGCATAGTCAAAAAATTGTAGAGTCCATAATAATGGGAATTTTGAGCTGAAATTGGTAATCCATACTCTCAGATAATGAAAAAATATGGAAAAAAATCAGGAGGGTCGTATCTATGCTATTTTGTATACAGGGTTACTCAAAAGTGAAAAAATGAAATTATCGAAAAAATAAACTTTTCAATCTTAGACTTTGGGAAATCTTCATAACCATTTTCGGAATCTACGGGATTGTATCATTGGATTTTCATATATAAAAATGTGGGAGAAGACTTATTTCCGATTTTGAATATTCAAAAATCGGTATATGCGATGACCAATAGTACACGCGCATAGTCAAAAAATTGTAGAATACATAATAATGGGAATTTTGAGCTGAAATTGGTAATCCATACTCTCAGATAATGAAAGAATATGGGAAAAAATCAGGAGGGACGTATTCATGCTATTTTGTATATAGGGTTACCCGAAATTAAAGAGTTAAAATTTTCGAAAAAATAAACTTTTCAATCTTAGACTCTAGGAAATTTTTATAACGATTTTCGGAATCTACGGTATCGAATTAGTGGATTTCCATCTATAAAAATGTGGGAGAATACTTATTTCCGATTTTGAAAAAATCGCAGAGTGTATAATAATAGAAATTTTGAGCTGAAAATGGAAATCCATACTCTCAGATAATGAAAGAATATGGAATAGAATCAGCGGACACGTATCTATGATATTTTGTATACAGGGGTACCCGAAAATGAAGAGTTAAGATTTTCGAAAAATTAAACTTTTTAACCTTAGAGTTTAGAAAATATTTATAATCCTTTTAGAAAACTACGGGATCGAATCAGTGGATTTCCATATATAAAAGAGTCGGAAAAGACTAAGTTCGGATTTTGTAAATTCGAAAATCGGTATACGCCATGACCAATAGTTCACGCGCATAAAAAATTGTAGAGTCCATAATAATGGGAATTTTGAGCTGAAATTGGTAATCCATACTCTCAGAATATGGAAAAAATCAGGAGGGACGTAATCATGCTATTCTGTTACAGGGTACCCGAAAGTGAAGAGTTAAAATTTTCGAAAAAATAAACTTTTCAATCTTTGACTTTAAGAAATTTTTATAGCCATTTTCGGAATCTACGGTATCGAATTAGTGGTTTTCATATATAAAAATGTGGAAGAAGACTTATTTCCGATTTTGAAAATTCGAAAATCGGTTTACGCGATGACCAATAGTACACGCGCATAGTCAAAAAATCGTAGAGTCTATAATAATAGAAATTTTGAGCTGAAAATGGAAATCCATACTCTCAGATAATGAAAGAATATGGAATAAAATCAGCGGAGACGTATCTATCATATTTTGTATACAGTGGTACCCGAAAGTGAAGAGTAAAGATTTTCGAAAAATTAAACTTTTTAACCTCAGAGTTTAGAGAATATTTATAATCCTTTTAGAAGACTACGGGATCGAATTAGCGGATTTCCATATATAAAAGTGTCGAAATAGACTAAGTTCTGATTTTGAAGATTCGAAAATGGGTATACGCGATGACCAATAGTACACGCGCATAGTAAAAAAATTGTAGAATCCATAATAATGGGAATTTTGAGCTGAAATTGGTAATCCATACTCTCAGATAATCCAAAAATATGGAAAAAAATCAGAAGGGACGTATTCGTGCTATTTTGTATATAGGGTTACCCGAAAGTGAAGAGTTGAAATTTTCGAAAAAATAAACTTTTCAATCTTAGTCTTTAGGAAATTTTCATAACCATTTTCGAATCTACGAGATTGTATCATTGGATTTCCATATATGAAAGTGTAGGAAAAGACTTCCGATTTTGAAAATTCGAAAATCGGTATATGCGATGACCAATAGTACACGGGCATAGTCGAAAAATTGTAGAGTTCATAATAATGGGAATTTTTAGCTGAAATTGGTAATCCATACTCTCAGATAATGGAAGAATATGGAAACAAATCAGGAGGGACGTATCCATGCTATTTTGTATATAGGGTTACCCGAAAGTGAAGAGATAAAATTTTCGAAAAAATAAACTTTTCAATCTTGGACTTTAGAAAATTTTTATAGCCATTTTCGGAATCTACGGTATCGAATTAGTGGATTTCCATATATAAAAATGTGGGAGAAGACTTATTTCCGATTTTGAAAATTCGAAAATCGGTTTACGCGATGACCAATAGTACACGCGCATAGTCAAACAATTGTAGAATCCATAATAATGGGAATTTTGAGCTGAAATTGGTAATCCGTACTCTCAGATGATGAAAGAATATGGAAAAAAATCGGGAAGGGCGTATCTATGCTGTTTTGTATACAGGGTCACACGAAAGTGGAAAAATGAAATTTTCTAAAAAATAATCTTTTCAATCTTAGTCTTTAGGAAATTTTCATAACCATTTTCGAATCTACGAGATTGTATCATTGGATTTCCATATATGAAAGTGTAGGAAAAGACTTCCGATTTTGAAAATTCGAAAATCGGTATATGCGATGACCAATAGTACACGGGCATAGTCGAAAAATTGTAGAGTTCATAATAATGGGAATTTTTAGCTGAAATTGGTAATCCATACTCTCAGATAATGGAAGAATATGGAAACAAATCAGGAGGGACGTATCCATGCTATTTTGTATATAGGGTTACCCGAAAGTGAAGAGATAAAATTTTCGAAAAAATAAACTTTTCAATCTTGGACTTTAGAAAATTTTTATAGCCATTTTCGGAATCTACGGTATCGAATTAGTGGATTTCCATATATAAAAATGTGGGAGAAGACTTATTTCCGATTTTGAAAATTCGAAAATCGGTTTACGCGATGACCAATAGTACACGCGCATAGTCAAACAATTGTAGAATCCATAATAATGGGAATTTTGAGCTGAAATTGGTAATCCGTACTCTCAGATGATGAAAGAATATGGAAAAAAATCGGGAAGGGCGTATCTATGCTGTTTTGTATACAGGGTCACACGAAAGTGGAAAAATGAAATTTTCTAAAAAATAATCTTTTCAATCTTAGACTTTAGGAAATCTTTATAACCATTTTCGGAATCTACGGGATTGTATCATTGGATTTCCATATATAAAAGTGTAGGAAAAGGCTTAGTTCCGATTTTGAAAATTCGAAAATCGGTATAATTATGCGATGACCAATAGTACACGCGCATAGTCAAAAAATTGTAGAATCCATAATAATGGGAATTTTGAGCTGAAATTCGTAATTGATACTCTCAGATAATCAAAGAATATGGAAAAAAATCAGGAGGGACGTATCCATGCTATTTTGTATATAGGGTTACTCGATAGTGAAGAGTTAAAATCTTCGAAAAAATAAACTTTTCAATCTTGGACTTTAGGAAATTTTTATAGCCATTTTCGAAATCTACAGTATCGAATTAGTGGATTTCCATATATAAAAATGTAGGAGAAGACTTATTTCCGATTTTCAAAATTCGAAAATCGGTTTTCGCGATGAACAATAGTACACGCGCATAGTCAAACAATTGTAGAATCCATAATAATGGGTATTTTGAGCTGAAATTGGTAATCCGTACTCTCAGATGATAAAAGAATATGGAAAAAAATCAGGAGGGTCGTATCTATGCTATTTTGTATACAGGGTTACTCAAAAGTGAAAAAATGAAATTTTCGAAAAAATAAACTTTTCAATCTTAGACTTTAGAAAAATTTTATATTCATTTTCGATATCTACACGGTCGAATTAGTGGATTTTCATATATAAAAGTGTCGGAGAAGACTTAGTCCCGCTTGAATATTCAAAAATCGGTATATGCGATGACCAATAGTACACGCGCATAGTCAGAAAATTGTAGAGTCCATAATAATGATAATTTTGAGCTGAAATTTGAAATCCATACTCTCAGATAATGAAAGAATATGGGAAAAATCAGAAAAAGCTATGCTATTTTGTATACAGGGTTACCCGAAAGCGGAAAAATTAAATTTTCGAAAAAATAATATTTTCAATCTTAGACTTTAGGAAATTATTATAATCATTTTCGGAATGTACGGGGCCTAATTAAGGTATTTCCATATATGAAAGTGTAGGAAAAGACTTAGTTCCGATTTAGAAAATAGTCCATAATAATGGGAATTTTGTGCTGAAATTTGAAATTTTTTGTTATGAGCTCCTGGGACATCCTGTATATATTTTTTCAGCATTTGATAAGTTTGTAAAATGTTATTAACATTGGTGTTAATGTATATGTCAAACCAGGTCAAACATACACAATCAATTGAAATAATAAATATATATTAGTAAATTAATCAAAATAATGGAGTGAAGCAAGCAATTAACCCTTATTAAAACTTGGGGAACTAGGCAAAATTGACAAGACACAATGAAGGAAACCAAATAGCGTATGAACTAGCAAAGAGAGGGAGTAAAACACTCTATTGGGGACCCGAGATATAATATTGGAGGAAATATGAAAAAAAGGGAATATTGAACCAATGGAAAGATCTAGTAGTGCTAAGGAAATCAAACATACTCTTGGGAAGCTATGAACAGATGAAATCAAAATACTCAAATCAAAGTAAAACTGTGCTAAGAATATTGACAGGTATCCCAACAATCGGAATGGGCACCTCAACACCTGGGATGCTGTTGGATAGAAGAGGCAGGCTGGCCTAAGCTGAAGCTTACGCACATTCTAATATTCTTCCAATGAATAGAGCTCATTCACTATAATAGTTAGACATATAGCCTCGCGAAATTTTTTGTCGGTAGTGATGAGTACTATGAACATGTAGTACATTTTGAGTTTATCCGTAATACATACATAATCACCTTTCCTCTTTATGATATTAGTATGTATTATTGCTACTCATCTCTATTCGCACTGCTCTCTGTGAAGGAAATATCCAAAATAGTGGTTTCTGTGTGTAGTATAGGGTTGTGAATTTTTGATCCATGACAATAACAATTCCATTTATGAATGTTTGGAAAATGATATCAACTTTCAGGATACGATAGTATACGATATTGATTATATTTTTAAGAGTAATAAAACTTCAACCTTTCTGCAAAATTATATTTCTTTATTACATCTCAAGTAATAGGAGAAAGAAGATATACTTGTTTTGTGAAAAGTTTTGCGGTGGCTTTCAGATTGCATTAACCGGAGTAAAAATCCTCGATGATCTTTGTAATATAATGCAGTCGACAATAATGTGTTTCGTGTATCTTTTCCATAACACAATGCCAATATCTGGTCGTTTTCAGCTTTTCCATTCTGTAGAAAATCTTAGAATTGCAACTCATTGGAATGAGAAGCTCTGTGATTGGATTAGTGGTGACTTTTAAAGAATTACCGGCTAGCGTCATGATATTTCGTTGAAGTTCGAGTCTCTATAAAGTTAAAAAAAGGGATAAAGTGGATTTCCAGAACCGGACAAAATATTTTAATGTGCTCAGTCTTGAAGAATCCAGGGCTTCAATAAAAGACCTCTCTTATCATAACAACTGTCTTGAGGTAACCCGATCTTCCAGGAATAAACTAACCTGGTGGAGTAAGGAGCTTTCCAAACTAAAATCAAGAATTCGCAAATTGCTTATTAGAGCAAAAAGAAGAAGAGAGTGGGAAGCCTATTACTCATACAAAAACAAATAAAAATTCCTGGTGGAAATTATATGGGAAGGTGGAAACAACCTCAGAATCGGTTTGACTCCGGAAAATCTTAGCCATAGGCAATAATATAAGCTGGTATCAGAGCCCCGAAGATTCAACTGCAGGCACACCTAGTTGATTTCGATGAGACAGGAAGAAGACTATCCGTCAGATCCCCAGCTCCACTAGCTTGTGCGAGGTGAGATGACTGGAGTGTAGCTAACAAAGTAATATCCCAGAGCAAATTGAACACTCGGATGACCTATAAAAAGCTTCTGGATCAGATGGTATAATCCCAGTGCATCTGTAACATCTAATTGCAGTGACTTGTAAACTTTTCAAAGCATCACTGGCAATTGGGAACATTCAGACGTACTGAAGCCACGTGTCAAAGCAGGTCCAGAAAGGAAAGTGACGGGATTACTCACTGGTCACTATACCTTAAGGATAAGCCTAAAAAAAGGATCAATATCTTCAACTGTGAAGAAGTGACTTATAGGATATATAAATAACTGGGACTAGAGCTCCCAAAGGAGAATTTCCTCAAGAAGGATCGAGTGAAAAGCCACTAGTGAATACAACCAAGAGTATAAGGCTGAGGATGAGAAAAGTCTCTGACTGAAAATAGTGTATAATAAATCGATCAATAAATACTTCAGCCGGTATAATTATATCCACTCTATGTCAGTGCACTCATCAATGGAATCACAGGATGTAATTTAAAACATCTTGATCAAATGTGAAATTTCTAGTGGGAAGGGTCGTGTATATGACCTTCAAGTTGATAATAATTTTCTTTCAATACATTAAAAAGTTCGTGAAACGGAAAATTATAAACATTTTTTACGAAAACTCCACAATGTAAGGCCTGGCAGTTAAAGTAATTAGTCGTTATAATTAATTCACATGCAATTATTATAATCGAAAAAAAATAAACACCTATGTAAATTGCTTTTGTTCCATTTAATCATTTCAATGGAGTCATAAACAAATAACCTGAAGTTTAATTGACATCTTCATATGGATACTTAATTATTCAAAACATAATTTATTGTTTTAATGTTGCATGACTCGAAACAGTTAATCCATTACTGTTTTTTTTTGAGCGAATTAGGAACAGTCGTATTTCATTCGTTGTCGGTGAAATATTAAAAAAAATTAAAATGAAAGATGCATCAAAGATCAACGTCGATTTGAAATTAGTCATACAATACTTGAAACTTGGAAAATTCTTAGGCACTGTACCATACAATTCAGCTTCTTCAAGTTTTGTTACAAAATGTCTATCACAATTCTACGTGTCAGTGTTGACTGTGTTGTTTGCAACAGTGTTTGTGCTTTCTGTATTAGATCGAGAAAAATTGTATCGTAAGATGAAACTGATACACGTAGTTGTTGATTTTCTCGTACTTTCAGTTAATTTCTTATTAATATTGTCTTGTCGAGTGACTGCTATGGTTAAAGTGAAGAAATTTCGTGATTTAGACAAAACGATATTGTTACTGGAAAATTATCTTGCCACTGTCGAATTTAAATTAAAAAAATGGAATATCATTTGTTTGTATACAAAATTTTTCATTCTGCATTGCCTTTTCCTAATAATACACGTTCTAGAAGTGGTTAATAGGTTTAAAAACAGAAATAATATGGTGTATTTTTTATTGTTTTTGCCTCATGTAATAGGCATGTATCATCAACTGTTCGTCATTAATGTGGTAACCAAATTAAACCATGCTATTGAGTTAAGGTAAGTTAATACTTACACTATTATTTTTAACCATAATCTGAAGGATCTTGAGAAAAACGTATGTGAGGATTCTGATCGAAGTAAAAGCTTCCATCAACCAATAAGGACAGTCCAAGATAACAACAGATTTACAGCTGGTGGCTTGCTTTTCAAATTCCAAAATCAATTTTAACGAAAATGAGACACGCTTTCGCTGCACCAAAGAAATATTCTGGGCCAATGGAAGCACGTCCTGTTCCTTCAGGGACTAGTGAACCTGCCTCTTCAGTGTCCTCGTGATCTAAGTGGCCTGACACTTAAGCTAAGGATATTCTTTTTTGACTCCACAAGATTTCCGATCAGTCCCAAACAAGTTTGATTTTTTCATAGCAGCTTGGCTGTCGTAGTATATGGCAATTGTTTTTTCCTTAAACTTTTGCCTTTTGTTCTCCTTCAGACTGTTGTATTACTGCAACTTCCACATGTAATATCTAGAACATGGCCAATTGTGCATTCACATCGCCTAGTTTTGAGGTATTTTCAGTATCTTGCGAAGCACTTTTTTTTACAGGTCGAGATGGGAAACTCATGTTCGAATGGGTCCAGGACCCAAACAGTGTTGGACTCATCCCCAAGGGGATGCCTACCAACCAAACCCACCTCAAACTCGCCGTTACCCACACCTCGGAATCACTACCCGAGCATACTTCGAGACGGGTGGTGGACCCTCTCACACTCTCCCCTCACACCGTCGTCTTCTATCACTCCTACCTCTCATGCCATATCGAGTCCTTTTATCCCCCTAACCATGATCTCTACTACGCCACTCACCTCCATCTATTCCTCCTTCCCCCTCAACATTATCTCCACCATGTTCTCCCCGTTCATCCTGCATCTATACACATGCACCACATCACACCTCTCGCATATTCCAGTCTCGCTTTTCCCAATCTTGTGGATGTACCCTACCCTCGACCCATGTCCAGTGAACACCTATGTCAAGAAGTAGTTCACCTTCCCGAATTTCCGGTCCATCCAATATCTCCTATTCCCAATCGCTCCTTTTAGCGCGCCCTCATACTCCTCCCACCTTCTCTCCATTTCCTCCTCCATCCATTCCTGTACTTCCTCTCTGGTCGCACCCCTCCAGCGTTTATTCCTGGCTCCAGCCATCACGTCCAATGGGTAGGTCCTTGCCAGCACCGCTGCTGCCAGTCCACCCACTGTCCTGCACCACCCTCAGCAGTATCCCTCTCTGCTCCCGCAGGAGTGGCCTAGCCTTCGCATTCACTCCCGTCCTTTCACCCCACACCTCCGCACCGTACAGCATACTCTGCTCTACCGTCCTACCAATGATCCCTCCTCTTCCACTCTCCCGGCCCTTTCAGATTACACATCAATCTCCCCAGCCATGCTACCTTTCCCCTTCTCTGCCGACTTTAACATGTGTGTTCTGAAGGATAATTGACTATCCAACCACACCCCTAAGTATCTCACAGACTCCTCCATCCGAATTCTCCTTCCCTTCACCATCACCTCGTCTTGCTCCGTCCCTTCACTATCAACCCCGCCGTCTTATCTTCCGCCACTTCTAGTCCGCTCCGCTCTATCTTCTCCACAATCTTCCTACACATTATCTCTGCCTTTATTTCTATCTTCGCCTCTCCCTTTGCCGTACATACCAGACACATATCGTCCGCATATACCGTAATCACACATCCCTCTTTACATACTATCCCACAAACCTCATCAAACACACACTTCCATAGCGTCGGTCCAAAAACCGAGCACTGGGGCACTCCAGCCTCCGTCTTATACCTTCTTCCTCTAGTGTCTAATATCACACGTCCCGTCAGGTAGTCCTCCACCAGGTTAACCAAAGCCTCCCCCACTTCAAGCATCAGCAACGCGCTCAGCACTGCCCGTTTTCTGACACTGTTGAACGCGTTTCCGACGTCATCTTGCGAAGCCTTCATTTTATTGTAACCACTTCCCAAATTTCTTTTATAAAATCTTGTCCCAAAGTTTTGGAATGGAATTTTTTCAGCCTGACAGTGACATGATAGGTGTTCGATAGTTTATTTTCCTTCTCCACGTTCTTTGCAGATTCACTTCAACTGTACAATTCCCCAAGTTTACCAAAACTTTATTATTCCATTTCTTTTTTTCTTGTCTAGCCTGGACCACACGATTCTTGTTCAATATAAGGCAATACTTTTATAAAATTATTGTTCCAGGTACAACTTTTTAAGAAAAAGCCTCGAAGCGAACATAACTAATACACTGTCGACTGTAGATTCAGTGCAAAAAAACAAGAAACTTTTAAATCTGGATCAAATTTTCAATATTTCCATGTTGATTTACAAACTTTGCGAGGTTATAAACGAAATATTTGGAATGCAAATATTTTTCATATTATCACGCACCGTTTTGGAAACTTTGACTATTATAAATTTAATGAAAAGCGACGTGGGCTGGTCAGAGTTAAGCTCAGATTTTGCTTATGGAGCTACGTTCACTGTAAGTATTATAATGTTGGATAAGAAAGTACTTCAAGCGCGATATCCTGTAAACTCCTGGTCATAAACGTGACATCCTAATTTCCAACACAAACCTAGACACATGAAAGAGAATAATCATCCCCGATATGATAAATTCTCTCTCTCTCTCTATCTCTATCTCTATCTCTATCTCTATCTCTATCTCTATCTCTATCTCTATCTCTATCTCTATCTCTATCTCTATCTCTATCTCTATCTCTATCTCTATCTCTATCTCTATCTCTATCTCTATCTCTATCTCTATCTCTATCTCTATCTCTATCTCTATCTCTATCTCTATCTCTATCTCTATCTCTATCTCTATCTCTATCTCTATCTCTATCTCTATCTCTATCTCTATCTCTATCTCTATCTCTATCTCTATCTCTATCTCTATCTCTATCTCTATCTCTATCTCTATCTCTATCTCTATCTCTATCTCTATCTCTATCTCTATCTCTATCTCTATCTCTATCTCTATCTCTATCTCTATCTCTATCTCTATCTCTATCTCTATCTCTATCTCTATCTCTATCTCTATCTCTATCTCTATCTCTATCTCTATCTCTATCTCTATCTCTATCTCTATCTCTATCTCTATCTCTATCTCTATCTCTATCCCCATCCCCATCCCCATCCCCATCCCCATCCCCATCCCCATCCCCATCCCCATCCCCATCCCCATCCCCATCCCCATCCCCATCCCCATCCCCATCCCCATCCCCATCCCCATCCCCATCCCCATCCCCATCCCCATCCCCATCCCCATCCCCATCCCCATCCCCATCCCCATCCCCATCCCCATCCCCATCCCCATCCCATCCCCATCCCCATCCCCATCCCCATCCCCATCCCCATCCCCATCCCCATCCCCATCCCCATCCCCATCCCCATCCCCATCCCCATCCCCATCCCCATCCCCATCCCCATCCCCATCCCCATCCCCATCCCCATCCCCATCCCCATCCCCATCCCCATCCCCATCCCCATCCCCATCCCCATCCCCATCCCCATCCCCATCCCCATCCCCATCCCCATCCCCATCCCCATCCCCATCCCCATCCCCATCCCCATCCCCATCCCCATCCCCATCCCCATCCCCATCCCCATCCCCATCCCCATCCCCATCCCCATCCCCATCCCCATCCCCATCCCCATCCCCATCCCCATCCCCATCCCCATCCCCATCCCCATCCCCATCCCCATCCCCATCCCCATCCCCATCCCCATCCCCATCCCCATCCCCATCCCCATCCCCATCCCCATCCCCATCCCCATCCCCATCTCCATCCCCATCCCCATCCCCATCCCCATCCCCATCCCCATCCCCATCCCCATCCCCATCCCCATCCCCATCCCCATCCCCATCCCCATCCCCATCCCCATCCCCATCCCCATCCCCATCCCCATCCCCATCCCCATCCCCATCCCCATCCCCATCCCCATCCCCATCCCCATCCCCATCCCCATCCCCATCCCCATCCCCATCCCCATCCCCATCCCCATCCCCATCCCCATCCCCATCCCCATCCCCATCCCCATCCCCATCCCCATCCCCATCCCCATCCCCATCCCCATCCCCATCCCCATCCCCATCCCCATCCCCATCCCCATCCCCATCCCCATCCCCATCCCCATCCCCATCCCCATCCCCATCCCCATCCCCATCCCCATCCCCATCCCCATCCCCATCCCCATCCCCATCCCCATCCCCATCCCCATCCCCATCCCCATCCCCATCCCCATCCCCATCCCCATCCCCATCCCCATCCCCATCCCCATCCCCATCCCCATCCCCATCCCCATCCCCATCCCCATCCCCATCCCCATCCCCATCCCCATCCCCATCCCCATCCCCATCCCCATCCCCATCCCCATCCCCATCCCCATCCCCATCCCCATCCCCATCCCCATCCCCATCCCCATCCCCATCCCCATCCCCATCCCCATCCCCATCCCCATCCCCATCCCCATCCCCATCCCCATCCCCATCCCCATCCCCATCCCCATCCCCATCCCCATCCCCATCCCCATCCCCATCCCCATCCCCATCCCCATCCCCATCCCCATCCCCATCCCCATCCCCATCCCCATCCCCATCCCCATCCCCATCCCCATCCCCATCCCCATCCCCATCCCCATCCCCATCCCCATCCCCATCCCCATCCCCATCCCCATCCCCATCCCCATCCCCATCCCCATCCCCATCCCCATCCCCATCCCCATCCCCATCCCCATCCCCATCCCCATCCCCATCCCCATCCCCCTTTCCATCTCTATATCTCTTTCTTTTTATTTAAAATACATTCATATTTGACACAATTCTAAGATTTATGTTCTCCGAGGTTGAAAATTGTTTCTAAACTTATGTCGTTAATATTTAGAACATTTGTATTGTTTTTTTTTCAGATATCGACGATACTTATTGTAAAATCATGCGATAAAGTAGTGAACAGCGCCATGAATATTTTACAAACCTGTTACACTAACCAAGAAACATTAAAAGGAACGTTATTGGAAAATCAATTGCTACGGTTAGCTAAGTTAAATAAACATTTAGTTCCGCGCTATAGTGCTGGTGGATTTGCAGACATTAATCAAAAAATTTTATCATCACTATTTTCAGCTACTTTGACTTATTTGATTGTTATTATACAGTTCGATTTATCGTCGAAGTAGTTGAAGTACTGTTAACACATGCGGCAAATTATCTCACGCGTGCTAAAAAATACTGGCACGGCACTTATAATGAACAAGATTTTATCTATGTTTAACTAGAAATGTTTTTATACACTAATTAATAAATAATAAATATGCTCATTAGGCAAATTAATCATAAAATTGTGACAGAATTTATATTACTATCATTAGTTTTAACATTATTTTAGTAATTACCTTCCATATTTTAAGCTACAATTAGCAGGAGAACTGGTAGACATTTTTGAGTGGGTATTTGAGGCACGCTGAATCCAATCAAATACGGATCTAAATCCACCCTTATAGTTCCAAAGATATAAGGCTCTTCGAAATTTTTATATTTTAAATTTAATACTCGTATTTAATCAATGAAAAAATAAATAAGCCAGATTCTTTAGTTGGGTCTTAAACTTTGTCAGGTACTAGCAAAAATTTTTATAAATCGCCCCGGAGTTATTGGCTGAGGCAAAGATTACAAATTTTTGTAATTTTTTGTAATTTTTGAAATTGAAAAGGGACTGGATATTAATCCGTGATATTATTTGAATTAGTTTAGAAAATTATAAAAACAAAAAAATTTAAAAAAAATTTCCTGAGGGGGAAGCTTATCCTCTTTTGTCACCTTGTCACATATGAAGGGCTAATGTGATTGTAACGAGAGTAGGATTCTGTGGGATGGTTAACCCTTCAAATAGGACCTGTCGCCCTGACCTGAGATAGAAGAGTTTATTTTTAGATATAGTTTATAGTTAGTTGTTCTTTTTTTGGGTTGAAAGAGATACAATTTGGCTGCTAAGAATAAAGGATAGGTTTTAACGAATACGTTGTTTGATATGATTAAAAGTAGTGTAACAGGATCATATCGAATAAGATAAAATAATGTTAGCACTTCATATAAGCTTTTTTAATACAGGCACTTATTTTCGAGATCTAGGCCTCCAAAGTGTATGCACATGCATATTTAAAAGCATTTAAAAAAATCCGTCTGGTTCATATTTGTAGCAGTAGTATTGAAATGCTAAATTCGCCCCAGACTATGTAATCTGTATGAACCCACTCTGTTTCCCAAAGGTTGTATGTGGGTTAATAAACGGCTTATTAATGGGTAGTTTATGTAGTTTTGAAAGGTCTATCTCTGGAAACAGATCAGGTTTTTTACCTTGGATAACCCAAGTCACGTTCAGTTTGGGTTTGTTTAGTTGTATTGTAGTGTCCTTCCTTAGGGTGAGGGTGTATTTGGGAATTCAAATTATTTCTCTTTTTCTTTTCTGCAATTTTTTAAATATTCACATCTCTGTATTTCGTGATGAATACAGGGTTGGGATAGATAACCAAGTGAATATCTTTAAAACAGCTTATTTACTCGGTTATTAATCTTACAACATTGGAAGATTATAGTCCTACGGGTTCGTTAACTATCGCATAGGTCCTGTATAAATGTCGCCGTCGGACTTTATGCCGAGCAAAGGAAAGATTTATGAACCTAAAGCACTTTCCATAACAGCGGCAAAATTAAAGTAAATCGCTCATGTGGACTATAATTGACAGCTGTCTTGATGCAGATATGAACCAATTAGAACAGAGAATCCGGTTACAAAGGAATGGATTATTTATAGGCGTAACTAAAGTTGTACATTATATTTTATAAATTTGGCTCCTATTTCTTTCAGTGGCGTCACCGATTGGTTTTATATTTTGTGATATTTTCATATTTTGGTAACTGAAAGTATGGCTTTTTGGAGGAACAGCCTACATAAGGTAAGGCTTAGATTTTTAGTGGAGATGGCGTACGATGTAAAATCTTTGTTTTGAAATATCTCCTGGTAATAATTAATTTTGTTCTCTCCCATTACTTTAAAATCTAGGTTAAGATAGTCCATTTTAATTATGTTCCTTTTAAAATTTATTTTCCATCAAATTGCGATGTTTCCTTTGAAACTAAAAATACGATATCTCGAGATTTACCTTTTTAATATCTTGAGTGCAGTCATATAGAAATTAGGAAAAACACTTATTTAAAGTTGATATCATTATAAAATAATGTATTTGCCAAAGAGAATGGCATCATAAAGCACGTTTGCTTTCGAAAAACCCCAAGTTTCATCTCTCGCAATTTCAGCTTTTAACAATTCAGTTAGTTCTTTGTATTTTCTGAGACGAAATGAACCGATATTATTTTCATTTTTCACTCTTTTTTATTGCTTTCAGGGTTCGGTTGATTGTTTTTAAAAGCTTGGTAGATTTTTCTGTAATGAGTCTGCTGATTAATGAAACTAGAAACACAAATATTAAATGTTGTCTGCATTATCCTAAAAAGCAGAAGAGAATAAAGAGGCGAGCGTGAACTGAAAAATAACATGAATTGATAAAAAAGCTAGACATTTTATTTGAAAAAGTCAAGGTTAAACAGTGACAGCAAGAATTAAATTTTTCCACTCGTAATTTTTGCCGATTGAACTTTTGGTGAATATTTGTAAAGATCAACTGGCTAGATACAACAAAGAAACTTTGTTAGGGGATAGATCTCTTGGATTAATATGTAGATGTAGGGGATTAGATTAGATTTGATGATGTGGCTAATCCGCATATTCCACTGCGACTTTTTCAGATCTATTGTGGTCCTCTAAATCTAGATTACATTCTCCAGCCGGACTCTTTTTAAGTAGCCAATCAGCCTCGAGACTGAATTTTTCATGTAATTTCTTGCCGGTGGCTTCTCATCGCCTAGTACAAGAAACCGCACATTTGCCAGTCAGTCGCACTGGCATAGGATGTGCTCTGGAGTTGAATAAAGTTTAATAAAAGAAAGTGTGGTGACTGTGAAAGTTAAAGAAAACGATCTTCAATAGATTTATCTATAAATAAGAATTTGGAAAATAGTAATAATGATCAACGATTTCAGTTTGATGCAAGTGAAGGGTGCCAATCTATTACTGTATCTAAAACTTTACATTTACACTCAATTGGGTCCATTTGGTACAGTCTATTATATATCGCCGGTGAGTCGATAGTCCTTATGGTATCCGAACCCGACTTAAATATATTGTGAACATAGTTTGGAATAGAAACGTTTTAAGTGGATCCTGAGGTTTATATAAGAGTCACTAACGACCTTCTTAGCTAGTTTGACAGCAATATCGTTGGCCTTTAATGTTCCATGGTTCTTGGTCCTTCTAAAAAACACGTTAAGCACTGGTTTGCTATTATTTGGAATAACTCCTTACGATTGAAATGATTTGTAGCACCCCAGGGTAGCATACAGTGACAAGAATATTTTCCACAGCACGATCCTACTTTAGTCCCAGATCCTTCTGTTGGTATCCAATTGGGAATCTTCCATACTTTTAGTAGCTACTTTTTAAGGTCTTTCAAGATGGTTTCATGCGTTATTCATCCTCTCTGATATACAGTATACAAAAGCCAATTGGAGTAAATATATTATTTAGGGCAATGTACATATTTATAGAAAATCCCGAAACACGGAAATTCAATGAGGACGAGGAGGACAGTGTTGTGGTCCTCATCGACCAAACCAACCGTTGGGATAAGTAGCATCTAAATATTTCCTAGAAATCT